>CM053595.1:233062161-233119560 GCA_028646575.1 Pseudocheirus occidentalis
ATATTTGCTCAATAGTCCTCTGGAATCTTGGTTGGTCAGTTTCATCACATTCATGTACCATAACTTGTCTATCCATTTCTCAGTTTATAAGCACCCTCATAGTTCCTCATATTCCCATTAAATTAAATTTTCATATTCCCATTAATTGCCACCTCAAAAATAAAGCTGTGTATCCTTATTTTGTATTTTATATATATAGTATATCCTTAGAGTTTGTTTTGCTTGGATCCCTCCTTAATTTACTCTGCCTCCAATTCCTGGTTTCCCCTTCTCCGCTTTCCTTTCTCTTATATTCCTATGGAGTAAAATGTCTTTCTGTAGGGGTGTGTGTGTGTGTGTGTGTGTGTCTGTGTGTGTGTCTGTGTGTGTCTGTGTCTGTGTGTGTGTGTGTGTGTGTGTGTGTGTGTATTCATTCTTCCTTTGTTTATCAAATTTAGTTTCAGTATGTGTCAAAGTATTGAGCTGTTACTCTTGACTATTAATTAGTGACTTACTGTGATGAGATGCCATTTGCTGCTACTTAAACTAAATGCATTGCTTTGCATGCTAGTATATCAAGATTCTAGATTTCATTAATAGAGGTAAGATTTCTTCACTCTTATTCCTCACAACATTCTGCCTCAGAAGATCATGAAGACATAGATTTAAAGCTGCAAGGTACCCCAGAGACTTTTTAGTTCGATTCTCACATTTTACAGATGAGGAAATTGAGGCCCAGAGGAGGAGAAGTGACTCAGCCCAAGTTCTCATAAATAGTAAATAGCAGAGCTGGGATTTATACCATGTCCTCTGACTCCAAACTCAGCATTCTTTTCACTATTCAATGTTTCTGTTGAGCTGTTGATGAATACACATGTTGAGCTTGCTGTTCACTAAAACTCCTAGTAATTTTTCACATGAACTCTTATTTACTGATGCCATCCTCCCATTATGTTCTTATGTGTTTTGATTTTTTTAATCCAAGTGTAGGAAAGACCTTACATTTAACTCTGTTGAATAATCTCTTACTGTATTTGGTCCATCATTGTAACCTTTGAAATATTTTTGGATCCCAATTCCTTATACATTTAGTTGGCTATCCTTTCTAGCTTTTTCATTATATTCTTCTTGAAGTTGCTGTGACTGAAAACAAAAATGATCACATAGTGGCCAACCCTTTGAACTTAATTAAGCCAGTTGATAGGCATGAAATGTTAGATGCTTAATGTTTGAATTTTTAAATCCCTTCCTATTTTGGATACTCTTTGTATTTTTAATAGTTTTTTCTAAGTTTGTAATTCTTTGTATGAATGTATTTATATAAATACTCTTTACCAACAGTATAGCAGTGCTAGTCATCATTACATAGTTCAGTACCTGAAGCTTTATTCTCATTTTCAAGAGAAAAAAACAAGGCTCCTTTCTATTTTATGTGACTAAGAAATTCAAAGCAAATTTTAGTGGAGTTCTAAACTGAATCCTTGTTAATGGAGGACATTCAGCAACATTTTAAAAAATATTGTCTAAACCTTATGCTTTACCCTTAGCTCTAAGATCAGTGTCTGATTGTGTTGCTGTAATTATTGTAGATTATTACACATTTTTAGATTTTTAATAAATGTCTCAGAAAAAATTCTGCTTATCACAAAACTCCATCACATATTTAAGGATATTAGTAAGCTTAATTATTCCTCTTTTTCCTATTGGCAATAATTTCTAAGTTTCATTAACACTTCTTTGTATTTCTTCATCTGGTCATATCTGTTTATATTTTATGCTGGAAATTGTGTATATGGCCATATTATTAATATCAAGATGATAATGTATTTGGCTATTAGTATTTAATTTTCCTTTACAAATCTCTGGTGCTACTTTCATGTTGAATAGATTGACTATAGAGTTTTTGGAGGGTTTTTTTGTTCAGTGCCCTTGGACCTATGAATTGTCCTGCTAATGACTGGTTAAATGAATCTTATGTTACATCTTCTTTTGTATTCCTGGGTCAAAGTATGTGAACAGCTTAGTGACTTTTTAAAAATTGATTTGTTTGTCAAAATCCCTTGAGTTTCAAATTTTCTCCCCTCCCTCTCCTTTCCCCTCCTCCTCCTTCCTCCCCTCCCCTGCATGGTGGCATGCAATCAAGTGTAAGATCTGCAAATACTTTCACATTGGACATTATTTCTGGTTGTATAGAAGGATTGTAACTGATGGAATGAACAGTGGGAAAGAGGAAACAAAACCAAACATGGAAAAAAAGAGAGCATGTAGGTTGCTTTAGTCTGCATTTAAACCCTGTTCTTTCTAGATCTTTCTTTGAATGTAGACATCTCCTTCCATCCTGAGTCTTTTAGAGTTGTCTTATAACCCTGCATTGCTGAGAAGAGTCCATTTTATCAAAGTTGGTTGTTAGTGACTTTTCCTTGAGTATTAAATTGAGATTGCATTATTATATAATATCTGAAATTTTATAGCAGTTATTATTTTATAGTTCTTTCTCATCCATTATTTTATCCTTACAATGGCTCTGTAGCTATTTAAGACATTTCCTCTATTTTTACTAATGAGGTATCATTTATAGAAAGGCTTTTTATTTGTTTTAGGTCATTAAATGAGTTTGTGAAAGGTGAGAGTAGAACCCAGAGCTCCTGATTCCTTGTCCAATACTTTTTCCTGTGCTAAACCTTAGCCCTTTTGTGGACAGTGCTTCAGATTTTCAACTCCCATACTGCACATACCCCCTAGAATGACAGATGTGCTAGTGGTAGATCGTGACCTGGAATCAGAATAAGATTTTATGTTAGTACATGGGATTTAGTGGTAATATGTAAATTATATTTGAATTTAATATGTGTGCATGCAAATGTCAGTGCTACATTAAAAAAAAAGACTTTTATTCTCCCTTACCAAGAATATAGATGTGTGTTTCCCATTTGCCTTGCTTCTTTTGTTGTTGCTCAAACTCCACAGAATTTTATTAACTATATCAAATGGATTGATTATTAGCATATGATCTTGCCATGACAATATTTACTAATAACAGTAATACACATTTATATGATGCTTTAAGATTTATAACATGATTTCCTCACAATTAAATTTTATAGGCAGTGATACAGAGAAATTGACTTGCCCCAGGTTCACATAACTAATAAGTGACAAAGGCAAGATTTGAACCCAAGTTGCTAGACCACTTATCAAGTGTTATTTCTCATGTACCACCCATAAACATAGTTTTGAGTTAGTTGTTGAGCTGTTGAGACTATTGGTGAAAGCTGGAAAATTTTTGGGTCATAATATATACTAGCATATATTGAAATATTTTTACGATTTGAAAACTCACATCTTCTGGTACTGACAACAAAATACTGTCTTGGTTGTGTTTTTTTTAAATAGAGAGAGAAGATTCATGAGAGATGCAAGACAATTTGTCCTCCAAAAGATACCTTTGATAGGACTCTCTTACATACTCATGGTATGGTGCATATTTTAAGATCATATAATATAGTACTTTGAAGTAAGAACTTAAATACTTGATTGAATGAATGCATGAAAAAAGTAGCATTAATTTGGATTTATTGTCTCCATAAGATTAAGTGCACATTTTACTTCCTGGTAACATTTTTGTACTTTATTGCAATAATAACTGTAAAAAGTATTTTTAGCAAGATATCTCCTCTTCCTTCTCCTTCTCCCCTGCCCCAGTATGTGTGCTTGATGGTAGTATCCTTGGCAAGGAAAAGTGTTTATGACTAGGAAAAATTTTTTTTGTTTGTTTTTGCTTTTTGGAGAGGGAAAGGCAGGGCAGTTGGGGTTAAGTGACTTGCCCAAAGTCACATGGCTAGTTTTGTATTAAGTCTGAGGTTGGATTAGAACTCGGGTCTTCCCGACTCCAGGGCCTGTGCTCTATTCACTGCACCACCTAGCTGCCCTGGAAAAATAATTTTGAAAAAAATCTCCACCTTTTGCACAGAAACCAATCCTTGATTTTAAGGAGTTCTTTGAGTTGATACATATTTCTGAAAAATTGTCTTAATTCTTCTATTCTTTAGACTAAAGATTTTTTTAATTTTTAATTTTTTGCTTTTTGGAGGGCAATTGGGGTTAAATGATTTGTCCAGAGTCACACAGCTAGTAAGTGTGTCAAGTGTCTGAGGCTGGATTTGAACTCGGGTCCTCCTGACTCCAGGGCTGGTGCTCTATTCACTGTGCCATCTAGCTGCCCACTAGATTAAAGATTTTTAAAAAATCTTTTGTTGTTGATAGATTTGGAATTTTTTTTTTAAACATAAGATTTCTCTGTTGTATTTTCTACCTCCTATAGGATAAGATTGTGTTAAAGTTCATAGAAGTTTGTTAAAAATATCAAATATCTCACTAATACTTTATATTCAGTTGATCTTTATAGTAAAATAGATGTGTAACATAAATGATTCTTGTGGAAACTGCACAATGAATGAGAACTAATCTTGAAACACATAATATTTCGTGTTCAGTGCTTTAGCACAGTGCTGGTCACATAAGAACTAAAAAATGCATGGCAAATATACAAATGTTGAGGTAGTTCTTATGTTGTGGTCCCCTAGTTACAAGAAGTTTTTTTTAAGGCTACAAAGAAATAAAAGGTTTTCATTGCACATTCTTTTCTTTTTCTTGCAGATAAATCCAGGACAGATCTGGATCAAGTACCTAAGGTACTTTAGAGAAAAGCTGCCTTTCAGATTTTCAGGATTTTGTCTTCCACGAATATCTCACCCTGAGCTCTCTCTTCATGACATCATAGATCTAGAGCTGGAAGGAAAATCAGAAGTCATCTAGTCCAATCCCCTCATTTTACAGAGGAGGAAATTGAGGCCCAGGGAGGTTAACCGATTTGCCATTAAGTCTGATGAAAATCAAAGATTAAGGAAGTTATCTGTGTAGTTTCTAGTTAATTTTTCTTATCTATACATTAATTCAGGGAAAAAGTCTAGGGAAAGAAATTTGAAGAGGTAGCAATAATTTTCACTTGGTGATGGTTCAGGGTAGAACAGTCAGGAAAGGCCTCACTGAAGAAGATGTTGGACCTTGAAGGAAGGGGAAGGGCTTCAATGTATAGAGGTGAGGTGGGCCTATAGGAGAAGTTGGTTCAGGGGTTAAACAAATACCTGTCTTGCTTTTGAGAAGAGACAGAATGAAAACCTGGGAAGAAGTTGGTCCAATTTGGCAGGAACATAGAATATAGGAAGAGAGAGTAGATGTGATAAAACTGGAAAGGTAGATTAGAATCAGATTGTGAAGGACCTTCAATACTAGGGCAAGAAACTGAACATTTCTGAATAGAAGAAGGATATCATTAGAAAAGCCCATTAGGAAGATTATTCTGAAAATATATTAAAGAGGGATTGGAGAGGACCGAGACTTGAGGTAAGAAGTATAATAAGGAAGTAACCACAGAAAGTCAAGCAAGAGACAGTGAGGGCCTGAAGTAGAGTGGTCAGAATGGAAATAGGTAAATATGTTCTGATTCCCTATATGTATCCCTTAGGGGTCTGTCTTAGGCCTGCCTCCTTTTTCCCCCACCATGTCTTTTCTCTTGGTGACTTCAGCAGCTCTCATAGGTTCAGTTTTCATCTCCATCAGGAGATTCCCATATATGCCAATTATACATCTTCAAATAGATGGCATTTGTCCAAAACAGAATTCATCATCTGACTACCAGCCCCAAGTGCGCTCTTCTTAACTTCCTTGTCTTTTTTTTTTCAACTGCACTTTTATCCTTCTAGTCACTCAGTTTTGTAACTTCATGTCATCTTCACTTGACCCTCATGTCCATTGCATTGGTGCATCATCTTTCGTGTCAGTCCTTTGCTCTCTATTCAGATGGCCTTTGCCCTAGGGGTCTATTACAATAGCAGCCCAATTAATCTTTCTGCCTCATATCTCTCTCCTTTCTGATCCATCTTCCATATAGCTTCTAAATTGGTAGCCTTAAAGCAGAGATCTGACTGTGTCATTTCCCTGATCAAGAAACACTGAAGTGAAACTCCCTGCTGTATATAAGACAAAACACAGACCTCTGTAGGGCATTCAAAACCCTCACAAGTGTTTCCGGTTTATCTTTCCATTCTTATCTCATATTATTCCTCTTCACCTACACTATTTCTGTCCTGCTAGCCTGCTTGTTTTATATGGGTGGTATTTCATACATGATATTTTATCTGCCTCTGTGGCTTTGCACCAGTTGTTCCCTTGTATGTCTGGAATGCCCTCCCTCCTCCACCTCCACCCTGTGTAATCCCTAGCTCCTTCCAAAGCTTAACTCAGTTGCCAGTTCTCACATGACCTTTCCTGATTCCTCTCAGTGGTTTGTTCCTTCCTTGACCAAAAGCCCCCCAAAACATTTGTGTTTGCATCATATGTGGTTTTTATTGATTTACCAATATATATTGTTTGCTTCCTGCAGCATGTAAGCTCACTGTGGTCAAGAATGATTTAATTTTTAGTTTTTTCTAATCCTGAGGACCTACCACAATAGCTTGTACATAGGAGATACTGAGTTGTGCTTGTTGAATGAATGAAAGAAAAGATGAGTTTAATTTTGTAGGGTTTAACTTTGAGGTGCCAGCAGGACATCTAGGCAGAGAGAGCTAAAAGGCAGTTGGGAATTTGGCTCTTTCTTTTCAAGGATGTCCTTTGTCTTTTGGATACAGATAACTATCCGTACTTTCTGAGTGACTTCTCTACCTAGCAAATAAGAACATTTCTCTATGGGTGATGCAAGAGGAAAAACTAAAGAAATGGCAAGGAACCCATACTTCTACATTGACCTCCAATAGAGAGAGTGTCATCCTATGCATTCCACTGCCCCATGTCAAATTGGTTTGTTTAGATAATGTATGTTAATTATTTGGAATCTTAAAAGAAAACACATGTTCCTTTTAATTAGCTTATACTATTCTTAAATAGTATCTTATAGATTTATTACTCATAGTCTTATGAATGCTTGAAGGAATATGACAAGTAAAGTATTTGTGAAAGATTGAGTGTTTTTTTTTTCTTTTAGATTTTTTTGAAACCAGATTTTGCCTTGGAAGATCCCTTAACATTTAATTCAGTTTTACCATGGTCTCACTTTAACACTGCTGGGGGAAAAGGAAATCGTGATGCAGCATCCTCAAAGTTGCTTCAAGAAAAGGTAAGTTCTCATCATGAGATTATTCGCTGTGACTTCTGAAAGTCACATAGAAAACTCAATTTAAAAAAATGGCATCATTTCTTTGTAAGAATATAATAACTTAGTTTTAAACATTTCTTGTAATTATTAAGCCTACAGACTTTGACTAGGAAAACAATAAAATCTTTTCTGTAAAGGAATTTATAAAGTGTATTGGTGAAAGGAGGAAAATTTGTTTGAGGTTTTTTCCCCTTAGTTTAAGAAAATTTTCATTTGAAGCTATATATTACATAGCATAAATGTTGCCTTTTTTAGTATGATCAAAAATTACATCTTAGAAATTTACTTAAGCGGTCATTTAAACTGACAAGTCAAACGGAGGATTTTGGCTCATTACCTTCTTTAAGTTACTAGGAGGGGGTGTAGTATAATAAAAATAGTGGAGTCAGGAGTCCTAGTTTGAAATCTTGACTTTTTTAGCACTTAACTCTTCGCTTGGGTAAATAATTTCACCTTCTGAGCCTTATTTTCCTCAGTGGTAAAAGGAGGATGGTAATACTTGTACCTTCTGCCTTGGAATTGTGAGGAAAATGCTTGGGAAACTTAAATCACTATATAATATAATGTATTTGTCTCAGTAAGATTTCATTTTTTATAAACGTCTCATTAAACCATGAAATGACAGTTTATAATTTCTGGTCATAAATATTTTCCTGTTCAGTTTACAAAAGTGGTTATTTTGAAACAAAACTTTTTGTCGTTAAAACAAAATACAGTAATTTAATTTCGACCTTTTTTGTATTTAGTCTTATTGACCAGCATCTTTTCTTTAAAATTTATTGAGTAAATATGGGTAGACATTTGCATACACTAATTTGATTGTACCATAAATTATTAAGTAGTTAAAATTGGCATTTGAGGTTTGGATGTTTTGAGTTACTTCACTTCAAACTCATGTTCATTATTTCGAGAGTACATGTCCTTTAAAATTACAATAGGAAGTAAATATCCACGGATTGATCACACTATATAATAAAGGCATCCATGTTTGGTCTCTGTTCTTTTTCTTGTGACTCAGGCTGAGAACATTTATAGTGTCAGGTAGTGATTATCATAGATAGTCATAGATATCATAGATATCTATGAAGAAAATGCTTTGCTTTACTCGCTACTGACACCTTATGGCAGACTAGAAGCATAACTCTGACAAGCTCCCCAGTAAGTCCAGTCCTCAGCAAGGAAGAACTTTTGTTGTTAGGGAAGAAAAGGGGAAAGGATCAGAGAAGATTCCTTCTTGCATAACCACAATAAAGAGCTTGCCTTCCCTTTATCAGCAGTTCTACTTGAAAAAGACTAGTTCCTTTAAATATGTTTAATATGATTGTGCATATCTATCTATATCTATATCTATATATCTATATCTATCTATCTATCTATCTATCTATCTATCTATCTATCTATCTATCTATCTATATAAAACCTATATCAGATTGCTTGCTATCTTGGCAGGATGGGGAGGGGAAGAGGGGAGAAAAATTTGGAACTCAAAATTTTATAACAACGAATGTTGAAAACTAACTTGACATGTAATTGGAAAAAAAATAAAATGCTATTAAAAAACAGTTCTTTTGCTATACATTCATTTTACAGTGTGGATTTAAAGATGGAAGGGATTTTAAGAGATCCTTTCCAACCTCTTCACATTACAGGTAAGGAAACTGAGACCCACAGAGATTAGTGACTTTCTGAGATGATCCAGTCCACTATACCATGCTTAAACTCTACAAAGGAAAGATAAAAATCCCTTTTAAATTTTTATTAAGGAACTAATTTTTAAGTATCCTTGAAAGAAAATAGGAAACTGTATCTAGACATCCTAACTTATACAGGGAAAATTTATAAATTCTAATTTAGGAGATATTTATTGGGGGTAGGTGCCATTTCTATATCTTAAAGTGATATGTCTTTAGGTAGTCTCAGGATTGCCCCAGTATTGAGGGAAAGATTAAGCAAATAGGGAACAAGAATGGGATGTATAAGATTATAGCATATTTAAGGGAATAGGTATGGTTAGAAAATAGGAAACGTTGAAGTGTTCTTGCTTATGGAGATTAGAATTTATTTGGTTTTGCAGAATACTTTAGTAATTACAGCATTGGCTTTGGGGGTCATGTTTTTTATTGTAAAGTTTTTAAAATCTAGAGTTGAAATTGGGACCTAATTTGAGCAAACTGAAGGTAAAATTAATTGAAAGAGTAGAGAATTCTTTCTGATATAAGTGATCCCTAATGAAGAGCTTATTGTTTTATTAAAAATATTCTATACATTTATAACTGGAATGGTGGTGTTAACATGTAATTGAGATGGTAGAATCATAAAAGGAAGTTAATTGTGTCTTCCCCTCTGTTACGATCATAGGTGTAGAGCTGGAAGGAACCTTAGGTAGGCTGTCTCGTCCAATCCCTGAGGGAACTGAGGCCTAGTGAGAGTCAGTGATGCTTTTTTAGTCTTAGTTTCATATCTAGGCTGGACTGTCCATGTTCATATGTTCCTCCTGTGGTCTGGTTGCAAGGAAATTTTCTTATTATTTCCCCACTTGCGAACCTTCAGGGTAAGTCTGTTGTTCTAACAAAGTCCGTTAATTCCCCATAGACAGTAGCATCAAATTTAATATGTACCTTTTCAATATGGAGAAACCCTTTCTCCATAAATAAGCCCTTCTGCTGTGTCATTAGTAATTCTCATCTGCTAAATGATAAGTCACAGAATCTGAGTTGGAGGGGACCTCAAAGGCAATCTGGCTCACCTCGTTCTTGAATGATAATACTCTTTGAATTTACTCAATAAATGGTTAGCCTTTGTTTGAATATCTCAAGTGCAGGGAAGTCCCCCTTCTCCCAAGACAGCTCATTTCCCTTCTGGAGAGCTCTAATCCTTGGGAACATTTTCCTCGCATCAAGACTATGTTTACTCTGTTGCAGCTTCCACAATTTGCTCCTACTCCTTCCCACTGAGGTGAGGTATGATAAGACTGCATGAGGTCGCATGATACGTAGTAGGAAATATATTAGTAGACAACTGGGTTTAAATCCTGCCTGTGACACTTATTAGCTGTGTGACCATGGGCTCATTTAATATTTTTGAGGCACAGTTTCCTTGTCTATAAAGTGGGAATAATAATAAGCTACCTTAGAGAACTGCAAATGAGATAGTATATTAGAAAGTATTTCGCATATCTTAAATCATTATATAAATATAATTGTTAGTAATAATATTATTGTGTCCACATCTGAGCCTTTTAAATCCTTGTAGGACAGCTACCCTGTTTTCCCTATCTTTTGTTTTCTCCAAACTAAGTATCCTCACTGTCTTCAGTGGATTCTTATATGGCATGAATTTAAAGCCCTTTAACACCTTGGTCACTCTTTCCTGGAAGATCACCAGCTTATTGGTGTTCTTTCTAAAATGAAATTGAACCTGGACCTGAATGCAGTCCTCCAGGTGTGGTCTGACCAAGACAGAATACGCATTGTCATCTCCTTCATCCTAGAAAGGGTACCTCTTGTAATTCAGCCTAAAATTTCTTTAGTTTTCTTGGTTCCTGCATCTCCCTTTTGACTTGTGTTATACTTGCTGTCCACTGAAAATTCCAGATTTTTTTTTTAGATTAATTGCTCTCTAGTCATGTTTCCCTCATCTTGTACTTGTCTAATTTTTTTTTATTCCAAGACTTTGTGTTTCCCCCTACTAAATATCATCTTATTAGATTCTACTCAGTGTTCTACTTGTCAAGATCTTAATGAATACTAACTGCCATTTAATGTGTTGACTGTGTCATCTGCAAATTTGACAAGCATGCTATCTATACTTTTATCCAAGGTGTTGATAAAAATATTAAAGAACATGGGGTTGAACACAGATCCCTCCTCATACTTAATTGAGAAATAGAAACCATTTGCAAGAGCTCCCTCTTCCTCCCTTTTCTGCACCCCAGGTCCCTCAGTAAAAAGATTCAGTTTAGAGGTAGAGATTTGGGAATCATCTTCATAGTGGTAATATTAAAGCTATGTAATTAGGTGAGATTGTTAAAGAAGAGAGTGTAGGCAGACGAGAGCAGAGGAGAAAACCTCCGAGGGCATACATACTGGAAGAAGAGTAAGAGGAACAAGAACTAGTAGATATCAAAAAAGAAGAGGAGGTAAGAGATAATCAGTTTTGAGTAATATTCCTGAAGCCAAGTGGGAGAGAGAGCATCCAAATGCAGATGATTAGTTTTGTCCAGTGTAACAGAAAGGTATTGGATTTGGCAGTGATCATTGGTGACTGCGGAAAGAATAGCATCAGTGGCATAGTGGGAACAAGATGCTAGGGGGTAATAGAGATGAAGACAGTAGGAGTACAGCTCATTTTTCTTTTCCTAACTAATTTATTTTTGGTCCACATAAAGGTTGCTACAATCAGGAGATTACCTGACCCAGTGCTCTTACAGATATATATTCTATATTTATTTTAGCTTGCAAGAAATGTACACATTAGGAAACTTGTACTTGACCAATTATAACAGCATTTGATTTTTTTCCCCCTCCATTCTTTTTTTTTTTCCTCCTCCATTCTTAAGCTGAGCCATTATCTGGATATTGTGGAAGTAAACATTGCTCATCAGATCTCTCTGCGTTCAGAAGCATTTTTTCATGCAATGACCTCTCAGCACGAATTGCAGGACTACCTCAAGAAAACTTCCCAGGCTGTTAAAATGCTTCGAGAAAAAATTGCACAGATTGATAAAGTAATGTGTGAAGGATCTCTGCACATTTTAAGACTGGCACTTACCAGAAATAACTGTGTAAAAGTGTACAATAAACTGAAGTTAATGGCCACTGTGCATCAGACTCAGCCTACAGTACAGGTGTTGTTATCCACTTCTGAATATGTTGGAGCCTTGGACTTAATAGCAACAACCCAGGAAGTTCTACAGCAGGAACTTCAGGGCATTCATAGTTTCCGGTATGTACTCAGTAATGCATTAGAAATAATGTCATATGTGACATGTTAAAATGTTGATTTGAAGCATTTGAAATATGTTTATAATTAAATGGTGGGGAAGCTTGCTTTTTCCTAATATTTGGTCGTGTTTTTAATGTTACACTAGCTGTAGTAACAAGATAAAAGTCCATGTATATTACAAGGACATTTGGATAAAGGCATAAAACTATCCTATTTGAAGAAATTAATATTTGTACCTGACTATTTGTAACTTTAACAGTGCAGTTTTTTCTATGACTTGAAAACAGTTTAAATATACTGAAAGCCCTTTAAAGATCCTATTTGCTCAACTGATTTTTAAGATAACAATTTGATAATGTTTGAGAAGAAAAAAAACAAACCCAAACCTTCCTCATTAGCTAGTCATGGTTCAATTAGTATATGTTGACCTAAGTTTGTACTAGTATAACATTTTTAAAAATCCAGACTAAGGATTTCATTATTATAGGGAACTTTTAGTATTGAAATTCCTTAAAAACTCCTTAAAAACTTAGTGTCTTAGAGAATTGTTTGAGGTTCTAAGAAGTTAAATTCAGGTTTTCCTTATTCTGAGATTAGCCCTCTATCCAAGTGCTACTGCCTCTCATAACTTTATAGAAAATGAAAACAGGATTTTGATGAATACTTGATACTAGCTAAGTTTGAAATCCTATTCTGTGGTTCTTTTGAGAATAGTTAAGGAGTAATTCTTTGAATACTCTTTTGAATTATTTGATAATACTTTAAGAATATAAGGTTTTGATTCTTTGAAACCATTTCTACAAAGTTTAACTTTGATCAGTTGATATACAGACAGACCCATTTCAGTTTCACCAAAGTTGACTCCATATGTTCAAGTGTAAATGTGGTGAAAAGAAATTGCATTCCAAACCAGGCATAATAGATTAGATGCAAACAGATTTTATTGGCATGGCTCATTTAGTCGAATGAATATATTCTTTAAATGTTAGTTTTAAAGCAGAAAGCACTTTTGGCTCCAGAATAAAATGTAAAAATCATACTTAAGGGTGTAGAAAACTTTTAGTCAGATATTTAAAGTGAAGATTATGTTTCTGATGAATACTATATGGAACTTCAACTATAAGTTCTATTTCAGTGCCTTGTTATATTAAAGTATATAGACTCTCTTTATACAATTGGTGTTTTGAAACAGAACAAACATTTTCCTGACAGGCTAAAACGTCCTTGTTTTTAAAGGAACATTTATACATTTGAAATTGTCTTTAATCTTTTTATTATAAGCATTGTGTAGTTTTTTGTAAGAAAATTTTTCAACAGATGGATTGTGAGAGATAATATTAAGGAAGAGTTTTGATCTATGCTCAGATTAAAATTGGCAAACAAGGAGGAACTTTTAAAAGATGAAAGGAGAGGGGAGGCTGAAAGGGTACCTAGTATAGGGCATGGTGAAATCCAGGAGTACAACCAGGTCAGAAATTATGAGGTGGTAGTCCTGGGCCATTTCAAACCTCCAGGTAGGGGATCTCCTCTAATCAGAGAGAGGGAGGGGTTCCAGGGGCATGGGCACTTAAGCCTTATGAAATTCAAAGTTGATGTGATCTTGCAGGTTGTTGAGTTTCTGGAGATCATGATGAAGTCCAGGAGTTCAGCCAGATGGGCAATGATGAGTTATCTATCCTGTGTACCCTCCTTAAATAATTTATGATAATAACTTGTTAGAGCCCTTTATTTTACTATAATCTGTATTTCTTATCAGTAAGAGATTTTTGACAAGTAGGTATGACCAATACAGATCCGAACACTTGACATTTTATGGGAGACCCGCCTTGGTACATATTTTCATGTACTAATAGTTGTCATTAAATTAAAGGGTATTATTTAAGGGAACAAAATTAATTTTTAAAATAAATAACTACCATAGTAACCCTAATTCAGAGACCATACTAGAATACAAAATTACTTTAAAAATGGTGTTTTCTAATCATAAATGACACTGGACTTCAGCCTTGGGTTTTATATTGATTGTTTTCACTGATTCATAACATAAAACCTTTAGGCAAGTAATCTGGGATTTCTTCCTTCATTTGATCATTTTATAAAGTTAAAAAAAAGTTTTTATCAGTTCCCAGAACTTTGAATGAATAAATCATTTAAACCCCTTTTAATCTGTTTCCTAATATGTAAAAGAGAGATAATAGTATTTGTACTACCTGACTCATAGGATTATTGTAAGGAAAATATTTTACAAACTGCACAGTGCTTTATAAATAGAAGTTATTATTAGTCCTAAAAAAAATAGTCTTCCTTTGTTCCCTCCTCCGCCCCCCAAATTGCTGTCTGTGGACACATAGTGGACAGAATTTTAGATTATTAGACAGATATCCTGGATCGTGGGCTGCCCACTAACTGATTGACCTTAGACAAGTCACCAACTGCTTTAGGTTACAGTTTCTTCATCTGTTAAATTAAGAAATTGGACTAAATTACCTTCAAGATTATTGTCAGCTCTAAAGTGTTTAGTATGGGAATGTAATGTGTGGAGGGCGTGGACATTTTATGTCTCTAAAAACTTGATATGTGGCATGCTCTTCTTTTGCTGCACTCACCTGTTTTACATGTATTGGTATTGAATTCCTAAGATTCTAATGCATTCTTTAATCCTTCATCATGAAAATGCTTTTATTATATTGAATATTAAACATACCTGTGACAAACATACTCTTTTCTCATGTTTACTGGAGTCCATAAATTTTCACTTAGATTTAAATTAGATAATGTTCTCAGGCCACAGAAACATATTTCTCTCTGTGTCTTGGATAAATTTCTTTGCCTTTCATGCCATGTGGCATGGTCAAAGACAGCATTGTAGTATTCTATCTCTATCTGGGAATTTCTTTAGTTCTAGAAGAGTTTTGCTTCTCTCAGTACATCAATAGATTTATTAAAATTTATCATTTCCTCAGTGGGGATGAGATTTCTAGGCTGAGGGGAAGTAAGAAATCCCTTAAATTTTTTTGGAGCATATGTTTTATGGTTTAATGAAGATGCTCAGATCTTACAGGTTCACTTGAACTTCTAACAACAGTTTTGGTATAACCTTGAATGAAAAAGTTTCATTAATAAAAATGAACTTTTCCAGTATTCAGTACTATAGTCTTTAACAAATGTGTTTCCTTATAGCTGTGGTTATCAATTTTTTTTTTTAACTGTTCCAGCTTCAGTGAGACTGATTATATATTACACTGTAGAGGAAACAGTAATAGCCTTTCTAGCTGCCTGATCTCTCTAAAGGTTTTTGCTTGTTTTCAGAGTATCAACTACACTGTTTTGAAGTACCAATTTGTTAATTCTTGGTGGTGTTTGTAATTTTCTTTCCTTCCTCCCTCCCTCCCTTGCTCTCTCCCTCCCTTCCTTCCTCTCTCCCTTCCTTCCTTCCTTCCTTCCTTCCTTCCTTCCTTCCTTCCTGGAAGTTTGGGTTAAGTGACTTGCCCAAGGTCACACAGCTAGTTTTTGTGTTAAGTATCTGAGGCCGGATTTGAACTCAGGTCCTCCAGACTCTAGGGTCGGCGATCTATTCACTGCGCCACCTAGCCACCCCAGTGTTTGTACTTTTCAACTACTTTCCTTTGCTTTTTAGTTTGATTGATCCCATTTTGTTGAGGGCTTGCATGATGCTTGGAACATGACTTCCTCACACCAATAACTGTTATATTTGCAGTTGTCATTTTCGTAGGCTCTTTAAGAGCTATAGTTTTATCTCCTTGGAATAATTCCACATGAAAAATCACAGAATTTTTAAAAACATTACAAAAGAGAGTAACGAAATGTGTATATTGCATAAAATCTATCACTTAGCTAACAGAACTAGCTAAATGTGCAGAAACCACTTTAGTCCAGTTTCATATGGACAATGGTCACGTATTCTGAATTAGCCTAGTAGCAATAGAAGTACACATGTATAACCGCTGCTTTCACAAAACAAAACCATATGAAAATTATTGTCCCAAACAAGTCTCACATCACTGTACATTTATGTGTATGTACACATGTGTATATACTCACATGTGTATTTATAGTTGGTCCATAAGCATTTGTTGATTGCTAACTATGGGCTAGACACTGTACTAAGGACTGGGAATACAAAAAAAGGTAAAAACACTGTCCCTACCCTCAAGGAGCTCACATTTTAATGGGGGACAACATTCAGGTCACTGTGTACATAAAATATATATACAGTGTGAATGGGAGGCAATTTAGAGGGAATGCTCTAGTTGGGGTGGGGATAGTAGATTAAGAAAGACATGTGGAAGATGAGATTTGAGATGAGTCTTGAAGAAAGCTGGGAGGCAGAGGTAAGGAGAGAGAGCATTCCATCCTTGGGGGACAGCCAGTGCAAAGGCCTGGAGTCTGGAGATGGAGTGATGTATGTAAGCATTAGCAAGAAGGCTAGTATTTCATGGATTGTAGTTTGTATTGAAGGGAGTAAAGTAGAACACTGAAAATGGAGGAAGAGACCATTTTGTGAAGGACTTAAACAGATTTTACAATTGATCCTAGAGGTAGTAGAGATCCATTAGCTTTTATTGAGTGGTGTGTGTGTGTGTGTGTGTGTGTGTGTGTGTGTGTGTGTGTGACACATGATCAGACCTGCCCTTTAGGAAGATAACTTATGCAGCTGAGTGGAGGATGGACTAGACTGGGGAGAGACTTGAGGCATGGAGACCTGCCAGAATGGTGATGAGGACCCATGCTTACTCCCCTCCCTCCACATACTCTGTGGTCCAGGCCCGCTGGATTACTTGTGATTCCTTAGACTTGACGTTCTTATCTACCATCTCCAGTGTCCTTGCAGTGGCTGCCCTCTGTGCTGAGAATTCTCTCTCCCCTCACCCCTCTTTTAAAATCCCGGACCACCTTCAAGACTGAGTTCAGTGACCGCCTTCTTTGCAGAATGCCTTTTCTCATCCTCTTAGCTGTTAGCGCCTTCTTCTTTAAGACTACGCTCCATCTCTACCGTATGTCTGTTATATGCATCAATTTATTTACATTGTCTCCTCCATTAGAAGGTTAACTACTTGAGGATGGAGGCTGTTTTTGATTCTTTTCCAAAATTTTCTCCAGACTTTTTAGTATGATGTTTTTAAAAACCACAGAGATTTTAATGAATTTTTGGTGATTGATTGAATTGAAATAACAAAATTTTCCAGCTTGTTTCAAACCTTTGTTTTTCCAAAGGTGTTAGATTGAGTGCTGCAAGTCTCTGAGTAGGTATGGATGGATGTTTAGAATGTAATCATATGAAATGGGGTTTACAGATCTATATTGTAGAAACAGTATTATTTTTTGATAAGTGTAGAGCAGGGGTTCTCAACCTGTGGGTCGCGACCCCTTTGGGGTTGAAGGATCCTTTCACAGGGGTCGCCAAAGACCATCGGAAAACACATATTTCCTATGGTCTTAGGAACCTCTTCTATCCGTCTCCAGATGGGTCTGCCCACATGCAGATATGCCCACGTACGACTGTTAAAGGGTTGCTGCATTAGGAAGGTTGAGAACCACTGGTGAAGAGCAAAACAACATTTTATCATATTTTTCTCACATGCTACAGAGAGCATTATTATCAATCCGACCAATGCTTTCTCTCTCTCTTTTAATTGGGGAAGAATTTTAACAGACCATTCAAGTGAGGTATTGGTGGTATGATAACATTCTCCACTCTCTTTCAAACATTTATTAACTAGAAGTAATATACTTTAAAAGCAGTATATATTTAGTATAAGAAATAGAATCATCTCAGTTTGTTAAGTTGAAGTTCCATAGTTTTCTAAAATATTACATTGCTTCAGTGAAGAGGAAAAAAGAAAAATAAAGGACCATCTGCTGTGAGGTACACATTTCAAAACTTATGCCATTCTTCATTCTCTTTCTTACTTGCTTCAGTCTGAGGAAAAGATAACCCTTCAGGCTGAGGCCAACTTATTTATTTGTGCTCTTGATTGCACCTGTTTCAACTCTTCTCTATTCCAGCTGTCCCAGAAGTTTTCTTCCTCAGTTGTTTCCTTTCATCTTCAGTCTCTAATTATTCACTAATTCCTTCCCTATAGCTTACAGAAATTCTCAGGTTTCAGCCATCCTAATCCCTGCTCTCTCTCTACCTCAAAAGCTCCTTCATTTTGACCTGACATCCAATAAAGATATCATTATTTATATCCCCACTCTTCTTTATAACCCAGACTAGAAAAGGATTTATCAGCATTTAGAACTCCATGTCTTCATCTCTGAACTCTTTACAATCTGTGACCTACCACTTGACTCACTGGAATTACTTCCTTCAAGATAACCCCTCAACTTCTGAGTTAGCCCAGTTTGGGACCTTGGGGAGAGGATATACTGTCTCACATTCTGGTGCTTGCTGTTAGGTTAGCTGTGGATAGTAGTGGGTAGTGGGCCAGCATCGAGGGACAGGAAGGACCTGGACTTCTGCTTCATACGAGTGTGCATCCATTTTCATCTAACCTCCCGGAGCTCCCAGCCCACTTTTTAAGACTAAATTTCAGAAACGATACCAAATTGCATCAGTCTCCTCTGGAAGGTCATCATGCTGATGAAATCACAGGAAAAAGCTTTTTGATAGTAGGAAAAAAATAGACAAATATAACAGGGAATGTATCTGTTGATCCACCTAGTATGGCTACTAAACTATATCTGCTGATAAATCTGGTATCTTTTTCTTGGTCCTCATCCTACTTTATGACCTCTCTGCTTTTGACATTTGATTATCACCCTCTTTGCAGATGTGCTCTCTTCCCTTGCTTCTGTGACATTGTTCTCTTGGTTGTTTCTTTTCCTAAATTATCATCCATCTCTCATCACTCAAAACTGTCTTATATCTTAACTCCCTTCTGCCTCTACACTGTCTTCATGGACCCTTCAACTGCTACTACATGCATCCTTTGAATCCATTATATTTTGGATACAAAGTGTGTATATGTATATGAGTTATGTGTGTGTACATGAATGTAGATGTATTTATACATATATGTAACATATACAAATAGTGTGTCTACTTGTATGTAGGCATGCTGTGCCCTCCCTCTCCAGTAAGCTTTTTTGAGAAAAGGGACTATCTTTCTTATCTTTATATCTGACAGATTGGTGGCACATAATAGACACTAAGTAAATGCTCATTCATTGATTCAGGATCAGCTCCTATAGGTTCACCTGCTTTTTTCTATCTGTTGAAAAAGTTTTTCCTTATTTTTAGGTCATAAAATGCATTTTTAGGTTTTAATTTCCTAAATTTATGTGTCTAGTCCCATATAACCAACTAACTGTCTTCTAGATTTATCTGTTTATATGTATGTTTAAGGTGGTATTTCAAACTTAACAATCAAGAACCAAACTCATTATCTTTCCTCTTTAATGTACATTGGCCAGGTTCACAACTTCACTGTTTCCTTGTCTCTTTTTGTGCTCTTGATCCTGCCCCCTCATGTTTTCTTCTAGGAAATTGTCTCCTTAATCATTTTTTTTCATTTTCATTCTCTTATTTCTAGCTGCCTGATGGACATGTCTGTTCGGATATCCATTTGATATCTCAAGCCAGAGGTATCTAAAGCATAACTCATTTTCACCCCTCCTAAAATTCCTCCAAACTTTTTCTTTCTGTCTTTTCCAGTCAGCCACCTTTGAGTCGTCTTTGATTATCCTCTTTACCTTGCCTCCCATGACTGACCAAATGCCGAGTCTTATGGATTCTACCACTTAAACATCTCTTATCTGTCTCTTTCTGGCCACCTCCTTAGTACTTCATCCCTAGGCTTCTATAATACAGGCTTTTAATTGTTCTTGCTACTTCCATTCAAGTCTTTCCCTGTTCTATTCCATCTTCTACATATCTGACTAATTAATATTTCTAAGACATGGGTCTGACCATGGCACTTAATGATTAAGAACTTCAATAGATCCTTCTTGTCTCTAGGATAATATACAAACTCTTCAACTTGGCATTAAAGGCTTCCTCAATCTGACTTTCATATTCCTTTTTAGATTTATTTTATATGACTCACCTTCATATACTTGATGTTTCTGGAAAACTGACCTGATTTGATTGATTTTTCATATGTTATCTCTTTGACTTTGCTTGGAGTTTTCCTTGCCTGTTAATCCTTAGCTTCCTTCAAATCCCATCCCACCTCCTACACGAAGCCTTTTCTGATCCTTGCAGTTGGTAAAGTTTCTCTGCTTTTTTAGTTTACCTAGTATTCATTCATCTATGTACATGTGCTGCACCTTCCCCCAAAGTAGAGTGTAAGCTTCTTGAGATCATGGACATTTTGTTTTTGAATCTCCAATGCCTAGCCTATAGTGCCTGTATACATAATAGACACTTAATTTTTTTTTTCACTTGTTTGAAGAATTAAATTGAGAAAAAAGCTCAACTATCTGTTGAAAAAGTTTTTCCTTATTTTTAGGTCATAAAATGCATTTTTAGGTTTTAATGAATATATAGATAATTTTTTTGTGTTTCTTTATAGGCACCTAGGATCACAACTTTGTGAATTAGAAAAACTGATAGATAAAATGATGATTGCAGAATTTTCTACTTATTCTCATAGTGATTTAAATAGACCACTGGAAGATGACTGTCAGATTTTAGAAGAGGTATGTATTTTGAATTATAGAAGAGAAATAAAGTTTTTGTTCATTAACACTTCCCTTGCTTTTAACACGTTTCTTCCAAATTAAGTCAAGCATAAATTTTGTTGTCTGTGCTTAATCCTTTTTACTATATCAGATTCTTAAGTTAGTAAATTATAATCACAATTTTGTTACTGACAAGTTGTGTGACCTCAGGCAAGTCACTTAAATCTCTCTAATTGAATTTCTTCATCTGTAAAATTGAGGAAATTATGTCAGCTACCTGTAATTTCCTTGGTATAAAAGCTAACGAAACCGTCATGGATGCCTTAAAGAGCTTTATGGACAGGCTAAGTGACTGTTTTATAGGAAACATAGCTAGTGTAGGTTAGAGGTGGCATTTGAACCCAGGTGGTCCTTATGTTGAGATCCTTCCTCTCTTCAGTGTATCATGTTGCCTCTAATAATCTTTATAGATTATGAGGGTCAAATAATTTCATGTATTTGACAGTGCTTTGAAAAATAAAAAATACTTTATAAATGCAAGGAATTATCTAGTCATGTTATTTCATTACTAATAACAATTCTTTTTGTATATACTTAGGCATAATCATAAACAGCTCATTTAAGAATAATGATAGTACTTATTATATAATCATACAGTGCTTTACAGTCATTAAAATTTTTATATACCTTATTTGATTTGGTTCTTAGTACAAGGTATGAGTCCTGCAACCTCCACTGTTTGGAATATCAGTAAGAACCAGGAAAAAAGCCACTAAGGGGAAAAAAAGACCTCTCACCCGCCATACTAGTTGTCTCAGAATTCATCCATTAATCAGAAGAGAGTTCTTTAGTCCTTCCCTCAAAGTCTTTACTCTTCTTTAAGATGGTAATAATTTTAGTTGTTGAGTTTCTCAGCTTATTACAAAGTAGAAATAGTAAATTAGAAGAGGCGCAGAATACACAGATAGCCATGAAATATAATGGCAGAGCAAGGAAGAGTGGAAAGGAAGATAAAAATCAGAAAGTGTGAGATCCTGTGGCCAGTTAGAATATGACTATTTAGCCCTATATACTCCACTAACCCATTGAGGGTGATATTGAATTTATATCCATAATTGCTATTCCATTAAATTTTGTTCTGTATTCTTTAAATAAGTAAGGAATGTATAATCATTTATATAGTGTCTACAGTACACTGTGTAAGCACTTTGCAAATATTATCTCATTTGATCCTCACAAAACCCTGAAAGGTAGGTGCTGTTATTAGTCACATTTTACAGTTGAAGAAATTGAGGCAGATAGAAGTTAAGTGACTTGCCCAGGGTCAAACAGCTGCTAAGTGTCTTGAGGCCAGATTTGAACTTGGGTCTTCTTGACTCTAGGCTCAATGCTCTACCCTCTCTAGAGAAATTTTTAGAATACTAAATAGATTTTCTTCCAAAATCATTAACATTTTAAGAGTGCTTCATTCATTCATTTATTTACTTTTGGTGCTTCATTTATTTGGGAAAAGTTCTTATGTGGAATACCTTCTTTGATACTGTGAAGCAAATGAGGCACTTTTATGTGTGACACGAAAAATGTTGCATAAATCTTTAAAATATGATATATGGTAAGAAAGGTAAGGGTGTATATAGCGGATTAACATATTCAGATTGGGGCAGCAAAGAAAGACCAAAGCCGTTCCATGGGATTTGTGATTTCTATTGTATTTTAGAGCCATTCTTAAAAATAGCCAGACTTTACCATACTAGCCTCATTTGAACCATTTTGGTGCATTAGGACTTACCTTCGCTAGGGTGTTCATTCAAAAATAGAAGATAGACTCGCTAAGAGCTGTTTTCTTTTTTCACTGGCTATCAGTGAATACCATTTGCTTGCTAGGGATCTGGTCTCCAGGTAGTCAAATCCATGCTATTGAATATTACTTCTCTTGAATGAGGTTTGTTGTTTTATTAGGTGTTTTGAAATATGAATTATTAACATTTTCCTTGTTTTAATAGGAAAGACTAGTATCCCTTATATTTGGACTTTTAAAACAAAGAAAACTCAATTTTTTAGAAATTTATGGTGAAGAGATGATTATCACAGCAAAGAATATCATTAAACAGGTAATGACGTGTTTCTTTGAGAGATCTTTTATGTTTGAAATGAACTGAGTATGGATTGGACTAGTGCATATGTGAGTTCACTTGTTATTCCTGTTTTTTATTTTGTTTCAAGACTAACTCTCCAAGACTGAGTTTGCCATCTTTGAAATGTAAAATATAGGGGCGGGCGGCTAGGTGGCACAGTGAATAGAGCACCAGCCCTGGAGTCATGAGGACTTGAGTTCAAATCTGGCCTCAGACACTTAACACAAAACTAGCCGTGTGACCTTGGGCAAGTCACTTAACCCCAATTACCCAACTTTCCTCCCTCCAAAAAGCAAAAAAAAGAAGGAAATGTAAAATACTTTACTGAAAGACTTAAACTCAGTATCAGTGAATTGAACATATAAATGTTGTATTTAAAGAGGACAAAATTTCGTAGTTATTCTGACCCTTGAAATTTTATGAAACATCTTCACTTTAAAAAGAAATTTCCCAAATTCTTATCAGTATGTAAACACATTTTTTTTTTCGAGATTATAGTCTGTAATTTGAGGACTGTAACATTTTCAAACTGATACTAATCATTGTAACAGTGGCATAGTGCAGAGGTTGTATCACAATAAGTAAAACATGGTAGAATATCTTCAGTGCTGAGCATCTGATACTTCCACTTTTCAGATAAATTCTCAAACGAAGCACCTCTTTTACTGCCAGTAAGGGTATTATGACAGAATTGTTTAGCCTAAGTTTGTGGCCATATTTTAACTCTTATGATTACCTTGTGTTTCCTTAAATTATTTCATGGCTTTTAATACTTTGATAAAACTGTTATGTAAACTTGGTTTTTAAACTTTTTAAAGCCATTTTAGTTTAAATAATCTTAATAAATAACTCTTTGATGGTTGTTCAGAAGAATATACTTGCATATGCCAGTGAAGGAAATATTTGTGCAGTACAGTAAAAATGAGTTATATAATTCCATAGGAACAAATAAGCAAATATCTTTTTCTCTTAAATTTTTCAGTGTGTGATTAATACAGTCTCACAGATAGAAGAAATAGACACAGAAGTTGTTGTGAAGTAAGTATAAATGTAGATTTGGGAGTGGGATGGAGATGTTAAATACCTTACATGCAAGCAATAAAACTGTATTGCCTAGACAGTTAAAGTAACATTTGTGTAATTAACAGAACACTAAGAAAATCTCTAAAGGCTGGCTTTTCAGATCTACCACATAGTTATGGAATTACATACCTTTTTATTATATGCCATTGAATAGTATGGCAGTGACCCTGAGTTATTGAATACTTGTTCCCATCACCTGTTTTTCATTTTTCCATGTTTTCATTCAGTTTTATCTTGCTTTAGAAAAGAATATAATAATCTTTTCCACTCCAACTAATACCACTTTAATCAAGCCCTACATTATCTCTTCCAGGGCTGTTGTAACAACCACTTAAGTGGTCTTTCTGTCTCTGCAGTCCATTTGCCACACTGCTACTTGAGGCCTTTTCCTAACATGCTACTTCTGGTCATGTCACTTTCCTACTCAGAAATCTTCATTGACTGCCAAGTAAAATTCCTGGGCTTTTCATATGTTTTCAGCTTATCCTTTCAGTCTCACCTAATACAGTTTCTGTTTTTGTGATCTACTTCCTAGCCAAACAGGACAATGCCCATTCTCATCCCCTCCCTCCTGCCCCTCAGCCTTTGATTCCATAACCCCTAATCTGAAAAGGACTGTTCTCTGTCTCTTGAAGTTTGATCAGGGTCTAAATCAAACGTCAGCTCTTTCATGAACTCTTTTGTTATATCCTTCATTCCAAACGAAAATGATCTCTTCCAGCTGAAATCCTTAGAGTGCACTGCCAGCACCTCTCCTCAGCCCCTGTGTTGTCACTTGTGTTTTAGTGATTTGTTACCTATCTGCCTCAGAGCCTTTGTCTTCCAGCAGGCCTTTCTTCATCATTCCTCCCTCCTTGAATCTTTAATGCCGCTGTTTTTAATCTCTACCATCCCTTCTTTAGGTATGAACTTTTAAAAGTACTGTGTAATTCAGTGTTATACTTTAATCATTTTCTGCATATTTGTGTGTGTTTCTCCCCTGCCTGTTAGATTTTAAACTTCTTTAGGAAAAGGAAACCTTTTATTTTGTCTTTGTGGCCACAGTTCTTTATGTATATAATGAGTATTTACATATTTATTGGATTTAATTGAATAAATTCTCAAGCTACAGAGGGACTCATTTAAAGCCAAAAGGTATTAGAGTGTTATTAGTCCTTTGTGTTGTTATTGAGTCCTTTCAATAATATCTAACTTTGTGACACTCCTTCACCCCCTTTGGGGTTTTACTGGGAAAGATACTGGAGTGGTTTGCCATTTCCTTCTTCAGTTCATTTTACAGAGGAAGAGCTAAAGCAGACAGGGTGAAATGACTTGCCCAGGGTCACACAGTTAGAACATGTTTGATGCTGAATTTGAATTCACAAAGATGAGTCTTTCTGATTCCAAGTCCAGTGCTCTATCCACTGTGCCAACTAGCTACTCCATTAAAAATAAATAATCTTAATTTTATGAAGTACCTCATTTTATGAAATAGTTTTGGGTTCTATAGTTTTATTTTCTTTTATCTTTTCACAAATGTTTGGTTTCAGCTATATTAGGAAAAATTCCTTATGGTTAACAGTAGAAATTGTTACTACTTTTTAAAAGATTATTCATTGTGTTGAGAAAAGATGATATGTGCTTTTATTTTTTGTTCCAGAATATTGTTTTTCCATTTGACCATAATCTATGTATTTCCCTATAAAAACTGTAGTACTTAGAGTTTAGTCAGTGACCATGAAACTTATTCACATGGAAATACTACACAGAAGGCTTTCATATGTTGATATTATTGATTAATCACTAGACATATTCAAAAAGGAGGGCCTGGAAGAACATCATTTAGGGACAAACTTCCCATTTCATTGAGTCTAGTCACTTAATGATATATTAATAAAAACCTGTTTTGCTCTTCCATAGCATAATATTCTTGAGACAGTATGAGATTTTTCAGTTCAGTGGGTGGTACAGTATATATATATATATATATATATATATATATATATACACACCTCAGTTCTGGAGTCAGGAAGATCTGAGTTCAAATCTGCCCTTGGATCCTTCCTAGCCGTGTGACCCTGAGCAAGTTACTGGACCTTCGTTTACCCTCAGAGTCCTTATGTGTCAAATGAGGATCATATTAGTACCTACCTCTTAGGGTTGTTGTTAGGATCAGAAGCCCTTAGCCCAGTGCCTGGCATATAGTGATACTGTATAAATGTTAGTTATCATTATCATCATCATCATTATCATTATTAATTTGCTGATTATTATTAATCTCAAAAAGAAATTGAACTATGTGTAAAGGAAATATGGGGTGTGGGGTGGCACTGTGGTCTATATGTATTTACCAATGAATGCTGTGCTTTCTTATGGTCTTTTTATGAGACAACATACTTAAACCAGGGAAGCATGCAGCAATGGAAAAGAACTATAGACTAATCCAATACATAAAGTACTTTGCAAACCTTAAAACAGTTTATGTATTAACTAGCTGTTATTATCATTAAGAAACTGAACAATTTCAATAAAATTCTAGCAAAAAAGAAAATAACAGTATATTTAAAACTTACTCATAATGACCAAATTTATACCAGATTTATACCAGAGATATGAGGATGATTCAACATTAAGAAAGCAATTAACATAATTATATTAAAAACAAAAAGATCCAAACCATGTAACTATATTAGTAGAAGATAAAAGAAAGTAGAAGTAGAAGAAAGCAGAAAAAGCTTTCTGACAAAGTACAATAATCATTTACACATATGAAGCATATACTGACAAGGGACTTTTAAAATGATTCAAAAGTATATATCTAATACCAAAAGCTAGCATTATTTGCAATAGTTACACTCTATAACAGTGGTTCTCAACATGTGGGTCACAACCCTGTTGGGGGGTTGAATGGGGTTGCCTAAGATCATCGGAAAACACTTATTTCTGATGGTCTTAGCAACCGAGACACCACTCCTCCATCTGTCTGTAGGCGGGTATGCCAGCATGCAGATACGCCCACATACATGTATTAAAAGGTCACGGTATTTGAAAGGTTGAGAACCACTGCTCTAGATACTTCCATGAAAAATTCAGAACTGAACCAAAGATGCTCCTTTTCCTTATTGTTATTTGAAATGCTATACTAAATAAGACAAGAAAAAGAAATTAAAGACAATAAAAGAGGAGAGAAAATTATTCCTATTTAAAGATGACATAAGTTTATTTACGCCTAAGATAATCAAAGAAATTAATTGACATGATTAATAGCTTTGGGAAATCAGCAGTATATAGAATAAATCTTTCACTACAGTAATAACAAAATCCAGCAGGAAATAGAAGAAAGTCTTATTCAAAATAATTACAAAATGCATAAAACATTTGGAAGTCAGTCTACCAAGGCACACTCAGTATTCATAGAAATGTAATTACAAAACACTTTGAAGAAACAAAGAATGACATGTGATTGGAGTAGTATTTATTGCTAATGATGAGGTTATACCAGTATGATTAAAAAATGACAATACTACCTAACTTATTTTACCTATTTAGTGCTATATAAAAATATCAAAAGAATACTTTATCCTACTAGACAAATTAATTTATAGGAATTATTTATAGGAATCTCAAAAGGGGAATCATGAAAAAAAAGTAAAAATGAAGGGAAAATATTACATGCACAGACCTAAAATTATACTATAAAAGTAGTAATCATCAAAACTGGTACCAGTTAAAAAAATAGAAGAATAGATTAGTGTAACAGAACAGACGAGAAAGAAACAGAAATGGTTTCACTCTCAGTAATCCAATGTTTGACAAATCTGAAAACATAAATGACTATTTCACAAGAACTCCTAGGAAAACTAGAAAGGATCTTGGTCAAATTCAGGTTTATACCAACATCTTATAAGCTCAGAATGATATGCAATTTGGAAGGTTATGCCATAAAAAACAGAAGAGAATGAATGAATGAAAGAGTATTTAGTGCTTACTGTATGCCAGTTTCTGGAACTAAAAATAGAAAGAAATGGGATAGTTTCAGTTCTCATAGAGATTTCTAATTGGGGAATAAAATACTTAAAGGAAAGTTCACTTCAAGGAAGATGGAAAGACCCATAAATCAGCAGGTCCTGTGGCAGTGCCTGTGGGTCTGGAATGTACAGCCCAAATTTAAAATATAATGTTAGTATAGTAGAGCAGGCAGATTGAATGGTTTTATGGGCCTCTATGTTACTAGAAAGTTGTTGACTCTCAGTTCATCAAAGCGGTGTTGGGTGGCCGTTTTATGCTTCTTGTCTGTCCAGATAGGGTCTAGATGAAGCAGGGTCAAGGGGAAAGCAAGGCTTTGTTATTGTTGTTTTTGAACCAGCCATTCTTTTTGATTGAATGCCCTTGATGAAATCTGTGTGTCAGATCTGCACGGCCCCTTAGGGGGTCATGTATAAGACCAAGAGTCATTCCCTAGGGAGAGTAAAAGGATATTAGCAAAATTCTCAAAAGAAGGGTTGCAAAATTTTAACTATATGAAAGATTGCTCCACATCTTTAATAATAAATGAAAATCACAACAACTCTGAAGTTTCATCTGCAAGTTATCAAAAGAAACGACAGATTGGGAAGATAGACATGGTAAAACATTGTTGGTGGAGCTTTGAATCAGCCTAACCATTCTGGAAATTGCATAATTTGTAATTATGCTTAAAAAGTGAGTGAATTCCATTCCTTTTGACCTCGAGATGCCACTGTTAGGCCCAAGCAAATAGACTGAAAGTTTCCATATACTTTAAAGTATTCCTAACAGCACTAATTGTGGTACCAAAGAACCAGAGACAAAGTAGATGCCCATTGATTAGGTTAAACATTGTAGTACATAAATGTAATAAATGTACCACAGTTCGTTTTAGCCATTTCCTAAGAAATGATGACTGAAGGATTCAGAAAGGCTTTTCATATGAATTAGTGCAGAGTAAAATGAGCAGAACTAGGAGAACAATATATCTAATGACAATAACAATGGAAATGGAAAACAGAAAACTAATGGAGCTGAATCCCATGAACGGCCAAACCTGGCCCTAAAGAAGAGATGAAAAAATGATGCATTTCTTTATAGATATGGAGAATGACATATACTATTAGGCTGCATATGTGTGATTTATTTTGCTATATTGTTTCCTCTTTATTCTTTTTTTTGTTATAAGAGGTAGCTTGTTGGATGGGTGAGGGAGGGACATATTTAGAAATGAAGATGAGGTATAAACAAAAATTTTTAATTTTTTAAGTTACAGGAAAAGATACCATTCCCTAAATTGTTTGTGTTTTTGCAGACTTGCAGATCAGATGAGATTGATGAATTTTCCTCAGTGGTTTGATCTCTTAAAGGATATTTTCTCTAAGTTTACAGTCTTCCTCCAGAGGGTTAAGGTAAGGCATATGTGATTATCAACATACTCTGAAAACCTTTACATATTAGCTCTTCAAGATCCTTAATATACCATTGAATCAAACTTGCCTGCTAAATGCCAAATTATGGTGTGGTGGTAACTTTAGGTTATTGAAGACTAAGCCAATAGCAGTTCTCAAGGTTCTGAAATAAACCTGCATTTGCTATTTGAGGACCATCTTAGCCATGTCTAGGGAGACTTATTGCTAAGATTGATCACGAGGTAGTGATTTATTTTTGTTTTTTAACCATAGTAACTCACGAAAACTATCTCTGAAGGGTGGGAGGGTGATAATCTACATCGGGGAGGGAATACCTACGCTGCAGACATTGATTTTGTGAAGCATTGAAATATGGAATCATTGAGAATAAAGTATAATTTTTTAACTTTTATAAATGTTTTATGGAGACCTAAATATTTCTCTGTCTCTGTCTGTCTCTCTGACTCTGTCTCTGTCTTTATCTCTGTTTCTCTCTCTCTCTCTCTCTCACACACACACACACACACACACACACACACACACACACACACAAACACACACACACGCTAATACATACAAGTTAGTATTTTATAACATTTTTCATGTTGTTTTAAGATGTGTATATGCTAAAGTGAATAATTATTTAAGAAGAATAGCTAACATTTATATGGTATTTTAAGGTGTATGAAGTGCTTTATAAACATTGTGTTTTTTATTAATGGCATTATTAGCCATTTTACATGTCAGTAAGATGAGGTTGAGAGAGTTTAAAGGATTACCCCTGTTCATAAGTGGAGGCAATGGATTTGGAATGAGGAAGGCTTTCCTGATTCCCGGCCTCAGATTTTCTTCATATATGGTGGTGCATTATAACATTGAGTCCTAGCCCTGATTTTCTGATACTACGTGGTTTTTACAGATGTCTCAAAGGCAATGTTTTGTGATGATGAAATGTTGTAGCAGACAGGCAAGGTGGCATGCATCTGTAATCCAGATAATATGGAAGACTTGGATTCATGACTTATACAAGTTCAGGATGGTCGGGTATCCATAGTGAGTTTGGCCCCTCAGAGCAGAGACCCATCTGACCACCTAAGGAGAGGTGAACTGGCCCAGAGGAAGGAAAACAGAGCAGGTTAAAAGGTGTGGTACTCATCAATATTGGAGTCAGGCCCACTGCTGCTACACCTCCACCCCAGATGAAATAGGGAGACAGATAGACAGATAAGACAAACTTGTCTGACAGTAAACAAAGAATCATTGAGTTGGGATTTAAAATGAGCCAAGAAAATTACACCTTAAACACTCTGATTGGTTGAATTGTTAATAGATGGAAATGAGTTATTGATTAGTGGTGTTGGTAAAACTCTAGTCTTCTCATTACAGCTGAGACGTACCTGAAATGTATATATACATGGGTGAGGAGAGACTAGAAGGAAATTTAAGGAAGGATTATTTGTATAAGTAGAGACAACAGCAATTTGAATAGGTGGTGGGGAAAAATTATGACAAATGGCCAGCAGATACTCAGAGTTTTGAGTTGGTCATTGAGACAGAGTTAGACAAAGAGAAAACCTTATGCCATGGAGGTAAAGGGCTTTGGAAGGGTGCCGTCAGTTACAGTGAATAAATGTAGTGCTTGCCAGCATGGATCTAAGTACGTTTTTGAGGGGGTAAGATTGGGAGAGCAGTGAGTAAACACCAACATATACATTAGTGATCCCTAAAGATATCAGTGTAATGTGTAAAAAAAGTTGCCATCTGTTATAGTTCTGAAATCATAGTAGGATGAAAAGTTCATTCAACTCCATGACTGAAAAATCAAGAAAAATACTCAGTTTTGCTCAGTTTGCTCTATATAGAAATACAAGGAATTATGAAATTCATTTTATTTCTAAACAGTACATCTTGTTTAGATATAACAATCAAACTGGCCCCTCAACACAGTCTCCTCCACTCTCCTGCTCCCCTACCCAAAAGTAATTTTTTTTTCTTTTTTCTCTCTTTTGAAAGGGGGAAGGCAGGGCAATTGGGGTTACAAGTGACTCGCCCAAGGTCACACGGCTAGTAAGTGTTAGGTGTCTGAGACTGGGTTTGAACTCAGGTCCTTCTGACTCCAGTGTTGGTGCTTTATTCACTGAGCCACCTAGCCGCCCCACCCAAAAGTAATTTCAACCAATAGTATTTTTCCTTCTGTTTTTCTAGTTTACAGATTAATAGGAAGGATATGTACAATATTTTGATCATAACAATTTGATACCAACACTGTCCAGTGTATTTAACTTGAGTTTTGTTGTCTTTTATTGTTTTCATTTATAATTTTAGTTATTCTGTATATTGTTGTATTATAGCTATGCTTTTTTCATTCTGTATAATCATTCTTGGGAAAATTTCCATGAAACTATTTGATATCGTCCCATTTCTCTCCCCTTCACTAAAACTAAGAAGAGCAATCTAGACCTGATGCCTCTATTTTTTTTTTTAAACCAACTCCATCCTTTAACTCCTTGAACTCTGGTTTTAACCTCTAGTACTCTACTGAAATTGCTCCTCAGAGGTGTTTACTCATCATGTTATGATTAGTTCACATGACCTTTCTTGTCATCCTCTTCATCTCTTTTGCAATGTTTGTTTAACATCACTGCTTCCTAGATACTTCTCTCTTGGATTCCTTGCTACTATACACTATTGATTCTTTCTCTTTAATCATCTTTGCTGACTTTGCTGGTGGAAACTACAATTCATCATGCCTAAAATAGAATTTAGTGTCTTTTCTTCAAAACAGAATCCTCTGATTTCCGTATTTCTGTTAACGATACCAGTAACCATCCAGTCACCAAGCTCAAAACTTCAGTATTATCTTAAATTCTTCTTTCTCCACATTTAATCAGTTACAAAGTCGTATGAATTTTACCTCGACAATCTCTCTCTCGTCTTTCCCTTCTCTCTATCCGTTGCCATTAACTGTAATTGAGGTCTGTCTTACTACTTTCTAAGATCACTGCAATAGCTTCCTAGCTGCTTTGTTCCTCCTCACAGTGTCTACTCGTTGCAGTATATCCTTCACATCTTTGCCAGGTTTATCTTCCTTATGCCTCCACTAGGGACCTGCCCCAGAGCTGTCTTTCTGTTTTGGATGACCTGTGCTTATGGTTTGGTAGATCTTTCCAAGCTAAAGGGGTTTGGGTGCGATTTTTGAGTATCTGTCTTCTGAGGACCATTCAGTATAAGCAAGGAGAGGTGTTCCACCAGAAAGGTGGACACGAAGTGAAGAATTTTTTGGCCACAGCAGCTCATGAAATATAGAGCAGTTATCTGTATTAGTGAAGGAAACCCCCACACTAGTGAAATCATAGCACTTATAAAATATCCCCATCTGCTTGACTCTCATTGTGTCACTCATGCTTAAAATACTTCAGTGGCTTCTTATTGTCCATCAATTAAAGGCCAAGATGCTCTTTATCAGAGCCTACAGTCCTGGCTTTCAAGCTGCCTGTCATCATCCTTCTCTGTATACTCTAGTCTGATCAAAGTGAATTACTGCTTAGGAGCATTCTTGTGCCTGTATTTAGCAGTAGTCCTGAAATAGCCTTTCTTGGTTCTTATGCTAAAAGAAATATCATTTCTGAGCTTTTTTCGTAATACCAGTACCACTCCTACGTTCTCTTATTCTGTTTTACACTTTATTTGTATGGTAATTGTGTATTTGTGTAAGCTTAGTAATCCTTCTGCTAGACTATAAGGTCCAGGAAGGTAGAGATTATGGCTTAATGATTTTTGTATAAGCTTCCCTTCACTAGTGTACTACTTTGTGTTTTGTAGGTACTTTTAAAATGCTTGCTTAATGAGGGAGTCAATTAGAAATAATTAAAGTCTAAAAAATGATCACAAATGACTGATTCCTCCCTACAAAAAAAATTCCAGGAAAAGGTTTTAGTATCTCCAAAGAGTCTGCACATAAAAATATAGACAGAATTGATGTTCTTCCTACCTTACATCAAAACTTATGTGACTTATTACAATTCCTGGAAAAGCAACAATACTTTGTGTTATTATTTCTATTTCTACTAAATAGTTCTTTTCTAAAGGTGGGCATCTTCATTGTATTGTAAAATTAAAGTGGCAATTGTAAAAAATTAGTTTCCTATATCTTTTTAAAAAGCATATTATGTTTTATTCTAGGCAACATTAAATATCGTTCGAAGTGTTGTCCTTTCAGTCCTTGACAAAAATCAGAGGACTAGGGAACTAGGAGAAACTTCAGAACAGAAGAATGCTGCAAAAGGCAGTTCATTAGATACAGAGGTGGCATATTTAACCCATGAAGGTATGTTTATAAGTGATGCATTTAGCGAGGGTGAACTACCACCTGGAATAACTGACACTACCTCTCAAAGAAATGCATCTCCAAGCAGTGAGCCCTGCAGCAGTGATTCGGTATCCGAACCAGAATGTACTACTGATTCTTCATCCAGTAAAGAGCAAATATCTTCTCTTACACCAGGAGGTGTAGAATTTATGTAAGTATACTGGCTATTGCATAATATTGCATATGTATTTTGGCAAATTACTGACAGTTGTTTCATTTAGATACATTATTTATTGTGTTGATAGAAATATATAAAATTTGAAACTTGAACTAAATTTTGTGTTATAAAGCTAATCAGCTTAAATGATTTCACATTAACTCTTTTAAAGAGAGAAAAAAAGATTTGAAGGCTGTGAGTTTTTGTACTATTTAAAAAATGTAACTTAAAATGTTTATTGATTAGGGCCAAAATCCAAGTGGATCTGTGCTTTACTCTTAAATAAAAGGAAAGTAATGGTAGCAAATTATTGCTATTGGTCTACTTACACAGAAATTAGATTGTGGTCTAGTTGCCTATCATGAGTGAGATTGCCATCAAAAATCTCAACATTCTATTTTAAGTATATTCCAGACGGGATAGGAGCTTACTTCTTTTCACTACATCTCTTCCAAAATGATTTCTTTTCTCTATTTAGGTAGCCAGTATTATAGTTTGAGTGTTTTAAACAGTAGAAAACTAATTATCCAGTATTGAAATATCATTCTCACCCTCATACTAGTAGAAGGTCAAAACAAGAAGGTACTTTCAAAATCACTTAGTTCAACAAGTTGTATAAATTAATTTAAAAAATTTTATTTTATTCCATACTATCTTTAAGAAAATTAGGTAATTTATGATGTGGTTTACAATTTAAGTGTGGAATTAATTGTTTTAATACTTTTAATGATGTAAAATACTAATTGGATCAAAGCTTGTAGAAATGGAATGCTGAAAAATGAAAAGAAAATGTGCAAAGAGAGATTTCCTTTTGATTGAAGGAACATTTTCCTAACAACTGTCCTTAAACAAATAAAGCAGATCTAAACCATTCTTCACATGTCAGTTCTTCAAACACTTAGAACAGTCTCATATCCCTCTTAAATTTTCCTTATTCCAGGTTAAAATATTCTGAATTCTGTCAAATGACCCTTGTGTGATTAGGAATTTCCTCCCCACCCTGTTGCCTTAGTCTGATTATACTTTAGCTTCTCCGAATCCTTAACAGATTGTCCTTAATTAAGAGGCATTTCTAGAACACACAGTACATTCAAGACATTTAATATAGCATATTTAGAATCTTTGTCAGACCCATAATTTCCCTCGTTTGTTAATGAAATATGTTATCTATGATGAATCCTAACCTATGATCTCATTAACTTTTTAAAAAAAATTATGCTTTTTAAAAAATTAAATGTTTTTTCAAATGGAGATCACCGTTTCTCCCTCCCACCCTCTTTCTACCTCTCCTCATAGAGAAAGCAAGACAAATGAGACCACTGTTATGAACATGGATGGTCATGTGAAACAAATTGCTTCATTGGCCATAGCCAAAAGAAGTTATGCTTCTGTCAGCACTCTTGAGTTATCAGGAAATGAGTAGCATGTTTCATCATGAGGACTCTGGAATAGTTAGTTGGTCATTTTGATGATCAGAGGTACTAAGTCTTTCAAAGTTGATAGTTTTTTCAATATTATTTTTATTGTATAAATTATTCTTCTGGTTTTGCTCACTGTATTCTACATCAGTTCATTCAAGTCTCTCCAGATTTTCTGAAACCATCACCTTCGTCATCTTTCTCAGCACAATAGTATTCCATCACTTGAATATCCTTTTTAGACATTTCCCAGTCAAAGAGAACCTCCTCAGTATCCAGTTCTTTGTCACCACAAAAAAACCTTGCTATACTTTTGTAACTGTGGGTCTTTTTCTTCTTTCTTTGATCTCCTTGGGGTAGTGATTTGGTAGTGATGTAACTGAGTCAGAGGTTTTTTGCACTTTCATAGCTTTGGGCACAGTTCTGAATTGCTTTCCAAAATGTTTGAACCACTTTATAGCTCTACCCAGTAGCTCTCCATAGACCGTCCAGTGCTTGTCATTTTCCGTTTTTGTCAGCTTTGTCAGTCTGATAAATATGAGGTAGGAGTACAAAATTGTATTAATTCGCATTTTTCTCATTGTTAGTGATTTGGAACATTTTTTTTCATATGGCTGTTGATACCTTGAATTTTTTTTTTCTAAAACGTGCCTGTTCATTTCCATTGATCATTGATCAGTTGATGAGTCACTCTTAATCTTATAATTTGAATCAGTTCCATATATATGTATATACACACATATCACATACATAGACATTATATGTGTATATTTGTATGTGTTTATACACATGTGTGTGTGTACACATAGATGAAGTGAGATCTTATCAGAGAAACTTGCTGCAAATAACTTTTTTTTCTAATTTTCTGCTTCTCTTCTAATTGTACTGCATTGGTTTTGTTTGTGCAACATGTTTTAAATTTTATTTAGTCAAAATTTTCCATTTTACCTTCTGTGACCCTGTTTTGTATTTGGCCTTCAATCCTTTCTTTATTCATAAATCTGACGGTCAGTTTCTTCATTGTTCTCTAATTTGTGTATGATCTATCCCTTTATATCTAAGTTATAGCCTTTTGGAGCCTCTGTATGTTGGTCTATACCTAGAATTTACCAGACTCTTTATAACTTAGGGTTTATTAAACATTGGGTTGCTATGCTCATTTGTTTCTGTATTTTGTATATTTAAATCTGTTCCACTGATCAACCCCATTTCCCTTTTTCTTTCTTTTTCCTTTTTGGCAGGAGGAAGGAAAACAGGGTAGTTGGGGCCAAGTGACCCGCCCAAGATCACACAGCTAGCAGATATTAAATGTCTGAGGCCAGATCCAAACTCAAGTCCTCCTGACTCCAGGGCCTGTGCTCTATTCACTGCTCTACCTAGCTTTCCCTCAACTCCGTATCTTAACCAATACCAGATTTGCTTACAGCTTGGTAGTGTAGTTTAAAATCTGGTACTACTAGACCCTCTTCCTTTATACTTTTTTTCTGATTAATTTCCCTTAACCTTTTGTTCTTCCAAATGAATTTCATATTTTTTTTCCTTAGGCAGTATTGTCATTTTTGTTATTTAGAACTAGTTGTGTGAAGTGTTGTTTGTAGTTGTACTCATATAGTTCTGTGTGCTCCTTGGCAGTTGGGCTTCCAAGTGTTTTATATTTTGCATAAATAATTATTTTTCAAATGGAATTTCTCCTTTCATCTCTTCCTGCTGGAATTTTCTTTAGCTTTTTTGGTTGCCATCTCATACAGCCAATTTTGTATTGAGTTTGCAGTCCTCCAAACTGCTTCCCTTCTTCCCCCACCATGTCTTTTATACCCCAGCTATTATCTGACCACACTTCTATCATGCTGCAGTCATGTAGTTGAGTCATTGAACCCAAATGTAGAACTTTATAGATTTATTCTTGTTATATTTTTTCTTACTAGATGTAGGCCATTGTTCTAGCCTGCTGAGTTTTTTTTGGATTCTGTGTTGTCCAGCATTTTAGTTTCATTTATCCAGTATTCTGTCCTTTGCAGATTTTATAAGTATTCTATCAGTGTCTTCATTCGAGCTATTGATAAACATGTTGAACTTGGCCAAAGACAGGTATCTGGGGCATAGCACTAGAGATCCTTCCTAGATTTTCATCAGTCTATTAATTAGTACTTAGAAAGTCTAATCATAGTCAGGTGAATTTTGAATTGGTTGAACATCCAGATGGCATTTTTCCAACTTCTCCATATCATACAAAACTTTGTCATGCAATTTAAATTACTTCCCTGATGATAATGGTCAAAAAATTATTCTTACATTAGTTGTTCCTGATGAATCTGTGCTAGCTTATAAAAATGGACTCTTTTCTTCCTAAATAACTCAGAGAGCATCCCTTTAATAATATATCCTAGAATGTTGCCAAGAATCAAGGTCAAGTTCATCAGGTCATAATGTGAAGAATACACTTTCTTTTCCTCTCATTTTAAAATTAGGGCCTTCATCTATTTCCAGTCCAGGGTTTTCCTCACACTCCTCTCTTAGTTTTCTTTCTGCCTTTGTGGCCACTTCTTAGTCTCCTTTGCTATGTCATCATCTGTGTTGCATTCCCTGTGTGTGGCTTTACTGCAAGTAGAACTTTCCTGGGCATTTTTTTCTTAGTACAGCCTCTTTTTTGGTGATCTTTACCAGGTGCAGTAGACTCAGCTATTGCTGCATAGGTGATTCCCCAATCCATGTCTCTAGCTACAGTTTTTCTTTTGAACTCTAGTCCCACAGTATCAACAACAGTTTTAACTACTCCAACTCAATGTCTTAAAGGCATCTCAAAGTCAGCATACCTAAAACAAAACTCCTCCCCCACCCTAACCCTCATCCCTAGAATCCTTGCTAACTTATTTCCGTTGCAGACACTTTTCATCTTTCCAGTCCCTCAGATTTACAACCCCTGAGTCAGGCTTGACTCCCCTATCCCATAGCCCATCCATCCAATTAGCTGCCAAATATTGACTCCAAAATCCTGTCACTTCCACCACCACTCACATCCTCTACCTTGTCTCCATTCAAGTGGCCACCTATTTTAGGCCTACAATTCTCTTTCACTGAGACTGTTGTAGCAATCCTCCTAATTGGTCTTTGTGTTTCCATTTTTTCCCCTTTTCAATCTATACAAATTTATATTCCTAAAGCAAAGGTCATACTGTATCATTCTCTTGTCCGAGGAGCTCTATTCCTGCCTCTGGGGTAAAATGCAAATCCTTTGTTTGGCATTTAAAACTCTTCTTGGGGCCCTTAGGTGACACAGTGAATAGAGCACCAGCCCTGGAGTCAGGAGGACCTGAGTTCAAATGAGGCTTCAGACACTTAACAGTTACTAGCTATGTGACCTTGGGTAAGTCACTTTACCCCAATTGCCCTACATTCCCCCCTCCAAAAAGCAAAAAAACAAAACAAAACCCAAATTCTTCTTAGTCTGCCTCTAATGTACTTTACCAGATCTCTTTCACATTCCTTTCCCTTTTTTTGAGAATAAAAGGTTAAATTGAGATTATATTTTGTTGCAATCCCCAAATCCATAGTAGAAATTATCCATAAAAGTAATACAAAACATGATATATAAGACCTTCTCCAATTCCATATTGCCTATGGGATAAAATATATTCTCTATAACACTCATATTTCTTTCTGTAAATAGCCTACTTTAATCTGTCCCTCTTAACCCCTGTTTTCTGCTATTTCCCCCTTAGGTAAGTTACATTTCTATACACAACTGATTATGTATACATATTCTTTGAACCAGCCAATTCTGATAAGACTGTGATTTAGATGCTGAAACCCTCCCTCACCTGTTTTCCCTTAAAGTGTAAAAGCTCTTCCTTGTGTACTTCTTTTGTGTGAGAAAGTTTTCCCCATTCTTCCTCTCCCTTCCCCCTTTTCCCAGTGCATCCCTCTTTTTCACCCCTGACATCCATGCCCTATGTCTATGTAAACTCCTTTTAACTGCTCTAGTAATGATAAAGTTCTTAGGATTTGCATGTATCACCTCCCCATATAACAGTGGTTCTCAACCTTCCTAATCCCTCCACCCCACCCTGATCTGGGAGTATCTGCATGTGGGCGGACCTGCCTGGAGACAGATAGAGGAGCGTTGTCTTGGAGACCAGTGTTTTCCAATGGTCTTAGGTGACCCCTGTGAAAGGGTTGTTCAACCCCCAAAGGGGTCACAACCCACAGGTTAAGAACCACTGCCATATAGGAATGGGAGCAGCTTAACTTTATTGAGACACCCCTATGATTGCTCTTTCATGTTTGCCTTTTTTGTTTTTCCTGAGTCTTTTGTTTAAATGTTAAATTTTCGATTCAGCTTTGGTCTTTTTTCTAAGTATATATTATGTGCATCCCTGTCCCATCCATAGAATGTGAGCCCTCTCGGGGGCAGCTAGGTGACTCCTTGGATAGTGTGCTATGTTTGCAGTTAGGAGACCCAAGTTTGAATATTGCTTCAGACACTTCTTAACTTTATGTCCCTGGACAAGTCACTTAACCTCTCTCATGCTCAGCTTTCTCATTTGTAAAATGAAGATAATAACAGCACCTGCCTCAGAGAGTTGTTGAGGTTTAAATGAGAAACATGTAAAGTTCTTTGTACATATTAAAATGCCTTTATAAATGCCAGCATGTTCTTGTTGTTATTATTACCATTGAAGGCAGGAATGCTTTGTTTTTGTCTTTAAGACCAGTGCCTTAAACATGGTATGGTGCTTAATAAACACTGGTTGAATTCTTCCTTTCTTTGTCACATTTTTCTATCATTTCATTAAACCCTGGTACAGCTTTACATTCTATCTCTTTATATTTCCCCTCTTTTTTTGCCTACTTCAGTTTAATTCAGTTTATCAAACACATATAACATTACCTATGTGCCCAACACTATGGTGAGTGCTAGGATACAAATAGGTGAGAGCAAACTCTTTCTTTCCCAGGTTTACAGTTTGCTAAGAAAAACGTGGTTGATTTGTGTGGGAGGACACGAGAAGCTGGTAGGATCAGGAAAGACTTCATGTAGTAGATGTTTGAGTGGAATCTTTAAGTGAGAGATTCTTAAAGACAGAAGTGAGGAGGCAGTGCATTCCAGGCATATGGGATGGCCCCTGCAGAAACAGGCATGGAAAATGGAGGATAGGGTGTGAGCATCAGCAAGAAGAGGAGTTTGTTTAGATCAGAGTATGGGAAGGGGAGGAATGGGTGATGAAATTAAAGAGTAGGGGTTGTGAGGAGCTTCGCATTATAAGCCAGAGTAGAGAGCTGGTGTTCTTTATACCTCTTCTAGTGGTGAGAGAGAAGCATTTTATGCACACATAAGCTTTATTTGACTGTGAAAGAAACACATAGATAATGCAGTTCCTATTGTTTTCTGTGCTTCCTAAAATTGAGATCCGTGGTTCTTTTTAACTTTTGTGGTTGGCTTTTCTGCTGTGTACTAGAGCAAATCATTACAGGAAGAATATGAATTCAGGGCCTAGGATTCTTAAGCTTGTACTCTTCCTTCTTTACCACATGAATTTCTTGCTTGATTATTGGTTTGTAACAGTGGCCTTCAATCTTACTTCTTACTTCCCTAGTCTGAAATCCAGAATACTTCCCCATCCCTCTCCTTCATACCGAAATTAGGTTTTCTGCTATGGAGCTTTCAGATATAATTATTCATTCTATAAAGTCTTGAGATAGAGATTTCTCACTTATATGATTTACATACTCTGAGCACATTAAAGAGTTATTTCTTTACAAATAGTATTATACATATTGTGTAGTAAAGACCTGCTCTTTTATGATTGTTAAAGCATATTTTTATTCTTTTTTAGAGTATGTTTAATGTAAAGAAGAATGTGTTTTCTTACCTTACTTGACTTGCTAAATAATCTTATGTCATTTCCAGGGTCAGTGAAGACATGAAGTTGACTGACTTAGAGCTGGGGAAGCTGGCAAATAGCATCCAAGAGTTGCTGTATAATGCTTCAGATATATGCCATGATCGGTCGGTCAAATTTCTTATGGCAAGAGCCAAGGTTAGCCATCTTGACTGGGCTTCAGAGTTTAAAAATAAAACAAAACATAAAGCACTATATAAATAAATATGAGGTACCACCAGGATCATCTGTTTTATAGATAATATGGGAGATTTTAGTTCATGGAATAAAAAAAAGACCGGAGTAGTCCAAATAAACAAAATGGTAAAACCTTGGGCTATTACTGATTTTTAAAATGAGTCAAAGTCTTATTTTGAAATTTTGTTAAAATCTCTCAAAACAATTATAAATTATAAAATACTTTGATGCTTTTAAGTTTGCCAAATTATTTTATTAGTGAAACTGGGGAAAATACTTTAAAAAAGTTTACAACAATTGATATGAATTTATTTGCTAATATATTCAGTTCCATATTGTTGGTCTGCTGTGGTGTGCTAAACTATGGGAGGGAATACAGGTTAGATAGAATTCTTCAAGGAACCTGATAGGAAGGATGACATAAGACACAAATCACAGACTGTAAAGTAGACTGTAAATGTCATTGTAGAGTTACAGAGAAAGTCTTAAGGGTGTTCCAAGGAGGAAGAGATTGCATTTTAGTGCACAGATCTGGAAAAACTTCTTATAGCAAGGCTGCATTTGAAATTAATCTCTATAGAATTTCAGAGGGTGGGGGGATGGAACAGAAGAAGAAAATGAGGGAGTGTTTAGGGACAGTGAGTAACTTAGGTTGGTTGGAGGGCAAGAAGTCAGGCTAAATAGATAGATTAGTGACAGTAGTTGTATGTTTTTAGATTTTGACATCTGACTTTGTGTCTAGTTGCTGGAACAATAATATAGGGAGATTTGATTTATTTTTAATTTCTAGGTTTCATAGATAAACCACGAGTTGGTGTTCTGCTAACTATCTGACAGAAATTTTTTGTGTTACTTTGTCAATTTAGGATGGCTTTCTTGAGAAGTTGAATTCCTCTGAGTTCGTCGCACTTTCTCGATTAATGGAAACATTTATTTTAGATACTGAACAGATCTGTGGACGAAAAAGCATGTCACTACGTGGGGCTCTTCAGAGTCAAGCTAATAAATTTGTAAATAGATTTCATGAAGAGAGAAAAACCAAACTCAGGTATTCCCAATGTTCATTTTAGCTTTTTAATGTTAAAAAATTATTTTTCATTAACAAACTATGCATATCTGTGCAATAGAAAACTTTAATAGCTTGAGCAACATTAGCTTAGCCCATACTTTTTTAAAAAAAATAAAGTCAAATTAGAGAATAAAAATCACTTTGATGCATTTTCAGTTGTAATATTTAATTATTTCTTTTATGAATGTAATTAAATAGCACGCAAAAGGAATATTCTAATCAGTACCACGTTAGGAACTTGCTTGGTACTAGCAACTACTCCATACAAAGTGAAGCAAATTAACTCTGTCATCTCTGCCCGAGTTTAAAAGCATATTGGAAATATAGCTTTAGAAAGGAGAGTTCTTTATTATTAGATTGCCCATCAGAGATTTCATTTCATTGAATTATTTCAGTTTATTGCACCCGCCTAAGCTTTCTTAAATCCAATTTGTATTCTCTTTGTTTTAATTATATTTCTATCCTAACAATAAAGAAGTCCTCAAAACATTTTTAACTTTCACATTATTTTCTTTTTTTTAACTTTACCTTTAATTTTTAAATAGTCTCCTGTTGGAGAATGAACGGTGGAAACAAGCTGATGTGCCTGCAGAATTTCAGGACCTTGTTGATTCCATAACAGATGGGAAGATTGCTTTACCCGAAAAAAAATCTGGAGGTATTTGCAGTCTTTCACAAACCTAGTGTTGTGTTTTTCTCTCTCCCATCTCCCCTTATTTTACATTGTTATTTTTGCAATGTGTGAACTTGGTGATTGACTGTATATCTGTTGTCTTGAGAAGACCAACCTAATTGGTTGGGTACAAATGTGTATTCCGTACAAGTCTGAGAGACCGTCTACTAAGTTGTGAAGGAATGTGGTATTCATAAGTGGAGAGGACTACCCATATTGTGGAGATCCTTAAAGTTCTAAAGTATATTGTACATGAGGTTTAAAAAATTTCCCTGTACAAGTTGAGGGTAGTTTATCGTATTGGATATAATTTGCAACTAATTAAGAACACTTGTTATTTTTTTTTTTGTTTGAATTGAAACCTCTGAATTAGTAGTTGTGAATACAGGAATTGAATTTGTCATGTGTTTGTTCTGAAAAGTGAATTATTTCTTTTTTTTCCTCAGAGGATACATACAAAAGATCTTTTCAATTCCTTTGTGATAATAGATAATAGAACTCCTCCCTGCTTCTTTTGTATTTGTTTGTTTGTTTGTTTGTTTGTTTTAACCTTTTTTGGAGGGGAGAAGGCAGGGAAATTGGGGTTAAGTGACTTGCCCAAGGTCACACAGCTAAAAAGTGTTAAGTGTCTGAGCTGGGATTTGAACTCAGGTCCTCCTAACTCCAGGGCTAATACTCCATCTAGCTGCCCTTTCCTCCTGCTTCTTTCTCTCTGCAATATTTGTTTTTCTTCTTCGAGACTGCAGCAAAATAGAATTAGACCTTTCAAGGATGAAATGAAAGATGAAAACCTTAAGCTTATATTAGCATTTTACCGCTTGTCTAAGGCATTTTCCTTCCACATAAAGTAGTAGAACTCTGGTTGGAAAGCTGGGGTCTAAACTGAGTGAAAAGTTTTGTCTTAATCATATACATTCTCTACAAAGTCCTACTTCAGGGACTCATTGTGGTGAGAGAGTGATGCCAGGTTCTTACAGCGGGTCAGTAGAATGCAGTTTGTCCTTGGCAGGTCTTTGGAGTGCTGACTCACGGCCTCACCCATGCTGCAGAGTGATTAATTTTTCCACCAGAGCAAATTTAAAGACTGTTCACCAAAAGTTGTGATCTGCAGCTATAGAATAAGTACTCACACTGATGAAATAAATCACAGATCCCCTGAAATAATGATTTTTAATTAGAGATCCTAAATTGGCTGTATTTAACACTGTATGCTGAAAATATTGGCAATATTGTTTGTAACAGACCTTACAGATAAATTTGTAGTTTTTTCCCAGAAGTCTATGTTTAACTATATCAATGCTGTTTAAATTTCAGAAATTAAACACTTTGTAATCAGAGAGAACACATAACAAATTGAAATGGTAACTGTTTTCAAAGGAAGAACTCTTACTTTCAGAAATGAATTGGTTTCAGTCCTTAAACAGAGTAATTTGTTCAACATTTTTCTAATTTTTTAAAAGTGATTCTGCAATAATTAATGATTTTGTTAATGGTTTTTGTTTCTTTCTTTTAATTTCTAACTATAGAGGAGAGAAAACCGGCAGACTTCCTGATAGTTGAAGGACAGCCATATGCTGTTGTTGGGTAAGTTGTATTTTTTGCTCATGTCATTTTTATCACATTCTTAAAAACTGAAGTTCTTTTATTTTTCAGATGTAGTAGGATTATTTGGAAGGAAAGTTCAATTTCTTCAACTCATAAAACAGTTTTTTAAAAACACCTTTCATATGCCTCTGTTGTGGTATTGGTTCATTTGATATCATTAAATGTTGTTTACGAAGATATAGCATTAGTTCTTAAAATTTTAAATTTTGATTAAAATTCTTATGAAATGTCAGATAAAATAATATTTAAAGATTCCTCTCTAAGAAAATCTGGGATGGCAGTATTTGAATTAAATAATTTGTATCAGAATAAATGTGAAAATATTTACATAATAAATTCTTTTAATACATAACATTTTGAACTTCCTTTTATTCTCAACCTTTTCCAAACTCAGAATCCACATAGATCCTGACATACCAAGCGTAGAGCCAAAGTATGAGAGGGTTAAGCAAGGCATGTGTTTGTATTGCATGTTTGTATTTGTATGTGTATCTCTGACTTGGTATGTCCCTTAACTGTGAAACCAAACACATATAATTTTTGGATTGGATGTTTTTATTTTGTATTTATTTTTGTATCATATAGTCTTCTTTCCTTTTCTCTTAGCACATATAACTAAGAGTTATTTAAACATAACAACTAAAATTTTATTTACTCTGCAAAAACTGGCTGGTTAATAGAAGAAATTTTAATTAAAAAAACCATTTTTTTGGCCTAGTGCTAAATTTCATTCTTCATTTTGCATCAGTCTAGCTTTACTTCCTTTTAAATAAGACTAATTTGATTTCTGATTATTCCAAGGCTGCTTATCTAGCACTGCAAATCTTTTCATATTTAATAACCTAAGGAAGTCATTGCTTGTCTGGGTTAGGAAAATTAGACCTTTTTATTTCAGTTGTCAACAGCAATTTTAATAATAAATTTTGTGATATACTGATGTAATTAGTAGCGTTATTGTGAGAGGAAACATATAGGTTAATTTTTCCCCTCCAAAATTTATGTGTATTTTTTTCCCCACACAGTATTGCTACTCATTACATAAGTACATCATTATTGTGAATATTTTCTCCACAAGTGAAGATCACAACATCACATCTTAGATATGTTCATTAAGTTACCTAGTAGCTAATTTCCTGTTAGTTAAATTTCTGAATTTAGCTAGACTGACACTCAGAAGCAGACATAGTAGGTTGCCAGGCTCAGACTCAAAAGCCTTTCCAGGTTGCTGGCACCTCCTGGAGCTTGGACCTTGATGGTTTAATGTAGCTGATTAATTTATATAACCTTGGGATTATTAAAAAATTAACAAAATGACAAGTTGGTAGGGAGTATCACTTTATAAGTAAATTTATGATCTTTATTGGATTTCTAATTTTATATGTTAAATTGGCTTGTTTTTATTTTTGTAGTAAACTTTGTATCTTGGGTTATCTTTTTTCTCCTTCACAGAACAGTATTGCTATTGATAAGAATTATCCTTGAATATTGCCAATGTGTAGATAACATTCCATCTGTTACTACTGACATGCTTACTCGTTTGTCAGATTTGTTGAAGGTATGTATGATTTTTCATGTTAATGTGGAAAAATTGTTTGAACAGATTATATATTAAGCTTTGTACTTCCTTGTTTTTGTGATCTGATTTGAGTTTTTGAGTTCTGAGACAGAATGTCAAGGTAGAGTAACTTTTCATGATCTTGGTCTTTTGACATTTAAATACATCAGAATCACAACATGTTAAAAAGAAATGATTGAGGGGCGGCTAGGTGGCGCAGAGCACCGGCCCTGGACTCAGGAGTACCTGAGTTCAAATCCAGCCTCAGACACTTAACACACACACACACACACACACACACACACACACACACACACAAACTAGCCATGTGATCTTGGGCAAGTCACTTAACCCCAACTGCCCTCCAAAAAAATAAAATAAAAATAAAAAAAAATAAAAAGAAATGATTGAAAGAGAGCATTTTGCCTCTCATTCATCATTTAGTCATCAGAAGCCATGTAGCAGCCTTTTAATAACTCTGAAGTCTGAAGATTTGTTTATTAGCTGCTAGATGTAACTGGGGCCATGTTAGTTTTTTTCAATATATTATAAAAGTGAAAATTAAAAGTTCACTAAACTTTTCATAATTCATCTTGCCAAGGTGAAAGATTTTTAATAAACAATGATTTTATCAAAACTGTGAAGTGAATAAAATGGAAATGTTGTAATGCTTTTCTTAAAAATGAATGTCTTTTGACTAATTAAAGCTTGGAATAGCCAGATTTCAGTCTGCAAAAAAGTTTGTATTATGTGTTATGCTTCTGAAACAGGACTTGTAAAAAAGACTGACGTCATTAAGATTGAGTTTTGAATGCAAATTGAAAATTTTAAAGCCTGAGAAATTATGTAGAAGCCATGATTATTTTTCTTAGACTGTGAGTGTTAAAGTTTCTTCCTTCAGAAAGATTTTTTTGGTCTAGCCTTTTCTGTTTCTTTTTGGACAGTGGGTAAGAAAGAAATACTTTATATGTAAAATGTTTTTAATCTGTATATTATGTTTTCTTTCTTCTTATCCATTAGTATTTCAACTCAAGAAGTTGCCAGTTAGTTCTTGGAGCAGGGGCTTTGCAGGTTGTTGGCTTGAAAACAATAACTACAAAAAACTTAGGTATGAGTATCAGCATCTTAAAATTGTAGTTTCATATTGTAAAGTTATAGCAATGTCCCTAGGTTGATTATGTTTTCATTGTACATTGCATTTGCATAATCTCAACCATAGACTCTTAAATTTAAATGAAGAAAGGATGAAAACATTTAAGAGTCACTTGCTAAAGGGATATAAATCCAAAAGCAAGACCATGTCGTTCTTCAGGGAAGAAGACAAATACGGGGAAATAGTTGTCAGGGAAATCAGTTATGGTCTAGGTAATCACAATAATGGTTAATATAATAATTCAGCAATCAGGTGACATGTCTTTCCCAGAGGCAGTGGTATTGATATGAATACAGTTCTCTGTATCACAAGTAGAATGTGAATGGGGGTGGGAGGCTACTGGTGAGGAGGTACGGTTGAATGAAGATGGCTTAGGGGCAAAATGAGGCTTACATGGTCCAAGGGAGGGCTTAGCTTTTCTCAGCCATGATAAAAGTCACCTCTTTTTCATTCATGATCATGATTGAAAACTAAGCAAATGGGATAAAGTAGAGACATATTCTTAATATTCAGGATAAATTATTTAGAAGTTGCTCTGTTTTGGAAAATATGTTAAAAATATAACATGTATCGAGTCCTTTAGAGTGAAAGGTACTGTCTAATGATAGATGGCAATAGATTGGTCAGTCATGGTGTTATACTGATAGAAATTTGAATTGGATTATATTGGGAGTATTATTTGGGGGAAAGACCCGAAGTAATAAACAGTTTATGGCCAGATGGCCATTAAACATAAATGTGGTGGAATATGTTATTTTTGGCATTTCTCTCTTCATTGACAAAATCAACTGGGACTTGTATATAATTATCATATTTTTGCATAATTAAAAAGTTATCCAATTAAAGTTAGTTATAGGGGTGGATAAGTGGCGCAGTGAATAGAGCACCAGCCCTGGAGTCAGGAGGACCTGACTTCAAATACGGCCTCTGACACTTAACACAGAACTAGCCATATGACCTTGGGCAAGTCATTTAACCCCAGTGCCCTACCTTCCCCTCTCCAAAAAGCAAAAAATAAAGTTAGTTATAACCCTTTCTGTTTTTTCCCTCCTCTTGTCCATTCTCCCTGAATCTTACAGCTCTTTCTTCACGCTGCCTCCAATTAATTGTACACTACATTCCTGTGATCCGAGCCCATTTTGAAGCTCGCCTGCAGCCTAAGCAGTACAGCATGCTGAGGCATTTTGATCATATCACTAAGGTAATTTTTCTAGTGTTTTCCACTTGGATTTTATAAAATTAATTTCTTAATTGTTAAATAAATGTACTTGGGGATTTAAAACCTAGACTTTATTTTTTCATTTACAGGATTATCATGACCACATAGCAGAAATCTCAGCAAAACTTGTAGCGATCATGGATAACTTATTTGACAAATTGTTATCTAAGGTAATGTTGCATGGAAGTAATCAAATAAATGTATTTAAAGGGCATAATGTCTTTTTAATTTAGTTAGGATCTTTTGTATATAACTTGAAGAGAATGTAAATTTTTTGAAGTGGCTATTCTGGGTTTACCAGTCCTGATCACTAATTAATAGAATGTTATTTAGGAAAATGGGGCTAGCTCTGCATCTGGGTATTTAGTAAATTATATTCCTCAGACATTAAAAAGCATCAGAATAGTGTGCTCAAGTCCCCAAGGTAGGTGAGATAATCCATTAAGATAAAACAGAGAAAATATCAGGGATACTTAATATGAGACTTTGTATTTGTTTAGTAGAAGGAAGCACATTCTTTCTTCCAAGACACAGATTTTAGTGTGAAATCTACAACCCAAGATTGTCCTAGAGGCAGTAGAAGTACCAGGTATTTGAAATTTAAAATTCAGTTAACGTTTATTAAGCACAGTGCTCCACTGTATATGGAGCTCTGTGCTAGACATTGGGCGAAATACAAAATTTAGATAAGACAGGGACACTATACTCATAGAGCTAATGAGCACAGAAGAAGAATTTGACACAGACAAATAATTAGAATACAAAATAATATAACTATAAAAGAAGTATAAATCAAAGGCTGTATTAGGTCCAAAGTGGAAAGGATTCTGTGGGGATTAAAGAATGCTTTCTGCAAGAGGTAATATTTGAGCTTTAAAGGAGAGACAGGAGTTCAAAAGGTAGAAAGAGAGAACTAGGTATAATGTGCATTGGGAATATCATGAACAAAGTCATAGAGGTGGGAAATGGTGGGATGTTGCAAGTAGGGCATTTGGCTGGAATATAGAATAGGAGAGGAGTGTAAAAGAAGTCTGGAAAGACAGAGCAGTACCAGAGCATGGAAGCTTTGAATCCAGGCTAAGTAAGGGGTTTGAACTTTATCCCATAAAGAATCATTTAAGATTTTTGTGCAGAGCAGTAACATGACCATATCTGTGGATAAAGAAGATTAGTCTGTTAGCTTGGTGACAGTTAGATTGGGTTGGAAGGGGGAGAGGGGAGTAGGAATAGGGAAACCTCTTAGAATGTCACCATACTAGTACAGGTGAGTAGTACTTAAGAACTAAGTACTTAATGAACTTAATGAACTAAGATGGTGGCACTGGGCAGTAATTGTGAAGCAAGGATAGATGCTAGAGACAGTGCAAAGATAGAATTTTAATATCTAAGGGAGAGGAGAAAATCAATAATGATAATGTCTCAGGTAGAAGAGACTGCATGAATGGTGGTACCAGCTGACAAATAAGTGACAAAGAGAAGTGGGCGGGCAGAGGGCGGGGGAGGAATAGATGTTGTGGTTTTAGACATGTTGAGTTTGACACAACCGCATTGCACTTAGGGAGAGTGTCCTATAAGCACTCAGGGTTGTGGGGCTTGAGCTCAGGAGAGGCCAGAGCTTAGCTGTAGACAGGGGAGACATCTCTTACAGATATTAGTGTAGAGAGAGAAGAGGCCCAAGGATAGGACTTTGGGGAATAAAACCCACCTTGAGGAGTCGGAACAAGGATCAGGAGTCAGTGAAGGAGACAGAGGAATGGTTAGAGAATTAGGGGAGCCAAGTAAAAAGAGTATCTCGAGAAGGAGGAAATGATCAGTAGAGTCAAATGCTACTGAGGTCAAGGAAGGATAAAGACTAAGAAAAGGCAAGTGTGGTTTATGATTAGGTTCTTGGTAACCTTTGGGAAAGCAGTTCCAACAGAGTGGTAGGTACAAGACCAGATTGCAGAGGATCGTGGACAATTGACATTGATTGGATTTTCAATAAGTTTGACTATGAAGGGGTAGAAGGCTCAAGGAAACACTTAGATTTTAACTCTTATAATCTGACATTCACAGACTGTTACTTAAGAATGAAGGCTTTAAGTATATGCCTGTCATCTGTTCTGCCTTTCCCCTTAGGACTTAGTGATCTGTGAAATGGGAATGGGGTGATAAAACTGTGGGCATGCCTGCCCTCTGTTGTGTTCACCCGTCCAGTGTTGTATCTAAATTGGCAGCTGTGTCACAATGAGGAGTGTTGGATCTCGAGTTAGAAAGATCTGAGTTCAAATCCTGTCTGAAACACTTAATGGTCATGTAACCCTGGGCAGTCATTTAGCCTTTCTAGGCCTCAGCTTCCTCAGCTGTAAAATGGGGATAATAATAGCACCTGCCTTAGAAGGGTATTGTGGGGATCAGACGAACAGCCTGTGTGAAGGGCTTTGGGAATCTTAAAGTGCTATATGAATATTAGCTGTCATTATTATCATCATTATTACTGCTGCTGTGGCTACTACTACTACTACTACTACTACTACCACTACTACTACTACCACTACTACTACTACTACTACTACTACTACTACTACTACTACTACTACTACTACTACTACTACTACTACTACTACTACTACTACCACCACTACCACTACTGCTACTTGCCCAGACTTAACTTGCCATCTTCCATCATTGTACTTTCATACTAGCTGTGTCCCATATCTGGGGTGTGCTTCCTTTCTACTTCTTAAAATTCTTGCCTTCATTCAAGGATTAGCTCAGATGCATCGTCTTGCAGGAGGCCTTTTCTGATCCTTCTAGTTACTAGGAATTTTCTTCCTAAAAATACTTTCCATTTATTAGTGTATGTATATGTTCTATCCCCATATACCTTGAGGACAGAGCCTGCTTCATTTTTGTCTTTGTATTCAGAGAGTCTGGGATAGTGCTGTACAAATCATAGATAATTATTGTTTGTTAAATAGAAATGAACCATGCCCCATAGTCCTTTGTTTGTGTGTGTGTGTGTGTGTGTGTGTGTGTGTGTGTGTGTATGTATACACACACACATACACATTTTTCTTTGAAGAGGGGGAAAAAACTAGCATAGTTGATTAGTACATCAGAAAGGTCTGATTATGTATCCAAATTACCCCACCCATGCGACTTCCACCTCTGAAAAGAAATTACTTTTAAAAAATAGGACATATGACTTAAATCAGTACAATATGGAGCTATTAAAGAAATATCACAATTTTCATGACTTTTCTAATATTCTTATTCCATAATATTTGTTTTATTAAAATATAATAGATATTAACTTTTCACATTTTACCAAAGAATAGTACTAGATGTGAGTTTGCTAGATTAGTTAGTTAGAACCTTGTAAGTAAAATGACCATTTAATTGATTCTGAGTATACTGCAAATGTGACGGATGTATGTTGACCTAAAAATGATTATTCGGAGTATGACAGCTTTCTGTCTTCAGTATTATTAATTAAAAAGTAGAATTTAGGTGGTAGCTAAAAATGTCTAGATCTAGTATTTTGCTTTTTGATTACTTGATGAGAAATAAAAATGGTGATGTACGTCATATACCAGTGGCTCTCAGATTTCTTTTGCTCATTACATGGCATTATTTGCTCTGAGGAATTCTGGCATACTGGACTAACTCTACAATTGAGCTGGGAACAAGTATTTTTGTTTAATTCTTTATAATTCAAGGTCTCATGTGTCTTCAAATTACTGCATAAGGGTAATAAGCTGATTTGGTTTATTTCATGACAACTGTACTTAGCATTCTGTACATTATAGGTAAGAAAGATTGACAAACAAAATTATTTAGAAATTTTTAAAATTTGGTTGCATACTCTTCACAAGTCTCTGTAAATATTTGACTATGAAATAAAGTAGAGTTTAATTCCAGGCCAGCAAAATAATATTGAATTCAGATCTGAAAATGCAGATACTTTCCTTAGCCCTTCTTAACAAAATAGTCTTTTTTGGTACTTCTTGGGGGGCTGGAGGGAGGATTTTAACATTTACCATATGTTAGAGAATAACCAGTTATTCTCTAACATAAAGTAGCATGGGAATATTTATAAGTTTTTAAAGATTTGCATAGAGAGAATAAGTAGAAATAGAACTGACACATACTAGTAAGCCTAAGCGCTATATGAGTTATGTAATAGTGGTATATTACTAATGATTGGGTTTTATATACCTCATACTTTAAAGTTTGCAAGCACTTTATATGTATTATGTTGTTTGAGCCTTAACAACAACTCTTATGTACTATAGGTGTTATTATTCCCATTTTACAGATGAGGAAACCTAGGCTCAGAAGTGCAACTTACCCAGGGTCACATGGCTAGTATCAGAGATATTAATCTAGGTCTTCCTGACTCTTAGTCTAGGACTTTTGCCATCATAACCATAATGCCTTAAGTTAGAGAGCACAAAAAATATGTCCAATATGGCCCTGAGTAAACTTACATTCAATCAAAGGATATGAACATTTTCTTATTATCTTCTGTTACCAGTATGAGGTGAAAGCTCCTGTTCCTTCTACCTGCTTCAGGAATATCTGTAAACAAATGGCAAAAATGCATGAAGCTATATATGAACTCCTTCCGGAGGAACAAACACAGGCAAGTCTGTTCTTAAAACTGCCTTCATATACAGTCATTTAGTGCTTGCTGCTTCAGTGTATCATTACATGTTGTTTTTGACCCAGTGGAACATTCACGGTTAAAATCTCTGCTTAGTAGATTAGGTTGTTAGGTTGTTCATGACATTTATTTCAATTAATATGTTGAATGTTAGTTGACTAAAGATAGTTTCTAAAGTCAAAGTGTGTCTTGATTTGATAAGTCCATAGCAATTGTAAAAAGGAAGATATCATTAGTATACTGAAGTCTTGGATTGTAGGGGTCACAGATTCAAAATTTTTAATCATTTTAAAAATCATAGTTTTAAGTTATTGAGAGGTGTAACATATTTTCCTACTGTTATTGGAATCAAATAGAATATAGGACAATTTGGTGGTGATATTTATGTAACATATTCCATGAGACCTAGGCAAGTTTGCCAAAGTCATTTGAGTAGCACAATTTGCAAATTCTTTGGCACCTTCTGAGTTCCCTCTCTGTATTTTCTTTTACCTCTTGGGACTCACCCCATTATGGTTATGCCATTTTTTTTTTTTAATGTTTATTAATTTTATTTATTCAGTGTTTTTATGCTATGTACTGGAAAGCATTGTTATCCAATTAGGCTTATCCTCTCCTGAAGATCCTGTATTCATTTTTAAATTATTGATTCTTTTGTTCTTTCCCCAATCAAAACATCTATCTCCTCAGTGCCTGCTGATCTCAAGTTAAGGGAAAGTAATATTGATGAGACCTTTCCATTGTCCTTTTTCTGCCATTTCTCCTTTCATTACTATATTTCTTCCCCTACTAATGCTGTTTCTCCTTTTTTTACATTTTTCTTTTTTATTATGAACTTGATCAACACAAAACATTTTCAGTATGTGGAGAACAAAATAATACTACATATGAACCATTGATTTCTGTTATGTAGTTCGTTTTTAAAGTATATGTTAAAATTTTAAAAGTAATTTGCTCTGTGATTATCTTTTTCAGAACTTTGTTTTCTTCTGTGCATTTAAAAATATTTTATTTATTTATTTTTTTTTGCATTTCTCTCACAACCGACTAAGTCTACATCTCTTCCCCTGTGATAGAAGCCTTCACTTAAAATAAATAAGTAGAATCAAGCAAAGTATATATACCAGCCAGTGGTGATGCTACTTCATTTGGTGGTTTTCCTTGGGCAAGGGAACCGGCTTTTTAAAAACTCTAACATAAATGCATCTTCCCTCCCAGGTACCGTAGGACTCACACTGAAGTACTTAGAATGCCAGGGAGCACTTGAAGTACCCCTTGTAGGGCCCATCACTGCTTTTCCTTTTCTTGTTGGCCTCTCTTCCTTCACACACAAAATTCCTGATCATTCTGCTGTTGTAGTTGAAAGAGTATATTTGTCTCTCCGTGCTTTATCTTCATTCTTTTGGTTTCTTATGGAATGGTGCTTTCACCAAAGCTAGGTACTATCAGACTGTGGTAAATTTTTATGTCATGTTATCATCAATCCCAAGGATTCTCGTTAGATAAAAACCATGCAGTTTTAGAGCAGAAAAAAGGGAGAATGTACAACTCCACAAAATCTGTATAAGAAATGCTTGACCACACATGACACCATACCCAAACTTTTGTTTCAGTAATATAATATGACTTCCCTATAGTTTCTAGTACTCTCATAATGGGTGAGTCTTTCCTCTTTTAAACATTAACTTTAAGTGCCTAAGTAAATGGATTTTAAAGTTCATTTCAGCTAACAAATACTTGTTAGGAGCCAAGTATATGAGAGTCACTGTGCTAGAAAAGGGGAATGTGGAAGACAAGAAAACAACTACTCTGTGAATAGTCATAGTATACTGTAAAAGAGATAGTATGGACTTAGATAAGCCACAAAGCAATGGGAGGGAAGAGGGAGACTGGGGAACTAGGGGAATCTTCCTGGCTCCAGAAATAGGTTGGAAGAAAAACTTTCCTAAACCATTTATCTCATTAATTTTTATCATCTGATCCAAACTGTGTACACCAGAACACTTCTTATAAGAGGTGGGAAGTTAGTTGGTGCATCCTACAGAGAAGACAGTCACATGCATGAGGCAGCTGTAACTAAGTTTTTAAAATTTAGTTTCATATTGTATGTTTTCCTTTAAAAAAATCTGAATTGATGCTCATTTTATTTTCCTTTTCAGGAGAATGTCAAATGACTTTTTCCCTCATGTGTTTCAGATACTGTTTTTAAGAATTAATGCAAGCTACAAAATCCACATGAAGAGACAGTTATCTCACTTAAACGTGGTAAACGATGGAGGACCTCAGAATGGGTATACTTTTAATGCATTTTTCACTTCTGGATTGCTTTATTAATTTTTCTTTTTAGGGTTCCATTTTTCCCCTCCTGTAGCTGTCCTGCCCAGTGTCTGCACTTCACTTGTCTTTTGACCTATAGTTTTCCCTTCTATATAGTGATGATGTCTTCAGGGAGCCAGTTCTATTTTATCAAAATGGGCATTTTGGAAAAGATCTTAAAGCAGTTATTTTACCCCTTAGGATAAATCCAGCTTATTATCTTCCTATTTCCAAGGCAGTGAAATTCTAAGCCTTTTTCTCTAATTATGAAATTAAAACCTTTGTACCTTCTTAAAGGAATTTCAGACATCAGCAAATAGGAGGAAGAAGTATTTGGGGAGAGGGTGTTGAGTCCTTTGCTAGGAAGGCTGGCTTAAAGTAATATTCTGAAGATATCCTGCCAAAAACTGTTCGGAAACTCTTTACTCCCAACTTATCCCCAATTACATACAGATAATAGTTTTAGTTTAGGTGTTCTGCATTGAGGAGGAAGAAAGAGAAAAGAAAAATCATGTAAGTTATCACATTATCAGTGTACTTCTTTTTGCACAAATGATCATTGGGCTGATTTTACTAACTAGATTGAAAAAAAAGATATCACTAATTTGGGGCTTATAAAATATGTAATTTCCCCTAAATGGAATGTCTAGGAAAGGATTAAAAACCCCTGATTCCACATTGGGCAGGCATCTCATTACTTTTATCCCCATTAATGAAATTTGGTTTGATCTTCAAGCATTGTCAATTCTAAGGCAGCCAAAGATGAGCCAGTAATCTTTGTTATGAATTGATTTCTTTTGCATGTGACATCTTGTTGCTACTTTCTGTCACACTCTCTTTCTGCATATTATTCACGTGGGTCATTTCATGTCTATTAAGTTCCTGAAAGAACATCATCCATGAAACTGTAGGCTTTTACACTCATCAAGTACATAATAAACTGTGATATGGAGGCAGCGTTTGTCCTTTATGTGAGCCTGTAAAGTATATATTATTTTTGTGTACCCTGTTTAATGCAGGATATTTGTTAAATATTGATATTGATACCTAAAAAGCATTTATTTCAATTTAACTATTGCCCCAACAGTGCTGCAAAAGAAATGTTGCCAAACATATTATGCTTAATTGCCCCCTAGTTTCTAAGTTTATGTCTTCATATTGATATGGTTTTGGTCTTTTTGAATCACTGTTCCCTTCAGCCACTCTACATTTTGAGCACTACTCCACTAATACAGATCACTAATATAGATTCTCTGTCTAGAATTTAGTCAGTCTCCTTGAGGCTGAACCCAGGTTTTCTTGAGTTTAAGGGTTGCTGCTCTATTAGACTGTGCTCTCACATTTAAAAAACTTATTTCTTGAGAAAAAAACACTTTGAATCTAAAATTTTTCTTGAATTAAAAATGCAAGGCCTTTGTTGAACTTTGTCCCATGTTTAAAAACTCAAGTTGCTTTAGGTACATAGGACAAAGGCTAGAATATGCAGTCACTATTGAGGGCCTTTACCATTCCTGTGACCTGCATAACTGAGGTGGGCACAAGAGGGAAGGAAGAGCCTTCAGAGCACAGGACTGCCGGATACAGCCAGCAAAGCTCTGGGCTTGGGGTCAGAATCTCTTTGGGGGATCTTTTTGAAGAGGTGATTGGTGAATTCTTTCAAGTTCTATTTTGCCTTCTGACTCTAAAACATCAGGGCAATTTTCTTTGAGGATTTCTTGAAGGATGCTTTCCAAGTTCTTTTTCT
>CM053595.1:233120060-233179655 GCA_028646575.1 Pseudocheirus occidentalis
AGTTAATTTGCTCTTTAAGATGTTGTTTTCTTCAGTCAGGTTGTTGACTCTCTTTTCATGACTTTCTTGCTTCATTCTCATTTCTCTTTCCAATTTTTCTTCCACTTCTCTTATTTGGTTTTCAAAGTCCTTTTTCAGTTGATGTATAGCTAGTAGGCATTCTTCCAGTGTCTTGGAAGCATTAGGTGAGGGAGTTCTGACTGAGTTGTCTTCCTCCCGCTCCATGCTTTGATCTTTTTTGTCCATAAAAAAGGATTCTAGAGTTTTATTGCTGTTCTTATTTTGCTTCCTTTTCCTCATGTTGGCCAGTCAGTTAATTGGTTGGTTTTCTTAGCTTTGTGGAACTCTGCTTCCAGGGGGGAAAGCTCTGTCCCAAATCGCTGGGGTTTTCCCAGCTGCTGGAGCTATTAAGGGGGTGTTGCAGCCCCTACTAGCTTTGGCTTGCTGAAAGCGCACCCCAGGACCACCACCCAAGACCATGATCCGCATCCAGGCTGCTCAACGCAAGAGCACTTGGCCCTGATCAATTGACTCAGCCCCCCTGCTGGGTCCGCAGGCCAGGGGCTCTGAAGCAGCCCAGTGGGGGCAGCTGCAGGTTACAGCAGTTTCTGCCCTTCCCCCACTGCTTCCTTGCCCTGGGGGCAGATTGGCCAAACTGCTTTTCCTCCCCCAAATTTAGCTTGAAAGTTCCACTTTCACTGACCATCTCTAATCCTGGCTTGCTAGATGTGAAGATAGCTCCAGGTGCTTTAGATCTTCTCTGAAATAGACTCATGCTGTGGCTTGGGATGCTGGGCTCCTCCGTCTGCCCAGGGCCTGGACTCTGTTTCAGTTTCAGACTGGGCTGGCCTCGGTTCTGGTCTGCCATGATGAGCCCCCTGCTGCCAAGCTGCCTTCAGAGAGAGATGTATTCTCTGTATTTTTGTGAGTTTGAGAGCCCTAGAATTTGTTTAGGGTCATATTTTATGGGTATTCAGGGTGGCGGCGTGGGAGCTGTAGAACTTCGCTGCTTCTACGCCACCATCTTAGCTCGGTCCCCGGGGTCAGAATCTCGAGTCCAAACCCCGACTTCAACATTTAATAACTATGTGACCCTGAGCAGGCAACGTCCCCTTTTTCAGTGTAAGTTTCCTTATAGCTAGGTAGTACAGTGAATAGAGCACTGGCCTTGGAGTTAGGAGGACCTGAGTTCAAATTCAACCTCATACACTTGACACACTAGCTGTGTTATCTTGGGCAAGTCACTTAACCCCAATTGCCTTGCCTTCCCCCCTCCAAAATTATTGTACACATTTTTTTCAGCTATATGTAAAGGACAATTTTTAGCATTCATTTTTAAAAATTTTGAGTTCCAAATTCTCTTTCTTCCTCTATGCAGTCACACAAAACAAATTTTCTTTTTAACCATGTTGTAAAAGAAAACGCAAACCCAGAAAAAAAAGAAAGTAAAAACAGTACTCTTTGATCTGCATTCAGGTTCCATCAGTTCTTAACTCTGGTGGTAAATAGCATTTTTCATCTTAAGTCTTTTGGGATTGTGTTGGTCATCGTATTGCTGAAGACAGCTATCATTTGATTGATGATTGTATAATATTGCTATTACTGAATATGCCAAGGTTCCTTATCTTTAAAATGCAGGGAATAGTAACATCTCCCTTACAGGTTTGTTGTGAGGACCACCTGAGATAACAGGTGAAGTGATTTGCATACTTTCAAGTCTATTTGAATACTGTTATTATAGTTGAGATTAGGAAAGTTGGAAAGTGAAACGAGAGCAGCCATGATGGCTGGGGAGAGTATTGAGGGATGGAAGTCATGGTGAGGAGTCATGATTGACTTAGGATGGATAAGGCTAGGGGAGGCAGGATGACAGGATGGCAGAATTATCTGATTGTGGAAGTACACTTGTGAGTATTGGTAGGATCAAAGATGTCACCATTCCTGTGCATAGCTGAAGTGTTTGAGGAGACGTTAAAATGTATGTCAACATCCCCTAGTTCAAAGAGGAGTCTGAACCAGGCAGTGACTGGGACTAAAAATAGTCCACTCTTTTCATTGTGGGAGGGGAGAAGAAAGGGAGCTGAAGTAGGAAGTGGAAAATGAGATGGCAAATGAACAAAACAATTTGTTGGCATCTGTAGAATTTAATAAATGCTTGATACATCTCTGTCCAGTTGTTTTAGAAAATTATTTCAGGACTGAGTTGTTACTGGATTATTTACAATCTTACCTATTTCCCCCTCCCTTCCCCAAGAAAAACACATACAAACTTATTGTAGGCTTGTTTCATTTTATAAATTAAAGGTTGCTGTTTTGGAGATGGTGCTTCAGGTATGGCTAAGGCATCACCCACCTGTAGCTAGTTTTTAATTGTAGCAGTTTACACCAGTTTTTCAGCTTCCTGTCATTTACTTATTAAATCCTATCCTTCTGCCTAAGGAAAGAGGGCAAAAAAAGCTGTATCTTACTTATGCTGTGATCTGTCACTAATAAGCATGGCTGAAATTTGGGAGTCATCTTAAGATCAAATTTCAAATGAGATGACCTTCGATTACTCTGCCTCCTTATTTTATAGATGAGGAAAATCATTACCACAGACATTAAGTGACTTGCCTAAGGCAGTCAGATGGCAGAGAGCTTAGTCCCGATTCCATCCATATCCAGTGACTTTGACTTTAAATGCCCTGCACTTCACATTTTTTTTTCATATACTGTAGTATTTCATAAAGCAAAACTAACTCCAATATGTTGGTTTATTCCTTATTTAAATATCTTATGTGTTATCTACATTATAGTAGTGTAATATGATACATTTTAAGAGAGGAGCTGGCTTTCCTAGATTTGGATTTCCTAGGTAAACAGACTTGATTTACTTTGAGATTAGTTAGCCAAAGGTCAGTTAATGTATTAAAATTTTTTTTCTTCGATTTTTAGGTTGGTTACAGCAGATGTAGCTTTTTACACTGGAAATCTTCAAGCCTTAAAAGGACTTAAAGATTTGGACCTAAATATGGCTGAGATCTGGGAACAGAAGAGGTGATAATATACTGGAAAACTGTGTATTTGTGTCAGACCACAGGATGTATCTGAGAATTTTGATGCCTGTCTCAAATATTTAAAGCAGAGCCCAAAAGCATGTATGTGGGGGAACAGGGAAGGGGAAAGTATCAGTGTTGGAACTGGATTAAGTGGGACCTGCAAAGAATGTCCTTTTTTGTGCATCCTCAGTGAGGGATAACTGATCAGGTGTCTATAACATTTTTCATTCTCTCTGGAAACAGACTCAGGTTTCTTTGGACCAAATCCAAAAGAACACATAGCTGTAACACAGCTGTAGTTGACTAGAATGCTCTATATACCTTTATATTAAAAAATGCTTTGCATTTCTTCCAGTGCAATGAAATTCATATGGTGTCCCACCTTATTTAATGATGGTACAATTTAAAATATTAAAATCTTAGTCAACCTCTGTAGAAAATGTTTTCTCTATGAAAGTAATGCTGTTTGAAAAATTATTTTTTTACAGATCTTTCTATAAAAAAATAAACATCTTTTGATTGCTTGGATTTAGGATTCCCCTTTTTGTTTTAGTAAGCAGTTTCATGTTTCAGGGTTTGTGTGTTTCATACCTTCTCTTTATACTGCCACCAATGCTGAGTAAAACTTAACACGTTAGTCTGACCACTCAAAATGTTGATCATTAGTGATGATTAAAGAATAAGGTGTTGGCATTAATTTACAAATTTACTAATTTAAGTACTTTTCAGTAATAGTAAGTAGGGCTGGTGTTCCATATCTGTATTTTTATATTTATGAAACAACCTATGAAGAATTTTTTTTTTTTGCCTTTCTCATTTCTGGCAGAGGTAAAAATATTTATACAAGTCTGCCTACTTGTGAAAGTTTTTATTTTAAAATTTTGTATGTTACCTAAGCCCCCCAACCCAGGTTCTGAATTTTAAGTTACTTTGATGTGTGATATCTAAAGACCAGAGAGAAGTAGAATTTTTTTTAGCAAATATAGTACAGGCTGCTACATATAAGCTATAGTATTGGGGAGGGAGTGCGAGTTGATGAATGGAGTTAACTTGTTTGGAGACTTTTATAAACACTTTACCTTCAGTATTAGAATCAGTAAGCACTCTACAAGTAACAAAGTGCCTGTGCTTCATCTCACACTAACAATCTTACCTAAACATATCAGAGTGCCTAACCTTGTCATGATTATGTACAACCAGATGGTCTTATGTTATGTTAAGGTTTCCTCAGAAGGCAAGCCTGTCTTTTTCTTTACCATTATGAAGATGTCATCAGTTCTTAAACTGTCTAAAAAAATAAAGCTTATGAAAATATCAAGACTTTTAAAGACCAACTTCTTTTAATAGTTATATAGTAAGATACAGTTTAGTATTACTATGGGTCTTAAAAGCATGTGGCCTAAGAACAAGCATGGAAGAATTGGAAAAGTGACCATTATAACAAAGGGCACAGTAATTTAATGACAAGTAGACAACTTGCAGTGAGCTTTATTTTGCCATTCTGAGAAACTTGATTAATCTCTTTCCCCCTGAAGATCACTTCATTGTCTGATTAAAAAAAACCCCAACAAACCCAAAACCATAAAGGGGGTTGCAATGAAAGGAAGAAGATAAGGGGAAATCATCACTTTCTACTCACTCACCCCACAGGAGAGGGGGAGGGAGGAAAAGAGGCAGAAAGGAGCCAAATCCAATAAGTGATTCCCACCAAGCTAAAATACACACACACACACACACGAATAAACACATTCTTTGGAAGGAAATAAAACTGGCTAAACTACATCCTCACAATGAAACATGATGAGGTATTAATCCATTTTGTATGCAGATGAAACCAAAAAAGATTCTTGTAGATGCAAAAATTTAAGTATCACAATTTCAAGCCTTTCCAGTCTTTTAAATATCTATTCTACAATAGTGAAAGATTATTTCATAAAAATGATATAATTGAAAAATTATAAATGTGCACATATATATTGCTTCACAGCTTTATTTTTAAATTACAAGCAGTTCAAAATGACTGGAGCCAGGCAGGCCTCTGTTAAAAGATCTTCCAGCAGAGCCATTCCCTCATTAAGACGAGCAATATTGCACTTAAAAGTTAATGACATACAGATCTCTTCAAAGAAGTAGTAGTATTGCTTTCCAATGTCCATCTGTGCTTTTAAATAAGAGCATACTGCAGAAAAGTATTTGAAAAATTAATACTTCAGGGTACAGTGAAATAGTGGATAAAGCACCTGCCTCTATTCCCAAACCTTATTGAACATTCCATTTGTGAAAAACAATTTAACTCATAATCAATAAAATATATGGGAGCATTTTTTTCTTCAGTGGTCCAAGATCCGAAGGTTACCAGATACAATTTTATTCTCTAACACAGCTCCAGGAGGGATATCAATTCTGTCACCATGGTTTGCAATGATGATAACTGTTCCCTAAATTAAGAGGAAAATAAAAAGATAATGCTTTAAAAAGTTAAAGGCAGCTTTATATTTCACTCTTCAATTATCACTGGTTTGCTCTACTGATTCAGCAAAACATCCCAGCCTTGGGAAGAGGTCAGTCAAGCTGCAAACTGCATCTCCTCCCAGGGAAGTTCTAAAAGGCAGTCAGCTCATCATCACATGAACTTTACAAACATTACTATAAATATTAGTCATTTGGTGCTTTCCATAGTTCTCTATGACATTATTCCTATTACAGCAAAATTGATAAGTGAAGAATGGATACGGGCCAATGGTGGCCAATCTGCTGCTCTGGTGTGCCGGATGATTCGTCTATAATCATGCTCTTGCCCTCTGCCTACATATACATAGGCTTGGGGGAAAAAGCTATGTCAGAAATAGCTAGCTGGCCTGGAAGACAAGATCTGGGTTCAAGTTCTACCTCGGTGCTGTCTAGGCAGTTTTTCAGACTAATACCAATGAAACTAATGGGCTCAGTCTCAACTCCTATAAGTAAAATGCTCCAAAATTTGTATTTCTTTGGTAAATCCAAGACTTTCTTTGCAGATAAGGAAACTGAGGGCAAGAGAGACTTGTTTGCTAACCTGCCTGAGACTCTATAGGTGAGTAGCAGGAGTGGCACATACATCTGTGTCTTCTGACTCTGAAATCACTGCCTCAAACAAGTCACCGATTTAGAGACAGAAGGGACATCAGGCCACCCTGCAACCTTATTTCACATAGGAGGAAACGAGAGCCCAGCTGAGGTGACATGATTGTCAAGGTCACCAAGTCACCAAGTGTGCGAGGTGGGAGTCTGGGTCCTCTTTCCACTCCACTGAACTGCCTCCATCAAAAGCATCACAGGACTTGCTATCAAAGACACAGACACCTATGACTGAAGACAGGTAAAAAAAGTTAGTGAACATTTAAAAGGCTCTTTATTATCTCATTTAATCCTCACAACTCTTAGGGAGGGGCTATTATTAACCTATTTAATAGATGAGGATACTACCTGAGAGATTAAGTGATTTGCCCAGGGTTACATAGCTAGTAAGTGACTAAGGCTGTATCTGAACTCAGGTCTTACTAAGATTGGCACTGTGATACCATCTATATATAAAAATGAGTGGATTTTATTTGATTTTTTTTTTCATTTCAAAGAATAATGTAGTTGATTTAATAAGAGAATAAACTGTACTCTTAAAATCTTCAGAGACAATTCCAAAAGTAGAACAGGTATTTGAACTGCATTTACCTTTATAAACTTCAACATTACCTGGTTTTAAGATGTTAGCATTAGCCTCAGCAATATTTACTACTGTATATAAAATAGTTGCTGTAATAACCCCAACATCAGTGCATTACTCAATGTGCTCATTTAGAAAATAAGCATCATGCCTTCTGTACATTTGAACTTTAATCAAACATCTTCCATATAATAATAAAACTAAATACAAAGCTAAAAACATGAGATCCATTTCTTTAAGTTTCCATGTTAAAAAACAACCCCCTCCCCACCCTCGACATGCCCTAGTTTCCATTTTATTTTCCACACCTTTAATGAGACATTCTTGCCAAATGTCACATCTCCAGACACTGTGAGATGATCCAGTTCAAGCATATCTGGTATACTCTCAAACCGCCTTAGGTAATCCTGGACCTTACATGAGGAAAAAATAAAATTCTATTAACACTTCATTTTAACAACATATGCCAACCAATGCTAAGCACCGAGAACAAAAAAAACGAACAATAGCACTGCCCCTACCCTGTTACATGCTATTTTTTTTTAAAAAGTTAACAAGTCATGATACAAATAGAAGTTGAAATCATGTCTTTATCCAACTTTAATTCATCAGCAGTCACACAATTAATCTGAAACATTACTAACTGGTAAGCACTGTGAAGAAGAGGGGGAAAAAAACCTGTCCTTAAAGAACTTGCAGTCCAGTTGGGGATCTAAGACCTAAACTAAAAGAAAGGTTATGGACGATAATGAGCGTGTAAGTGCCAAATGAGCACGTCAGAAAGCTAGTCTAAGAGAGAAGGAGAGGTCACTGGGCGAGGAACATTTTGACTAGAAAGTCAGGTTTGTGCTGGGCCTTTAAGGACAGGCAGAGTCAGACAATTGAAAGGCAATATGAGCTATTGTTCTAATTTACAAGGATTAAGCAATGGCTTTTGACTACACACATTAAACATTTTGGAAATATGAAAGTATTCACTCGTAAATAAGTTGACTAAAGACCATATTCTAGAATAGATTAACAATGGATTTTCATTATCAAATGGCACTTTGCTCATGTAGTCCTTTTACTGCTCTCAATCCTCAAACAGACTGTATTCAGTATTTTGAATTTTGAAACAGATTTGACTGTAGAAAGTGGCATTAAAAAAAGAGAACAGTGCCTGCATAAGATTGTGATTTTTTTTTCCCAAAAGGTAACGCCAAGTATCTCCATATTAACCTACCTTACCTACGAAGGTTTGTTATCTTAAAATTCTTAGAATGTACTAAGGTCAAAATAATTGAAGTATGGAGATAAACACTTCATGCTAAATTAAAATGCTAAAAAATACAAAACCTCATTTTTGCAATGTGCAGTTTCACTCACAGAGTCAAATTGACACTTATTTTTAGAATAATACCTTTGTAAAAGAGCTTCCTAATTTAACCAAGGGCACAGTAGGAAACTCTCGCTTTTCACTCATTGTTAAGGATCCTGCATTAAGGCTGTAGAGATTTGACATCACAAGTAGAAGATCAGATGTAGTTTTAACAGGCAGAAAACGGCTTCGGGGAACATTAATGCCAAGAGAATTCTCAAAACTTTTAATAGCAGCTCCAACTGCAGTCTCCAACTGAATAACGTTTAGGCCTCCATCCAAGGTCTGAAAAAGGAAATATACTGGGCTGTATATACTTGTCAACTTGGCTCTGAGATATTAAAAGCCCCATGGGATGGTTTAAAATAGAGATCCACTGAAATTTTCTAGTGGAGATGTGCACAGCATACATGGACAGCCTAAACTACTCTTCCCCCTGTTCTTGCTCACCTTTGGATTGACAATGATTTCCATATCAATGGCGTTCTGCTCCTGCAGTCTCTTGACTGCTGCTAGAGAGATCCACAGGTTGTTTGTGTTAAATATTTTGAATTTTGATACAGACTTGAATTCATCAACATGGGCTTTTGGCACTTGAGCAATTTCCACCAACCTCAATTTGCCTTCGTATTGTGTGAGGGTACCACCCTAAAAAGGCAGGGGAAAAAAAAGTAGTATTGAGAGTTTACATGCAGCTCCAAATCTTTGGTTTTTATACCTATACTAGACTTAAAAGAAAAGTTCTAAAAATAAAACAGCAATGATGAATTTATGTATAATGCAAAGAACCACCTATTTGAAATAACCAGGAAATTATGATGGAGAACTATTATAAAACCTTATAAATCACTGTTTACTTCTACAACACCCCTAAGTAAATGTTACTCCTAAGACTGAACTATAGCAACACCATCTTACAAAGTTAACCAGTATTTTTGTCATGACTCTATGTAATAGAATACAGTGGTTATAGACTCATTTGAGTGTGGTTCAGAGAAGTTACTAGAGCTGCTCCCTACTACCAGTCCTGCCTCAAACAGCCTTCTGACCTGAGGAAGTCACTTAAGGTGGCTGTGCCTCACTTCTCTATAAAAGGAAGAGGTTTGGACTCTGCTTTCTAAGGTCCTTTCCAGCTGTAGCAGGGACTTTTTCATTCATTTCAATATATTTTTATCTCCAGTACACAGAATGTATTGGATGCTTAATATGGATTGATTGGCTGATCCTATAACAAGTAGTAATGCAAAAGTCTAGTCTTTGTTCTTCTGGTGCTAGGTGTGAGACTAATACTTTTCTCATGGCTAATCACATTAGACTTCAACATATGTTATGAGGCTTGGTTATGGTTTGAACTAATATATACTTATATATATTTGAATCTGGGTAACAAGTTACGCTAGAACAGCATTTTATCATACAAGCTGTCTCCAACTGAAAAAAAAATTGTTAAAAATTCAGAAGCATTTTTCAATAGGAAGGGTTATAGATACTGGTTAAGTTACCAGCCCCACCTTGCTCATAATTACCCAATATCAAGATAACAAAGTACAATTTTAACAAAACTTTTGCAAAAGGATATCCTTTGTTCTTTATTTGTATTCTTCTTCTCACTCATCAATTCCGTGCAATCTGGCTTCCAATCTTACTACTTAACCAAGATTGCTCTCTCTAAATTTACCAGCAGGTTTCTCAAGTGCCAAATCCAAATGTCTTTTTCTTTCAGTCCCTAATCTTGAATTTTCTGCAGATTTGACAGTGCTGACCACCTCCTCCTGGATATTCTCTAAGGTTTTTCTTGACTGTGCTCTCTTGGTTTTCCTACCTGTCTGGTCCTTCTGAGTCACTTCTGCTCATCATTATCTGTGTCCTGGGCCCTCTTCTCTCTCTCTCTTGACACCCTCTCCAGAATCAACAGGTCCCCTAGGTTCAATTATCTCTATGCAGATGATACCCAGAACTATAGATCTACACCTAATCTACTGAGGTCCACACATCTTCTATCACCAACTGTCTCCTGGACATTTACAACTGGATATCCTGTAAGCATCTCACAGTAAACACATACAGAATAACTCATTCTCTTCTCCCCCTTAAGCTCCCACCTTCCTTCCTAACTTCCCTGCTTCTGTTGAGGGTGGTATCACCACACTTCCAGGCATCCCTCAGTCATCCATATATCCAGTCAGTTGACAAGTCTTGTTTTTACCTCCACAGAAGCTCTTGCAACTTTTCCCATCTCTACTCAGGCAGTCAGCACCCTAATTCGGACCCTCATTCTCTCTCACCTGGACCACTACAATAACTATATATTCTGTAATGCAGTAACTGCTTTCCCAGTCTCCTCCCTCTCTGCACAACAGTCAGCACAAATCCCCTGTTGGTTCCTTATTGCCTCTAGGGTCCTTCACAATCTGGGTCAGCACTCTTTGGAGACTTGTTACACGTGACTCTCCAGCTGCAGCCACACTTCCTCATGTATCACGCCATCATCTCCACTGTCTCCTCTCCTTCCTGTGCCTGGAATATGTAAGCTTCCCCCTCATCTTAGTGTCCTAAACTTCCTTCATATCTTAGCTTGAAGAGGTATAGTGAGGGAATGGATTTCTATAACATCCTTTGAAGTTCTTAGTCTGAAAGAATTATCAGGTCCAAGGTCTTTTGGCAAGTTTGTAAAAGTTTATTACGCTTTTCAGTGGGCAGGGCGGTGTCAAAAAAAAAGCCTGCAACCTGCAGGAATTAGGGATACTGATTATATAGTAATAAAACCATAAATCTGATAGCCATTATACTAACTAGGTGAGTAAAGGTGGAGTTAAGGAGCAGTTTGGGAGGAGTTTAGGAGTGGTCAGTGCTTAAAGGGACATGCACTTTTTATATCAACTGTGCAGGCATATTGCCCATAATTCACTGGGAGAAAGCCTGAGGGGGGTGGGGCTATCAGGAGGTGTGGTTTTTGCCTTGAAACATCACTAAGTCAGCTAGTGGTCAATTCTGACTGAGGTGCCCAGTGTGTTAGCCATCAAAGTCCCTTTTGACACGATGGATGTTAGGAAGCTGGGCTAACTGGGGATTCAGTATGTGTCTAATGGTGAGGAGTTACCTTACTGATAATGCACTGAAAGATTCATAGTTTGCAGCTGGCCACTAGAACAAAGGAGGTATACATTTCTCTAACTAAGGATTTGTTTATAGAATGCTTTTGAAGGATTCATAGTTATGGCTTGTTATTATACCAAGCAAGGATAGTTACAGCTGGCAGTTAATGGTATCAGGGAAAACGCTTTTAAGCTGGGGGAAGGGGAAAGGCAGAGTTAATGCTTTATGGCTAGGGGGAAGTGTGACTTTTACAACTTAATTGCACAGGCTTGTTACAAACTGATGTTACGTACACAGGTACCCGAACACAAGTGAGATTTTTACAGAATGAAGTTACAACAATGTTACAAAGTCACAAAGGCACCCCAGCATCCCATCAAGCTCAAGTGCTACCTCCCACACAAGGACTGCCCTGATTTCCTCCCTCTTCCCCTATGAAATCCCTTGCATCCATACTGCACTGTATGTGCGTGCTTTGCTGTTGCGTTCCATCCCCCTGCCCTACAAAAGGACAGAGGCTGCCATTTGTGTCTTTGTCTCCCAGTGCCTGGCACACAGCGGGTATTCACTAATTGCTTGTGGACTGATGCCATCTCCTAACCTGATGTGGGATTCAAAAAATATAGTTCTATAACTCAAGTACGGTACCAGCAAAGGAACCAAACATTAGACTTGGGATCCACTGTCCTGGGCTCAGTGTCTGCCTTCCACACTTTCTAGCTGTTGGCAAAGCCAGGGAGCCATAGCCTGTAATACTAATCTCATGGAGGGGCAACACACTTCACCTGAGACACCAGGAACCTATGCAACACTCCCTTCTCCTTGGTTGCCTTAGAATGAGGGGCTCTCCACCAGCCTGGCAGTATTAACAAGGCCTTTCTTAACTCTGCACAGAGTGAATCGTTCATGTAGGGCTGGAGGGGGCCTTCAACCCTTCATTTTATTCATGAGGGAGTTAAGCTCAGACTGAGTGGCAGAGCCAGGGCTGAGCCTTGGGCCTCATACCCCATCTCAATTGTTCTTTCCTCTGTGCCAAGGCTACCTGGTAGCTCCCAAGGCCTGAGGAAAGGGGATTCTTATGTATCTGCTCAGGGAGGCCTCCAATATGAACTCCTCCAGAGGCACTACCAAGTCCTAGGATGGCTCTCCTGAGGTGAGGGACAAGCTGATTTATGTATAAGAAGAAACTGGGGGTGGAGGTTGGGAAGAGGAGAAGGCAGAGGGCAAACTCCTCTGGCCTTTACCTTTAGGGTCAGTTGGGGAAAAATGAAGGCCATATAGGTGATCTTGGGGTACAGGGCAGCTACACAAAATAACAAAGGAGCCTTAATCTGCATTTCAGAGAAAACCTGAAAGGGAGATAAGCATTGAGGGGCCTAAGAAGCTAAGAAATAGGAAATCTGGAAGTTGCAGTGGGGGAATGATTTGAAGTAGCTTTGAGGATTCACTTTCAACTTGTCTCTCACCACCTTAAATTGGATTTCCAGATTGAAACAAAGTGAAATGATTAACGTGTTAGGAAGCAATGAGAGGGAAGAAAACGTGAAGGGGGGATGGAGGAAAAAAGAAGGAAGACAGAGGAGGGAAAGAAGGAAAGGGTTGGGGAAGGGGAAAGGAAAGGGAGGAAGGAAGAATGGGAGTAAAGATTTCTGTGGGCACCCTAGTAATTTTCAGTAGCTATAACAAAACACTTTGTACCACCTGCCCTCACAGCCACCTAACTTCCTGCTAATTGGTAATGAAGCAACTGCACTTTTAAAAACACAAGAGATAATTAACCTATGGAGAATCAAAGTGATAAGAGTGAAAAAGCACACTGGATTTGTAGTCAGAGGTTGAGTGACCTCAAACAGGTCTCTTAGCCTCTCTGTGTCTAATCTGCAAACATCCAAGGGGTACAGGGGGTGAGGGAGAGGTAGGTGGCTGGAGGACGTGTGATGTCACTCCTAGTTCCTCTATCCAGATCCTAGGGTCCTGTGACTTCACAGGGTAGGATGCTCTCTTTTCCCAGGCAGAAGAGCATCTATTCTGCCACTTACAGTCCTAGAACTACCTGAGGGGAACTGAGAAGTCAAGGCTTATGCAGCCAGGATGAGTCCCAGGCAGGTCTTGAACCCAGGCCATCCTGACTCCCAACTCCAAGCTTGCTTTCTCTCTTCACTTCTATAATACCTCTCAATTATACAAGATCATAAACACTCTTAAAAATATAACATATATAGCAATTGTACAATTTTTGGTAGGCAAAAGAAAATGAAAATGTTAAAGAATTACATAACCCATTGGTCAAAATGAAATTAATTAGCAATTTCTTTTAGCCTTTACCTTTACATCTGCCCTTGTCTTGTTTGTGACTTCCATGACAAATTCACAACGTTTTCCATTGGGTGGATTCATAAGATGGTTAAGAATATACAGATCCACTGTGGCACCCAAATTATCTATGTTGGACACAAAAATGTACTCCTTTCCCTCTCCTATGAGAGTATCAAGCAAACCAGAATTGTAGAAACTGGCATAAATGTCACCATGACCCGGAGGATACCAAGCTTCTGTGTTTTCCCCTGAGTAAGACACATCCTTTGCTATAGGCAGTAAAGATTCTTTATTAATTCTAGGGTACCTGAAAAAAAAAGAAATCACTATCAACTCTAAAGAAGGGCACAGATCCTCATATGAAATTTAGATAGTACATCTAAATAGAAGTTAACCCCTTTTCGAGGACCATTTCAGGCAAAATTTTAAACTACAGATTCAATGAACTTGCATCCCTTTAAGAAAATCTCCTATGGAAAAGTTAAACTTAGAAAATAAGCAAATTCCGGGGAAGACATTTTCTCTTACAAAAGGACTCACAATAGGGTTTCTCTAAATACTGTTCATTTTATAAAAAGCATATAAAATTGCTAGGCGTGCAGGAAAGGGGCAGAGGAACATTAAGGGAAGTCCCAAACAGATCAGAAATAAATGCAGTAAAAATCACTTAAGTGACATCAGTTGGAAAATGAATTCAGGAAAAGAGATTTGCAGATAACCTTAGGAACACATCTATTGTATAAACTGAGGCATAACCCAATCAATATTTAAATTAATTTTGTTTCTCAGGAAAACCTAACATACATTTTATGCCATGACCTAAGAATCTTAAGAGCTCTCTCAGTCAGTTCCCCTTCTGTATAGAAAGTAGCCAAGGGACAGGGCTCCTCAGAACTCTTCACCAAATTGTTAGGTGTCAAGTAAAATGTTTTTTCCAAGGGGTCAGGAGAAAACACACAATGAGTCAAAAGAGTTTTCTGATCAAGCTCATAAGTTTTGTATATTTTTCTCTAAGCAACCCTCCTATATAAAAGTGGACAAAATGTAAAGAAAAAGAGCAATCTTGGTTCCAGAATCCTAACATGGATTTCTGTGCTGGCCAAGGCCTAACAGGTCTATTCTGGAACCCATTTTCACTTATACTTTCAGTAAAAACACAAAACAACTTAAAAATTCACACTCTGAAGAACAGAAGTAAATGCTCAACCTTCAATGGCAACAACCATTCAATTATAACACTATCTCCTGGGGCTCTCCTGAAAGTGATGGAGAAGGAGAATCACAAAATGGACAACCTCTGAATCTCTCACTTCTTTGAACAAGTTATACACTCCAAGCTGTATATCCATAGTACCTGCTTTGATTAAAAGTGTAGATTTTCACACGGCAATGACTGTACTTCTGAAGTATTTTTTTTGTATCTTCATCGGTGTTAAAAGAGTTCATCAAAACAAGAGGAACATCTGTGTTGTACGTTTTGTTCAAGTGCTAGGAAAGAAGGCACAAGTGAAATAAATATTACCCAGTTGTGCTTTCTGTCTATGAACTGCAAAGTTCCTCTTCATTCATAACTATAACACAAAGCCCTTCTAAAATATCTACCTATTTACAGTTCAACCAAGTGCATATGATGCTCAGAAACTGGGAGGAGGAGGGAAGAAGAAAGAAAGGGAGAAAGTTTCCATAGGCACAGTCCCTGCCCTCCAGATACTTCCTGGTCTTAGATATCTGAATTTACCTCCAATTTAAATTTTCATTTTAAACTTTTTATACTTTGGGATTATGAAGGAAGATGCCCAAGAGTACCTTCACAACTGTGTGGAATGAGTGAAAACTTCTTAATTTGGGATTGTTAACCTTCCCTTCCTCCCCCCCCCCCCCTTCCGTTGCTGCTGTCAAACACTTTTACCTTCCTTTGTCTGTTTTCCTGCCTTGGTGGGACCCTCCCCCCTCTCTTCTCTTGCTGTCCCAGTTGGGAAGAATTTGGTGAGATGTGCCTCTCTACCAACGAGAGATGAAACAGTTGGGAAAGGGGGCTTGACTAAGTTAAATTATAAATTCTGGTTCTACCCTTTGAAATACGCTCCCTCCTCCATGCTCAGGCATGGGGCAGACTGCCCTCTTCTCCTGGGGAAGAGAATAAACTCCTGTTCTTATCCTAAGGCATCTCTGTGTTTACTTTGTTACTAAATTAAGGATGAAAGGTACTTTTCAACCCAAACCCAACTAATATAAAAAGCCTAATTAATACCTCCACTTCCCTAATCTCATCAATGTAACATCTGAAACAGGGGCAACTGAGTGTAATGGAAATGGCACTGGATTTGGAATCAGGGGACTTGAGTTCAAATTCCAAGTGTGTGATTTACTGCCTACATGAAATGATATAAAGTAATTTGCAAACCTTAAAGTGACACATAAATGTCAAGTATTATTACTAGGATAGGAATTGGTCTGTGATTTCATTGATAATTATGATTACCTGATATGAACTGCCAGGTGAGGAAATTCTCTCTACTAATAAAGGTCGACTTGTACAACCAGGCAAATCTCGAGCCTCAGCCTCCCTGGTTTGGAGGGCAGCTCTCAGTCTATTATGCTATGCTACCTCTCATGACTATTATTAGGTAAATAAATAATTTCATTTCTCTGAGCTTCAATTTCCTGGTATGTAAAATAGGGCCTGAGCTGGTCTAGCTGGCCTTTAAGGTCCCTTCCAGTTGCCAGTCTATCATCCTAGGACCTAAACTCTTGACAGATATGCTGGTATTAATGGGAGCATAGAAAGAGAGTTCTAGCCAAGAGATCAAGGAATTCTAGTGACAGATTCTATTTAAGAATGACAGCTCTTTAACTTAATTAAGAATTAAGATGCTGGGTAGTCAGACAATAGCCAAATTAAAATACAATGGCTTTTTTTCCTTTAACATGTGTAATAACCAACAAAAAAACACCAAAACCCAACCCCAAAACACCTTTTTTTACCTAACTTTACTAAACTCAATTTTAACATAATATTTTATAAAATATTACTTACCTCAATTTGCTGAACTGTCAGATCCAAAAAGGTATTTTCGTTTCGCACACCAATCAGACTTTTGGGGCCTTTACAGCCCATGCTAGTTCCCAAACCACCATTGAGTTTTACCACCACCAACTTATTCAGGACAGAAGATATATTATCAGGTAAGCCTCTGGCCTTTATCTTCTCATACGGCTGAATCTAAAAGAGGGATAAAACCAAACCAAAACAAAATCCTACTGGTTTAAAAAATTAAACAGCTTAAGTAAAGATGAAAGACAGGTCAAAGTCAAATAATACAATCTTCCCTTGATGAGTTTCTGGTCATTTCTTGCAAAGACAACAGAGCCATATCCATTAAGTTTCTTTCAATATCATACTCCTTGTTTTCCCTCCAGTTATAATGCCATCAATCTACACTAATTCAATATCAATTAATTTCTAGTCTGTGTCTGCTTATGTCAGCTCCCTTGCTCAAAAAACTTTATGGTATATTTCCAATTGCTATAGGAGAAAAAAAATCCAAACTCTTGGCACTGAAGGCTTTTCTATAATCTGAATGAGGCAATCAGTGGCTCAATGGATAGAGCACTGGGCCAGGAGTCAGGAAGACTCAAGTTCAAATTCAGCCTCAGATACTTCAGTCACAACCTCTGATTGCCTGACAAAATGGATCCAGTGGAGAAGGAAATGGCAAGCCACTCCAGTATCTTTACCAAGAAAGGTAAAGGATCAGTTATGACTGAAGAACAATCTGAATTCCTTTTTTTACCCTTCCCCAATCTAACTTCGTTCTACTTTTCTTTATGAACTTTAAGACATCTTGCCCTGCCTGTTCCCCCTACATGCACAGCTATCGTATTCCCTTTCTCTTGCCATCTCCTCTTTAAAAACTTTCCGGGGAGCTCCAAGATAGAAGGGCACTTTTGTCACATCCTTCTTAAATGCCCTATTGGTTAAGTTCCATGAGGGCAGAAATAGTGTTATAGATCCTTAAAGTAATCTGCACCATCACATATTTGTCCTGTATAATTACTGAGTTTTCAATTGGAAGAAAAATCCATTAGCGACAATGATATAAAGGTATAATTCTTGGTAGTATTATCTCTGTTAGTATAGAGTGCCAAACAAGGTATCAAGACTATTTTCTTCCCTGTAATATGTTTGAACTTCAAAAGACATGTTTTTCTCAGTGATTCCCGGAAATTCTTTCATTATAAAGTTTTATAAACTATATTTATGGCTCAAAACATGTATCACTCATTGACCGAATATCCATTGGTGACCTACCCTAATCTAACCTATGATGGCCCTGGAAACTCTTCTGGCTTGGGAAGGACCTCACAGAACTTGCCATCTGATTACAGTACAGTACAGTACAGTACAACTTTGGACAACCTCCTTATTTACCATGATTAATGATCTGAATAGGACTGTGGGTCTTTGTTAAAGACATTGCATTGTAAGGGGAAACAAATCTTAAAACAACTAAAAGGAAATTTGACCAAAAGAAAATGAACCATATAAGTATGGAAAAAGAATTAGGAGACTAAACATCCATCTGTAATGTTCTGTTAACACTAGATTTAGATTCCCAACCAAATTTAAAGTCAGAGTTATTTTCAAAAATACCAAAAAATTGGTTTAAGTAGAAAAGTCTTTTTAAAAATTAAAAGTTGGAATAGCCAGCATACAATGTAATGCAGTACATTAAATGAGGGCAAAAAAGGAGAGGGTGAGGGAGACAGAAAGACAGAGACTGAGAAAGAGAGAGAAGCCGACAGAGACAGATTAGCAGACACACATGCAGACATGCACAGACACATTACACACACCACCCACACACACATCTATGGAGGGGGAGAGTGAGAGCTCCATAGGTCCCATAGCAAAATACAGACAAAATAGTTAATTCAATATGTCTACTGGGGATACTGGCAAAATCCAAGGTTTATTTTTTATTATGTTCCTTTACAAAAGTTATTAGTGATTCAATGAGTTAATCATTAATTCGATTAATCAAATATTTTTTTATAAAGTACTTAGGATATAAAGACAAACTAAAACTAATAGGAATGACCTACTGAAAATAAATTTCCAATGTAATGAAATCCAAAGTACCTGGTGCCACATAACCAATCTGGGCAAAATGGGGGCTCCTGATTTTCACATATGTATTTCTGTAAAAATCTCACCATTTGTGACAGTGACAGTGAGAGAGGGTAGAACTGATTTCATGTACATCTATGGGTGACTCTTTGCCCTCTCTCTCCCATCTTTTGCTTATCTGGTCTTTTTTTTTTTTTTGAGGGGGGAGGGCAGGGCAATTGGGGTTAAGTGACTTGCCCAAGGTCACATGGCTAGTAAGTATAAAGTGTCTGAGGTCACATTTGAACTCAGGTCCTCCTGACTTCAGGAGGTTTTCTATTCCACCTAGCCACCCCCCATCTGGCCTTTTCTTAAGCTACACCAAAACTACTACTTTGTTTCCTCCTAAGTGTAATGTACCTTTAGGCAAATTTCAATCATCATTTCAAGAAAAGGAACAAAGTATACAATTTTACAAAGACCTTTTTCTGAGTGAAGCAGGTAAATCCTCAAGAAAGGTTTCCAGTATGTCTTTTCACACCTGTACTTTATGGGAGAATAAAGATGTGAAACTAATGGGGCTTTGTTTCAAGGAAAACTTTAGGGTCATTAAAAGCACCATTTAGTCTCCCCCTTTCCTTCTATAACATTCTGGGCACTTCTCTGAGGTACTGTCCCAGTGTCTACCCAAGATAATATGGAGCAAATCTATGGGGTGTCCCTCCAACTACAAATGCAGATTCACAAAATAAACTGGCAGTTCTCTTTCCAAAGTCTGATAAGGGCTTACAACAGCTCCTTCTTTCATATTACTGAAAAATTAAATATGCTAGAAGTCATTTTCAGCTGGGCATGTCTGAATTCTGTTTCCTAAACAATGCAGATTTGGTCCCAATCACCTACTTCCCAAGTTATGAGTTTATTTTTCCTTGGTAACTATGGCCACCAAGGGAATATTTTCAGAACCAAAAATCAACACACATAATGTGAGAGATATTCCATTTGCAAAGCCTCATTAGAAATTAACTTTCTTAAAATTGTGGCTGTCCCAGACAATGACACAAACTTACCATATTATACCAATGGCCCAAATTTACAACACAGCTGACCAAGGTTAGAGGTTTACTCTATAACCACAGAACAAATTCCATTCTGGGGATGAATCAATGATTTTAACATAATCTGTACCATACTCCAACTGAAGAGGCTAACTGGCAATATCATCTCAGTAAAACCTTGCAATGCCACATGTTCTTCAAACCATCATTCAACATAATTTATGTTACTGCATTTAATGTTCCAGAGAGACTACCTACAGTGAGAGAGAACCACGAAGCCACCTTTTTGTTATTTTAGTCACAAGTCTCAAGCTGCCAGCTTTTGGGAGCCAGACTTGAATAATGTCTTTTTGTTTTATGAAGGAATGGGTAATGGATCTTTGCCACATTCTTCCAAAGGAGTCTAAGTTCCATATTAAAACAGTATTCATGAGCTGAATTAAAAAGAAAGTTAACACACCCAACCACAGTTAGGATGCCACTATGCTCTATGGGTGTAACTGGAGCAGATGCAAACTACAAGTCTCCTTAACTCATTAATCACAAAGTGACTAACATGAAATGCAAATCTAAGTCAAAGGGAAGGGGAGAGTTGTTTTTTTAAAAGTATCTATGTACACAACTGTACAAGAAAGGCTTGAGTATCCGGCACCATCCAAAAAGTCTTCACCAATTCACTGGTTAAATTAGCACCTCTGAAAAGCACTACAGAAAAAGGTCCAAAGGCAGCGTCTGTTAAGCTCAACCATCAAAACCTTCTGGGAGAGGGAAGCAGCAGTAGCAGCAGCAGTAGCAATTGCCTACTATGCAGTCTAGAACATGGAATTTAAAACACATCACTCAATTACCACACTGGAAAAAGAAAACATACAAGACTCAAAAAGTAAACTACAAAGACAATCTTAGAAATAGGGTGGAATCTAACATTAAAACTACACAGAAGCAATTTACTACTGCTTTTTAAGGTTTACATTTTATTAGTAGAATAGAGTACACCATATTTCATAAAAACTTCACATGCCAGAGAAATGTAAATTATAATAGTGTGTCAAGAAATAAACAAACAATACATGACCAATTTCTGTACAGTGGGGAATTTCCTTCCCCATTTAGTTGATCTCCGGCTATTGGTGTATGTATGGCTAAGCCTTTTAGGTAATGGCTAACATTCTGGCAGCCCCTGCTCCACTTCTGAAGCTCTCTGGGAATCCCACTGGGAAGCTGAATGTACCCAGAGGCAGAGAAGGGACAACACTGAGACACCTCTTCCTCACTTAATAGCACTGTCCTTATCTCGCTTTATTAGGCTAGAAGACTTGAAAATTCTGTCTTCAAGGATAAGAACTGAAAACTATAAAATTCCAAGTGTCTCCTTCCTGATACCGATGCTGTTTATATCTTTAAATTTAATCCCTCAGATTCAAACACAGCATTGGTTTTGTTTGTGCACAACCTTTTTAATTTCATGTAATCAAAATTATTCCCTTTAATTCCTATGAGGCTCTGTCTCTTGTTTGATCATCAACTTTTCCCTTATCCATAGATTTGGCAGGTATATTTTTCCATGGTCCCATAATTTACTTATGATATCGCCCTTTATATTTAAATCATTTATCCATTTTGACCTTAATAAGTATATGATGAGATGTTGTTCTTTGCTTAGTTTCTGCCAAACTGCTCTGCAGTATTCCCAGCAATTGTTGTCAGATGGTGAGTTCTTGCCCCCAAAGCTTGAATCTTTTGGTTTATCAAATATGAGATTACTGTGGTTATTTACTACTAGGTTATTGTGTACCTAACCCATTCCACTAATCCATCATGCTTATCTCTTATTCAGTACCAGACTGTTTCGATGATTACCACTTTGTTTAGTTTGAAACCTTGGTACTGCTAGCAGCATTTTCTTTTTTAAAAAATAATTCAATTCTATTTTGTTTTCAGTTTTGAATTTTCCTACTCCTCTATTCCCCTTTCATTGAGAAGGCAAGAAAACCAAAACTCATTACAAATTTATATAGGCATACAGAATGTGCCATGTCCAAGTCCAGACCTCCATTTACAGAGGGGCTCAGCTCAGACATCTCCTCCTTTCCCACATGGATGCACTCCTTTGGGACTTTTCTACTACGCCCCAGGAAGCTCTATAAGGATAACTTTGTTATTCTGTAAGGTCAGTCTTAGTCCTCTATCTCATCATTGTCATCCACCTCTCTCCACTGGGAGAGCTCAGCTCAGCTGAGCTCAGACATCTTCATTTCTCACCCAGCTTCACCACTCTGGAACGTCTGTTCCCCCTTTTATGCCCCATTTTCCAGTTTCTTTTTGTGCTTTGCTTCCCCCATTAGACGGTAGGCTCCCTGAGGGCAAGGATTGTCTTTTTTCCTTATTTGATTCCCCAGAGCTTAGCTCAGTGAGTGGCACACAGCAGGAAGTTAATCAATAGTTACTGATTACTGACCCTGGGCAAGTCACTTAGCCTCTGTTTGCATCATTTTCCTCACCTATAAAATGGGGATAACACTGACCTCCCACAGTAGTTGAGAACATCAAATGACACGACATTTGTAACGCACTAAGCACAGATCCTGGTACATAAGTGTCATGTTGTTGTTGTTATTCCTATTAAATAGTTCAACAAATAGAACAAGTACTTACCAATGTTTCCTCCCTGAAATAAAGGTATGCAGACAGGGGAAGAGCAGAAAGATGGATATGCACCAAGGTAAAATAAAGTCCATATTTAGAGTTTAAATTGTAAATTTTCTCCACCAAAGTCCACCTCAAATTCCTCAGCATACTGTTTGGGTGAATCTGAGTTTTCTACAGCTATGCCACTTCCTTCTACCTCTCCCCCAACCACTAATGCTTTCTTTGAACATCAGTAATAGCCACACTCTTAGCTAAGGAAAAGAGCATTTTCTAATCCTGGTAGAAGACGAAAAAAAAAAAAAAGCATCTGGGGGTATACCTGATGGTTGGTCCTTCACAAATGCTGTACTATATCCATGATCCACCCCACTTTCCAGTCAGTGAGTCAACAAGCATTGATTAAGTGCTTACTATGTGCCAAGTAAAACAAAAAAACCAATAACTTTTATATGTGTACATTAATGTTAGGCAGAATATAAATCCCACTAAGAATACACTTAATATTGGTGCTGGACAAGTTCCTTTCCATGCGAAATTCCATGTTTCTGAATTCTGAATGACTGAATTTCTTGTTTGTTTTTTTTTTTCTGGAGAGCAGTTGGGGTTAAGTGACTTGCCTAAGGTCACACAGCTGGTTTTGTGTGTGTGTGTGTGTTAAGTGTCTGAGGCCGGATTTGAACTCAGGTACTCCTGACTTCAGGACCAGTGCTCTATTCACTGCGCCACCTAGCTGCCCCTGAATGATTGAATTTCTATGTTGAAAGGTATCAGCGGTCATCAATCCAATGTATATCTGAAAATAGATTCCCTTCTACGATATAGTCAGCAAGGGGCATCCAATGTCTGCATGAAGACATCCAGGAAGGGGAAATCTTCTTTCTCCAGAGCAGCTCATTTCATTTTGGAATGGTTCTCATGGTTAAAAGGCTGTTTGTCCCCTAAATTCTGCCCACTGCTTATAGTTCTTGTCCTCTAGAGCCTTCCATATAACAACCCTTCATCCCCTTCTTGACAAATTTGTGATTCCCTCCTATGTCTAAGATACCAGCCCCTCAGCTCAGCATTTACAGCTTTTCACAAATGGTTCTAGTCTGCCTCCAGGTTTATTTCCTATTATGTCCTTTCAAACAATCTACCTTTGAGTCAAGCTGGCTGACTGATCGTTCCCGTAACTGTTTCCCATCTTCTCCATTGCCTAGACTTTCCCCAAGTCCTCCTCACCACTGCCTCTTAAAAGTCATCCCATTTTCTTCAAGGCTCATGTGCCACTTTCTATCCCCTAAGTGTTAATACCTGCTCGCCCCTCAAATTATCGTTTATACACCCACGTAAATGTTGTATTACCAAATACAATGTTCCTTGGGAGCTGAGACTGTTTTCTGTTTAGTGTTTAAGTCCCCTGAGCCTAGTACATCTAGTACATAGAAAGCTCTTAAAAACTGATTATTGGATTGGATTAGAAATGCTGCTATCATTTTCCTAGCCCCAGATCTTTTCCTCTCTAGATTAAACAACATCTTTAACAATTTTCTTATAGTATAAGCTCAAGGCTCTTCATCATATTGGTTGTATTCAATCAACCAGTAAGCTTTTATGAAGCTCCTACTATGTGGTAGGCATTGCATTAGACAGTGGGGAAACAGACAAATGGACGTCATGAGGAGCTTACATTCTATCTGGATCCTTTTCACTTTAATAACGAAATTCCTAAAATAAACAAAACATTATACTACATAGTACACCAGGACTATTCCCCACGCTCCTAAACCATAAGAAGTCTGTAGTCCACCAAAACCCCCAGGTATATTCCAGATTAATGGTTGGCTTGTCACACCTTTACCATCCTATACTTATAAAAATACCTTTCAATCCAAAAGTCACAGGTCATTGGTAAAAAAAAAAAATCAAACACCTATTTGCAAAATTAGACTTCCAATTACTAATTAAGTGGATGACTTACAATTTATTAGTAAAGTCTAACACTAAGATTTTATACTTGTATAAGCATAACCTCAAAGAATCAGTGAGGGTGGGAGGAGGGAAGTACTTTTAAACAAATAACTTCAAATAATCATAGAATTAAATAAAAATTGGCATTTGAACTTTACTGTTCTTCCAAATAAAGAATGAAGTAAATAATATTCTACAGATGAACAGGCTACAGTTTCAGGTTGTTTTTGTTATGACAGCATTTCTTTTCACACCTTTGATGCCAGGCTAAAAGTGAGAAATAGTAACATAATCCATAATCAGTAAATTTCTTTCCCCTCAAACCAACAATATGTACTATTTGGTTAGCTGAAGTGTCACTATCACTCAAAAACAATCATTCTAATATGAAAAAGCACTGCTCTAACTTAAGATGGAAACTTATTTATGTACTATCTTTCAATATATCAACGGTTATGAGAAGGTAATAAAATTACTTAGTAAAATTACTATGTGGTCAGAACTATGTTAGGTGCACTGGAAGACACAAAAGCACCATCATCATCATCATCATATTTATACAACAAAGTGAAGTCTGTAAAGTGCTTTATGTCATTGCATTTGATCATAGGCATATGCCTAATGTCATATATACACACTCTCTAGTGCAGGGGTGGGGAACCTGTGACCTGGAGGCCACACATGGCCCTTTGACTGAATCCCAACTTCAAAGAACAAATCCCCTTAATATAAGGATTTGTTCTGTAAAACCAGGACTCAGTCAAAAGGACCCAAGGACCTAGAAGGCCAAATGTGGCCTCGAGGCTTTCAGGTTCTCCACCCCTGTGCTAACGTAATTAATCTATGCAAAAAGCTAAAAATACTTTTTTGGCCTCTTACGCAACATTAAAAGAATAAGAGATGCCTTTCTGGTCACTCAACAACAGTATTTAAGGCTACAGGAAACAAATGTAACCATTTTTATTCTCTAGAATTTCAAAGAAGCAAGAAGACAGAGGGCTGGCCGCGTGAGTTCTAGGTTCAAATCCCATCTCTGATATTTACTAGTTTGGGTGACAGAAAGTCACAACCCGAGACTTTCCTCATTGATGAAGTAAGGATAATCATATCTAGACCTTAGAGGATTGTCCAGAGGCTCAGATGGAACAGTAGGTGTAAAGCACTAGGCAAACCTGAAAGTGCTATGTTGTCGTCACTGAGAGATTTGTGTGGCATCAGGGAGGAAGCAGGCCCCACATGCACCACGGTAGTGGCAGGAGCCCTGGACTTGAGCTTTTCACGTCCGCTCTGCTCCCTGCCCAAGGCTGCCTAGGCAGCCAGTCACCTGGAAAAGGACTGTAGGGAGATGACAATTTCTAAGGTCTCTTCAGCGTGAGAATACATGAGTGATTTATGAAGCAATGTAAACTAACTACTCAGGTCACAACCTCTGCAGGCCTCTGAGGGGACTGGATTAGATGTTTGGTGTTTCCTTTCATTTGGAACTGAATTCCAATTCTGGAATTGTAATTCTGTGAAAAGGCATATACTCACTCAATATTTATATTGTGCCAGGTACTATGCTAAGCAACTTTTAAAAACAAACATTATCTCATCTGAGCTTCACAACAACCCTGTGACAAAGATATTATTATTATTATCCCCATTTTATAGATGAGAAACTGAGGCAAACAGAAACGTGACTTGCCCAGGATAATAAGTGTCTGAAGCCAGATTTCAGGCATCTGATGCTAAAATACAGTAAACATAATAGAGTAAAAATTTCCCAAAGGCTTCCATTTACTACTGCTTACGATGCAGTAAGTCTCATGACTCTACTTGAAAGATTCTAAGTAACTGTTGAGAAAAGTCAAAATTCTCAGAAGCAACTAAGGGAGGTAACAGGCAAGAAGGCCACACTTTAACACCTAGTCCTGGCCGTAATTCAACTGCAAGAGTGAAATCTTCAAAGTCCTGTACATAGTCCAAGCTTTCATTCTTTTAAGCCAGAAACCACATAAGGATGTTTCACTCTCTTGCACACATATACACAAATTTCCTTACATTATCCCATTCTAAAGTCTTATTTCTAATTTATGTTATACAACTAAGATTATTTCCAAAAAGATTTTTTGAGACTCTAAATGAGTACTTTTCTTTTAAAGCATGTTAAACGTGTTGATTAATATCAATGCTTAGCAGTTTATTAATTAATACCTATTTTCTTCAGAAAAAAAAATCCCTAAAGATTTTGACTACTACACAACACCAAAAAATTTGAAGTGGTTGTAGTCAGGTTGAGACTGCAAAGGAACATAATAAAGCAGAGGAACATAATTCACCTACAAATGCTACGAAAAGTAGTAATCAAGAAAGCAACAACAACAGAGGGAGTTCATTCAAGAATCCTAAGGAACTGAACTAGAATATAAAAAATAACATTTGGGCTCTGTTTTAGGTGTAAGGATAGTACTTTGAACTCCAGAACACATTTAAGAGTCTTTTCTTTTTCCTTTATTCTGAGAAATATATCATTAGCTAAAACTATACTCCAGATACCTCTTAATTCTACATCAATTTGGGTCATTCAGAATTTGCTACAAGAGGTGCAAGGTTTAGAATATACAACTGAAACGTACAGATAAACTTCTTTAATCATCAAGTTACAATCTCTTCACCCCCTCTTCCTAAATTACTGAATTCTTTGAGAGTTTATTTCATCTCTATATCCTATGAAAAATGCTAAAGAAGATGCAAAATGAAATCAGGTAAAGCCCTAACATTCACTTACTGAATAATTATACCATTCAATAGATATTAAATAAGTTGATAATATATCTATGATAAAAATACATAAAATACAGTCCTATATCTTAAGAAACGCTTAATTTATGGATAAAATAGATACATAGGTAAAATAGCTAACACTTATTTAGCACTTTAAGGTTTACAAAGCTCTAAGCAGACATTATCTCAGTTTGTGACATTCTGAGTCTCAGTTTTCTCATCTGTAAAGTGGTGATGTTACTATTTTTATGATGTATTTCTTAGGGTTGTTATACAGAGAACTGTCTTCATGACAGCTGTGGAGGTGGAAGGTAGATAGTAAAAATATTTCCCACATTTCATAAATGAGGAACATGAGGCTCAGAGCAATTAAGGGATATACTGAGCTAATATACGCTGTAGAATTTCTCAAGATTCAAGATTATGTCTTATGTAGTTTGGTGGAAGAGAAATTATTTTTAACTTGGGTGATCAGGAAAGGTGTTATAGAAGCATATGACATGTGCAGGCTGAAAAAAGGATCAACAAGGAAAGAAGGGGTAGAGGTAGAGAAATCCCTGCAGGCACCTTGTACACAAAGAACAGAAAGGCTACATGTAAACATAATAATACTTATTCAGGAAATAAAAAAATAGTCCAATTTAGCTTGAGGATTGAGTGTGTCCTGGGAAACAGTATAAGGTAAGTATGGAAAAATAGACTGAAGTCAGATTGGCAAGGCCTTCAATGTTAGGCTAGTGTTTTAACCAAAGTTAAAAAACCCAAAGTTTTTAAGCAAGACCAAGTGGCCACATGGACTAGAGGAGAGAGTGGAGGCAATGGCAGCATGTTCTATTGCCAATAAGACAAGGGGGGCCTATGAGACCAGGGTAGTCACAGAGGAAACATAAGAGACAGAGGAGAGTTCTGTTATTTAACCACAAATGATCCTCCCAACACCATGACAACTTTCCCTTTAACTAAATGGAATGTTTCAAAATGTGTTAAATCCCTCCATTATTTTACTCAAGGCTTACCGAATCCTCTGGAGGTCTCTGGATTTTCCCCCAATCCACAGAAGGTCCCTTTTCTTGTAAGAATCTATGGAATAACTTCCGAAATCCTTCAAGATCTTTTTTAGTATGCTAAGAAAAGAAAAAACACTCAATATTAGAGCAAGAGAATACATATGACAAAAACCATACTTGAATGAAATCCTTCTACTTTGAGCTTATAGGATATATACAATTTTATACCTTTAAAACTTTAAAAGAGAACTAAAACTAAGGAATAAAACATATTTGGGGAATGTAATAGGGGGTACTAGTAGTTTTTCTTAATATCATACACTATAGGACAGGACCTCATAGGCTCCCTGAAGAATATCTACATGTAGAATAATGATTTGCTACAAGGAACTTTACTGAATCACCAACACCATTAATTTCAGAAATTTCAAAGAGATTCTATCTAAAATTACATACACATGATCTTATTCAGAAGATGTCAGACAAAATGGAGATCATGTAGGCAGTTTATGCATATATAAATATGTATACATACACATGAGCATTTTATCAATGAAGGTAGTTTATTTTCAAAGATTTTCAAAATGAAATTGACAGTGTTAAATTTTCAAAGTAAAATTAAACACAATGTTTAACAGCAGTAAAACTAAAATTTGACAACTAAAATTTGAAAAAAAGAAAAATTCCAAGTTTTCCATGAAGCAGACACCAAAAGAAATATCTAACAATTCTGTGAGATCGCTAACATCATTACATTAAATGTCAAACCTCTTCTATGACGAGCTTTTATATGAAACTGCTAGCCACAGGAAAAAGCACTTGGTCTGGAGTCAAAAGATGTGAGTTCAATGCCTAACTCTGAAACTGACTACCTGTGTAACCTGACAAGTCCCTTAACCTCCCTGAACCTATTTTCATCAGTTATAAAATGAGGGACTGGACTAAATGAAAGGAATTATATATGAACAAAACATATTCAGTTTCTATGAAAATTGGGAATAATGGTCAGAAGGAAAGTATTGCCATGAAGAGGGATCAGGGAATGTTTCCTGTAAAAGATGGTATATCAGTTGGGACCTAAAGAAAATTCATTATGTCAGAGGACATGAGAGAATGTTCAGTCAGTACTAAAAGGTGGCCAGGTGTAATAATATGACACCTTGTGGAGAGATTCAGTTACCTTGTGAGCACCAGAAAAGAGAAAGAATATAAAGGGATTTCTAGGGAGCATAACAGAAGACAAAGAAAGTAAGTTACTAGTATGGGCTGTCTGTCTAATATCCCACCAAAAACTTGTCACCAAAAAAAAAATTTTTTTTTCTCCTATTTATTGATTCAAATGTTGTAAAAATAAAAATTTCCTTGTCAATTCTGAAAAATGGCAATTGTTAAAATGCTTAACTGTTGGAGGAAAAGACATCTGAAATACTTTGACATTTCTTCAGATTTTTAACAACTTACTCAACTTCATATAGAAACATCCAGCACTATTCATTTATAAACAAAAAAATTTCAACTTTGATTTTCCTTATATCCTCTCACAGAGGATCTTTTCAAGCTGGATAAGAGAAGGGCCAACAGCACTTCCCTATCTAGTTTAAATAAGCCTTAGAGAATTCTTCATTGAGGTTAAGTACCCTTGTCAAGACCACACATCTACTTCTAAGAGAACATAAGCTCCTGGAGAGCAGATTCAGAAACTCTAATTTGTGTCTTTATCTCCTATAGCACAGAGTAGGCACTTAATTGCAGAAATGAACTCAAGTGTCAGAAACTGAACCTGGGTCTTTCTAATTCCAAGTCTAGCTTTCCAACCACCATGCCACATTGTCTTTTCTAGAGGCTACTTTTTAAATGGATGCAATCAGAAATATTTGAATTCCTACCTCAGATTCATTTTGTGGCGCAGTTGAAAGTATTTTCTCTAGTTCCTTCTTCACTGATAATTCCAGTTCTTGTCGAATGACTTCTTGGAACTGGGAAGTACCACCTTGAGACATTGCTTTGCTAAGATCTTAAAATAAAAAAGGAAATAAAATTAGACAGAAGCTAAACTATCTAGGTAAAATCTGGGATGCTTCAATCAGAGAGCCTTTAGGAAATTTCTTAGTCCTATTCATATCCTCTTAACATTTTAATACATTGTATGGAATACAAAATGCAGCTGAGAGATTTTGCGTACCTAATGTGCCTACAGCATCACCGCATAGGCCAGTGGGGTTGGTGTAATAGAGCAAGCTTTTATCAGTCTGGTATGATACAAATGGCACTGGATTCTGTAGCAGACCCAGATTTCAGACTGTGGCTCTCCTACAAAGCTTGTGCCTCAAGGGGGCCCATTTCCTCATCTATAAAATAAGGGGGTTGGACTAGATCTAAGGTCCTTTCCAGTTCAAAATGTGATCCTGCTATCTTCATCCTAGCGTTCCAATCAATGTAGCCTCATTTTCCCATTTCAAAATTACAACAAACTAGAAGGATGGCCAGCAATGATTTTTCACAAGGGATGCAAAAGGAACATATCACTGACAGGAACAAAAGACTGTCAATATTACCAGTAGAAATAGATAACAGAAGGCCTTCTAATTTGAGAAAGTCAGTTCTTTGATTTTATAGAAAGAACTTTTCATTTTCCTAATCCTTGATTAAAGATAAACCCTTAGAGGAGTTGTCAATTTCCATTTAGAAGGCTCATCCAGGTCTCTCTTGGATGAGTGGGAGTACTATATTCTCTTCTCTAGTTTTCCTGTTCAATAAAGTCTTAGGATTCCCAGCTTCCCTCAACACCTTTCCCCTTCTCTCCCCCCACCCCCAATATTTTAAAGCAAAGGCTGGATGAACACTTATTAAGTATGCTGTAGAGGGAATTAGTTTGATTGGGGGTTGGGCTAGATGGTTTCTGAAGAACCTTCCAATTATGGGGTTGTGACATCAGTTAATCTATGGCAGACAAGCATTGTTTTCATGCTTTAAACAAAAATAAACCCAACCAAAAGCACATGAGTAAAAAAAAAAAACACTAGACAGGAATATATGAGTCAAATCATTTATATATTTTTTTTGCTTCTCTTAAAGAAAATTATTTATTTACTTTTAGTTTACAACTCAAATCATATTATTGTAAATACATATTCTGTGCTCTTGAGGGTAGGCGCAAAAACTTTAAATGCTAAACAAGCAACAGCATGCGTGTTGGAACTCAAACTAATAGTATTAAAGCAACTACATATGGGTTTTTTAAAAAAATGTACTGATCTTGTTTTTTTTTTACTCCATCTTCTACTTCCGAATGTACTCTTCCCCTTCCAATACTCAGTCGTTTCTTGTAACCAAGGATAAAAAAACGAGGTAAAACATTTAGTAAAACTAACAAACCTATCAACTGAGTCTGACAGTAAGGTAATGTTGCATATCCATGGTCCCTCTACCTATGGAAAACAAGGGAAATTCATTTCTTCATCTTTTCTAGGGACAAGTTTGGCCATGATAATTTCACAAGTTCTAATTTTGTTTTGTCATTATTGAAGTTATTGTATACTTTTTTCTTGGCTGTGTTAACACCAATTCATTTAAATTTAAATCATGCTTCTTTGAATTCTTCATATTCATAGTTTCTTTTGGCACAGTAATATTCCAGCACATTTTCATACCACAATTTGTTTAGCCATTCCCTCAATTAATGAGCATCTACATTATTTTCAGTTCTTTGCTCTCCAAAAATAGGAATGCTATTTTTCTGTATTTTTATACTATTTTTGCAATATTTTACAATATTTTTCTGTACACTTAGTAGTGGGATTATCCTGTTTATCTTGCTAAAATATGTATACCAAAAATAAAAGACACCATACATTAAAGAACCAGAACTCAGAAACATTTACCCTATGCTCTATGTAAATATAAAAATCCTGCTTTTAGCAAATACTTAGGCATGACATAAATGGGTTAATTAAACCACAAAATATTGACAATAAAATTACCCACTGTTGATGAGTCATTTGGTTGTATGTCAAAGATTAAGGTAAAATATAGCCATTTACATAGGTAAAATATAAACATGTTAGCATTTTATTTAATGGCACTGCTCATTTTAAATTAAGCTGGAATATAGGGAACCAAAAACACACCTGTTTCCTCAATTTGGGGGCAGAAGGGAGGAGGGGAAAAGATGGGGCATTCTTAGATGAAAAAAAAAAAGATATATGATTGATTCTTTTTTTTTTGCCCTTGTATTCCAGTTCCTGGCATACAGGAGATACTTAATCAGTATTTGCTGAACTGAATTAGCTGAAAAAAGCTTAATCAGACCAATGGTTAATTTAAACCCTGTTAACAAGACACACAAAAAAAGCCCTCCTTTAACAACCTGGTACTTATAAGATAAAAAGGAAACCATTCCAGATGAACTACCATTCAGAATGCATGGAATTCTGCCTATATTATGTGATAGAGGTAAGAATTTAAAAAACAAAACACTTAAATATTATCTAGTCTAAGACCTTCCCTTGATAAGTGAGGAAATGGAGCACCAGAGAAATTAAATTCTAGAAAGGGATGATGCTAAAACTAAGTTTTTAGACAACTACTTCTCCTCCATTCCCACAGTACAAAATTACTTGCTAATAAAAAAGGTCAAAAAACATTTTCTATACAAGAACTTATATCACACCAAGTGCAATGTCAGAGAGAAAAGGAAAGTAAAAACTAATCCCTCTCCTCAAGGAGTCTGTAACTGAAAGGTCATTTGAGTGGTACAAGTTAATAAATATGAGGTAACTTGAACAGGGACACTGGGTGGGTGGGGGGAGCAGCGAATGAAAGGAAAGGGAAAGGCTTCAAGGAAAGCCTTGAAGAAGGTTAATAAAATATGTTAAGAGGAGAAACTGCATTCTTGGCATAGCAGACAACTTATGAAGATATAGAGGCCGTTAGTAATCTTGAATTGGGGAATACTGATCTAATGTATGTCAAGTGCAGTGGGTGAAAGGGAAATGCTATGAAATGAAGTTGGAAAGGTAAGGATGGGACCAGATGGTTATAGAAAAGCAATCCACAGAATGAAACTGTTCTTTCATATTTTAACAGCCTTAAAAAGGTGTCTGATTATATCTGCATAACCCTTGGCAGTTCTCAAAGCGCTCTCACTTGTTAAGTCACTGAAGGAAGGGAGGGAAAGGAGAGAAGGGAAGGAGGAATTAAAATACAGTTCCTTCCTATCCCTTCTCACCTCCCTGAATTTTCCCCCTACAATTTAACTAGTAATAATCTTTTATTGTACTTGAAATGGTTTTCTTTAGTAACTACAAGATTTCTAAAAGTTCTGGGTCATTTCTGATGACTTATTTCTGTGTCAATCTCTCTCCTTTCTCATGGACCTTATTGGTTCTCATGAGATCTCCTCCAAGGCCACTCAGGAAGCAAGTAGGAAGACCAAACTGTGGATGCAGGTGCTCCACAGCCCGGCCCACTAGCCTTCTCAGCCACTAACTGTGTGTATTAAAACTAGTGACTAAAGCAGTGGGTCCCATTTCACAAATCCACTGGGGGTTGTAAACTAATTTTATTTAATGGCTCCTTAAGTAGCAAATAATTGCCCAATTATTTTACAAATATATTTTTCCTTTGTGACATGCAGGTGCATGTTTAATACATTACAGATTTATTCTCTAGTGCTCCAAGAGTTTTTTTTGGGGGGGGGAAGTTATCACTGTAGTTATTATAAGCATAAGCACCTAATGGTTAAGTAGAGGCGGTATTAGATGGGAGGTGTAAAAAACACCCTCTCTGACCCAGAAGTCACTTTCCAACATGCTTACACCCTCGCCTACTGACTCCACCATAATTACCTAGAAAGAAGTTTATTCTCCTTGTACTTCTGCCTTCCATTCATCAACCCACTCAAGTAAGTGCCTACTATATATAAAGTTCTGTTACAGAAATTACAGTTATTTTTGTTTAGGAATGGCCTATTAAAGAATTTCTGAAATAATATAACTATTCTCCAATTACAGCAATAAAGAATCGATCCTCTTTGTTTTTGAAGAAAGTCAAAACTGGGCAAAATTAAGAATGAATAAAGAAGAGACTATTATACTAGATTAAGGTCACTGGTGACTTGATAAGAATAGTTCTAATAGACTTGTAGGAATGGAAGAGCTGCAAGAGGTTTAAGGGTTGAGAATATGAAGGCAGTGAGCATGAACTACCACCCTTCCTGGACGTTTGGCAGTCACCTCATCCCTTATTCTTGTAGGGGCAGAAACAGGGGGCCAGACAGGTCAAATTCTATGCCCAATTTTATTAGCTATCTAATACTACAAACTATGGTAGAAGACAGTGCTCTCAAGGCCTGATCAGCTCATTCTCTTTTCCCTATATTGGATAGTTTACTTCTTATTTTTGCTTACTCCTAGCTCCAATTAACCTAAGCCCTCAGAACAAGTCAAAACTTATGTTTCAAAAGTACTTACTATCAGTACATCTAGATATGACCAAAGAATCAGTCACAGCACTCTGTATCTTACAAAGTGGATGGTGGATCCTCATCTCCATTCCTACTACAGACACCCTCACTGCCAAAATCATGCCCAGTGATCTCATCGTATCTTTCCTAACCTCTGAAATGGTCAGCAGTTTCCTAGTCTCCAGAGTCAAGCTAAAATTCTTAAGACCTTTCACAACTTGGAGGCACCAACCTACCTTTCACTTCTCTCCACATTACTGCCCTCAACGCCCACTTCACCCCAAGTGAACAATCCTCTACATCTTCAGTGACCTCTATACTTTTATGCTCCTACTCCTCTGTTCAAGTTCTTTGGTCCTCCTAGCACATCCTTTCAAGCCTGACTCCAATGTCACTTTCCCTCAATATGGACCCTTCTACCACCTGAGTTGGCTCCTTTTATAAATTTCCAATGCACTTAATCTTGTGAATGTTAATTATGCCTAATAGGTCTCAAGCTCCAGGAAGGTAAGAATACACATTTTTTCTATACTTGGTCACCCCTCCACCTCTAGACACAAGGCTACACGTACACACACACATTCACACTTTTTTCCTTGACTGAATATAGAGTCTCCCACCTCTTTGCCCTTACTGTCTAATCTGCATATCTTCCCAACAAAATTGTAAAGGACTGTAGTCATTTTTCTTCATATCCCCAAAAGCTTGTATGGTGTCCTGGTCAAAAGAGATACTTGTTACACATACACAAAAATATACGTACACATACACACATATATGCATGTGCACATCTAAACTATATATTCTATATATTATGTATAAACACTATAAGTATTTATGTAGATATCAATATGTTAATGTTATACACACACTATAAATATCTACTCTGTCCAGGGTACAATTATTAGCATCTGAAGCTACAAAGAAAATGACTATAATCTCTCCTTACAATTTCATTGGGAAGAACTATGCAGACAGTAAGGGCAAAAAAGAATATGCCCACATATTTGGTCAAGAACTGTATGTATACCCACACATACACTGATCCAATAACCGCTTTAACAGACCTTGCCTGAAGACACCTGTCAAAGTGAATTGACCCAGTTGTTAGTGCCACTTGTATACATCCCACTACCTCGGACAAGCAGTGTTCCCCTCCCTATCGTCATGTACTCAAGATAATTGTGGGCAGGGATTTTCACTTCCATGTTTGTATTTACCATCATGTGGCAGTGTCTGACACACAGACGGCACTTGCTTTATGAATGACAGATCTAATGAAATAAGGCATGTAAAGCAAAGGACTATATAAATGTTAGCTATTGTTAAGTGTGATTTCCTGTACAATGGCATTTTCTTTTTCAGTTGGACACCATTACCTCCTCACAGTTCTGTAGTGTGTAAGGGTTTATAACCTCACAACTACTGGTGAGGTAAGGACTATATTATGCCCATTTACAGATGAGAAAAAAACTGAAGTCATTAAGTGTCAAAACTAGAATTGGAACCCAGGGGTCCTAATTCCAAATTGAGTGTAACTGTTCATCAAAGAACAATTTTTCTAATTTGAGGTAAATTGCAAACTAAAAAAACAAAACTCCCCCCACAGGATTTTCACTTTCATGATGCTTCCACTTCCCAATAACCACAGTTCCCTTCAACATCAAAGAAGTAGGTGGACAGACATTTAACATCTTTGGGCCTCAGTTTCCCCATATGTAAAATGAATGGATTGGATTTGATGACCTCTTATGTTCCTTTTAACTCTAAATCTATAATCTTATGATCTTTGCATATCTTCAGGCTCATCAGACATCATTAGGTCTCAACATTTCAAGCAGGTATTAGTGTTCTCCAATGTCCTGATTATGGTACATGAAAATTTCTAACTAACGTTTAAGGTAGTATTTACACTGATAACTAGACACGTTAAGAACTGTTAGGTAACAGAAGAACGAGGAGAAAAATATAATGCTGTTTCCCTGAGGCATGAATGATCTGTTAAATAACTACCCTCCTGACCAGTTTGTTCTCTCTTCATACTACCAGATCATAAAGAAATTTTTTAGCGAGATCATTCTCATGGTAGCAACTGCTATACTTTGACCTGGCAAGAAAACCCAAGAATGTGATGAAAGCTAAAATGTTCTTAAGGATACTGAGTGTCTTGGTTCTTGGCCTTTTGAAGCCCAAACCAGGAAGGTGTGTAGTTGAACATGAATACCCAATATGCACCCTTTAATCTGAGTTAAAATATAATTCTGTCAGCACTATACTTTATGTTGTCTCTGAAATTTCCTGTTTCCAGGTATATCTATACACTAGGACTAAAACCCAGTTTCATGTTTCTCAGACCAAAGTCTATGTATGACACACAGACAGTTAAATAGAGCAAAATACCTAGAATGAGTCCAACTTTTTCCCTACATTGGGGAGGGAAGTAGGGAAAGAATGATTATCCCCATTGATTTTAATTTAAAATGTGCATATCCCATTTAATACTATAGGAAGGTATGTAGAAGGGATAATACTGCAATAAAAACACTAGCTTGTGTGAAATATGTTGCTATATGAATACAGACGCTTATATTCTTCTCCAGGATATTTGAACGATTTCTGGTTGGACAGAAAGGAATCTATAACTAGGGTTATCATTTGTAGAGGAACTTCAACCACAAATCCACAATCCACAAAAAAATACACATAATAAACCTGTCAGATTTTAAAGAAATATCCAATTACAACAGAAAAAGAAAAAGAAATAATGCAAAAGGGTCCAGTGCTTATGTGTGGAAGGCTGGAGGGTTTTGGAGGGAGGGAAAAACGTGTACAACATTTCAAAAGGTCTATCAAAGAACATAAAAGTTTTGTGCTCTTCATTACAGCCAAAGCTATTTGTATACTGAGCAGAGCCAAATGTGGCACAGCATAGCATCCAATCAGTTGAATAAGAGGAATGAAGGGCACTGAGTTTAAGCCAGTTCGAGATCTCAGGACTCTAGAAAGGTCCCAAAGGCCTATTAAGACACTGGGGTGTCTGTTAGCTCAAGCCCTGAAGCTGAAATAAGGGTCCTGAAATGCTGCATTGGAAGAAGCAATGCTTCAGTATAATCTTTCCACCAAAGAGTCGATACAGTAGAAGGATGTCTAAAATGGCAAAATGCTGGGAAGGCAAAGGCGAGACAATCAGGATTGGCTGTTCTTGCATCCCCTAAGTCATTCTACCTCAGTCCAGCATTCCTCATTGCCATTCACTTAATTCCTGACTAAAAGCAAAGATTTATAAACCCATAAAAAGTGTGTTTTTTTTCTTAATTTGATTTATAGGGATCAACTACCTCTGATGCTTTGAAAGCTACCATGGGTCAGACAAAAGATATTTAAATAAGGTTGCAGGTTTACCACTTTTATAATATATGCCATCAATAATACTGATGAAAATAAACTAAAATTGGACAAGAGTTTATGAACTGTTTGGTAACTGGAGAACCACAAATTATAAATGCCATTTATTGCATTTTGTGTTCTTTTACCATTCCTTAAATATAGGCTGTCTTCTAAGCAAAGAAAAATAGATAAAAACTTTATGTATCACTATAAATATTTTATTACCAAGACTAAGTATTTTTATTGTTGACACAAATGGACCCAAAGGCATTTAAATTGCGCACAGGACTGTAATATTTCATTTCCCTGCATTCTTTGAGAAGTTTTAAGATTCCAGACATAAGTTCAACACAAAAGGAGCATCATCATAGTAGGCAATAATACTATGAGGACAGCAAGTGGGAGAGGGGAAATACAGCTATCTTCCTGGCCAATTTTTCTTTGCAGTTGGTCAAGAATGCCTCATCATGTGCAGGTCTAAGTCCCTAGATGATACTACCATCTTTTTACACATAATTTTAAAATTTAGCAGCTAACATGCAAAAAGGGAGTTTTGGGAGAAATAAAAAACCTGAAGACATTAGAGACCATTTGTGGATGAATAAAATAAGGTTCCAAGAGTTGACCTGGCTTAGGAAATGTCACCTAACACTGGAGATGGTTAGATCAGAAAACCTTGATCTCCTCTATCAGAGGTATGCGCTCCCTTCCTGCCCCCATCCATTGTTTGCTCTTGCTTTTTGAGTGACAGGGCCTGGACCTGTGACTCCACTACTGAAGGGAACTCCTAGGTAATGAACTCCCTCTTTCAACGTCTGTGCCTCCTTTGCCAATGTGTTAGAGAAGTGACTCCTTAAGCAAGCAGTTTTCAAGCTCTTTCGTCTCAGGACCCCTTTACACTAGAATTCTTAAAGAGTTTTTACACAGATTTATATCAATATTTGCTACATTAGAAATTAAAACATGTTCGTATTATTATGAAAAAAAGTTTTGGCCTCACAGAACCCCCTGAAGGAGTTTCAGGCCATATTTGAAGGTGACTTGCCCAGGGTCTTACAATCAGTATATGTCAGAGGTAGGACTTTAACTCAGGTCTCCATGGCTTCAAGGCTGGTGAAATCCCAACCTACCACATCATCTGGCCTCTTAACTGCTTTTTATTCTTGGAAAACAATTACTTTCAGTACAAAGTGGTATTTTTAAAAGGTACACTGTAATTAAAGGTTACCACAGATACCATCCTTTAATTAATTTAATTGCATTAGGAAAAAAAATTACTTTTTACATAATAGGGCAACTGTTACATACAATAATTATATTTCTACATAACAAGGTAATGCAATGGCCAATTTCTCTATTTGTTCTCAGAAATGGTCTAAAAATAGCTATATGCACAATAATTTTGAAAACCAATCCATAACAAGAAAGTACACAAAGGTTTTTGAGGAGGCAGAGTTTTCTAGTCAGTATCTTCCCCTATGGAAAAATAATGTTACTAGCTAGGAAAATGTATACTTAGTGGCAGAATATGAATATTCCAAGATAAACTGTCTGCAACTCAGTTGGGCTAGTTAATTCAGATCCATTTACCAACCTGAAAAAATCAAGGTTCTCTTAAGCCATTCCTCATGTTAACCTATATCCCTGCAATACATTCTTTTAGAAAATTGTTGAGCTAGAGGGGATAAAGCCTTTAGGACAGGTAGTCTTTATCTGGATATTTTTCTTTTTTCATTTTTTTTTTCATTTACTTCTAACTCAAGAGTTCTTAAAGTCTAAGAACTTTAAAAATATGCTTAGGCTTAGGTGCATATATAAGAACTACACAATGTTCTCACCTTTATATAAATGTGTATTTTACACAAATTTGACTTTGTTGAAAAAAATATACATTAAAAACGAATCTGTTAACATCATTTTCCAGTACCATTTTCCTCTCTCTGCTCCTGCCCCTAGTATGTGAGGTCTCAACTAGAGCAGCTCTATCCTCCCCCCACAACCCCTCCCAGCCAAAAATAAAACTCCTCCAAGGAAAAGCAAAATGAACATGGAGATCGATGCCTGGTACCTTTTCCTGGTTCTTGCTGGGCCTCCCGCCCTGCCCCCCCCCCAAAATATCTGGCTCCTAAATGTCAGTCTTCTTTCTGTCCAACTCAGGTAATGCATGCCTGCCCCAGCTTCCTCTTGTCTGTGTCGTCCCCATGTGTTTGCCCCCCTCCCCCTTTTCCCTACCCTTAGATGTCCTCAAAAGGTGTGCTGGTCCTCATCCCCTCCCTTCACAGATGCAGAGTTAAATGGTCCACTGAAGTAAAGTGAGAATGTCTGTATTTCAATAGAATTGGTTTCCTTTGTAATTCTATTTAGCCAGCTCTACAAGCATTTATTAGTTATCTACTATATGTCAGGGGCAATGCCAAGGGCTGGGGATAAAAAGAAGGGCCAAAAAAATTTATTTCATTCAATTAAAAACATCATTCTGAGCAGTCCAAAGGTTTCACCACTGCCAAAGGGATCCAGAACACACAAAAAAAGAACCTGTTTTAAATAAAATTTAGCATATCCTTCAATTATGAATTAAACAAAAAACATTATTCTGAAAAAAGGTCCCTACGTTTCACCAGATTGCTAAAGGGATCATCCTTTACATACATACACGAATGCATGCACACGCGCACACACACACATATGCATCCACTCCTGTTTCAGAAAGTTTTCAGCTTAGCAAAAACCCTAAACACTCATAAGGGTCAAGGCCAATGTAGTCAAATGATTTGTTTTCAATCTTAAACCCACCATTGGTCTCAAAGATAACTTTATTCTAGTATCCTAAGAATTCTCTGCAATAAGATTTTAGTCGGCTTATGCGATTTCATTCTGCAGGGAGCTCCAACTGAGTCTATTGGTAAAGATCAATGACTCAACAACATAGCAACACAAGTGCCTGGGACAGGAAGAAGTTAATGACTCACCTAGGTTCACAGAGGTCATATATTAAGAGATTGGCTCTGAACTCCAGTCTCCCTGATTCCATGGTCAGCTTCAGATATACTGTGACATGCTGCTTAATATCTCAGAACTGTCATTTTTAAGCATTTTACATTATTATGTCATTTGGTCCCTACCACCACCCTGTAAAGTAGTACTACAGATACCATTAACTCCCCTCCTTTTCCTCTTGGAAGTCCTAACTCCCTTCAAGTTTCAGGTCAGATGCCACCTTCTATCAAGTCCCTCAAATTGCAATTTGTTCTATACACTTCCCCCTGAATACTTTTGTATTATACTGTGCTGACTTGTGTGTGTGTGTGTGTGTGTGTGTGTGTGTGTGTGTGTGTGTGTGTGTGTATATATATATATATATATATATATATGGTTTTTCATCTCACAGAATTTAATATTCTTAAGGGTGAGAACTGAAGTACTGTACACATAGGAGATGCTTTTAATAAATCCTGACTGAATTAACTGAATCTCATTTTCCAGATGAGAGAACTGAGGTACAGAGTATTTTAAGCAACTTAACAGTGTCACAAACCAGTCAGCAGGAAAGAGGGGATTCAATCGCAAGTGTCTCCAAGGTCCAGGTCTAGCACTCTTTCCATCATCCTCTGTTAACTTCACCTGCTCCTCTAAAGCCCAAAGAATGAATATCCGAAGCTTTCCCTCAATATCAAGGATACCCCAGGTCCCCATCTTCAGAGATTGGCCTCAAACTAGCTCTCTGACTTTTTTTTATCTCCAAATTAGGAATAACAATAATGCTGAATTTCCATTTTTACAAAGTTCTAGCAAGAACATGGTAAACTTGATCAGCCTAACTTAGAAGAATGTGGCTAGAATTTTTACTTATAAAATCTTTATGTAGAAAACTTTCATAAAGTTTGTAATTATGGTGAAACCTAAAATCAATGAACATAGAGCCCTTTCTATAGTGTCCTATTCATTGCACTCCCTCAAGACTTAACTGGCAATAGTAATTTTATAAGCCTGGAAAAAAAAAACCCTGTAAATTAATCTAGACCTTTGTTTCACCATCTACAATCTTGAAACTCTAGAATTCAAAGAGGCTAAACACATCCTGGTCATCTGAACAAGCAATAAACTCAACTGGGTCCTAGGATTAAGGCCTAGGTCATGTGTAAAAGGCACCAGAATGAGTCCAATGATGGTGTTCCATCCTTGACCAATGCTGCTATTAAAGAGAGGCTGGTCAGAGTCAGTCAGAGTTAATGGCTGCCTGTGAATCTGCTAAGCAGAGAAAAACTAGATTAAGTAACAAAAAGGAAGTGTCTCAACTCAATAAGAGGAAGGAAAAAAAAAAGGAAGGCCAGTGATGTGTCTATTTTTGGCTATATCTTCTTTGGCACTTAAGAAAGTGTGTGCAGATATCAGGTATTTAACAAACAAGTTACTGAATGAATTCTGTAAGCCAGCTTCTCATTAATGTACATCTTAATGATTATCTGGTGTACAGTATATAGACAAGTTCTTGGATCTTTAAGATAGAAACAAGAGGCCTTCCAGAAGTGACCTCCCTAAATATATTGGTATAAATACCATTGAAAAGAGTAAAAATAAATTATATAGCTCTCATTAATAACTACTGTCTTATTTGATCCCATCCATCCATCAATCCTTTTCTCAATCCTCATTCTCTCTGACCTTTCTATAAAAAGCCACAGGCTTTGACACTGTTGACTACCCCTTTCTCCTTAATACTTTCTTTTTTCTAGGTTTTTAGGATAGCACTCTCTCCTTGTTCCCTTCCTATTCAGTCTCCTTTATTAGATCCTATCTAGAGGCTACAGCCTAATCCTAGGTTGCCTTCAGAGTTCTTTCCTGGGATTCCCTTTCTCCCTCTATACTACTTGATCATCTCATTGGCTCCCAGGGATTTAATTATCATGTCTACACTCAAGATACTCAACTCTCCCTATCCTGCCCTAACCTTTCTGCTGACCTCCAATTTCCAACTCAGGAAATGGATGTGGTTGACATCTTAAAGTCAACATGTCCAAAACAGAACTCTCCCACTCCCTTCCTCTATTGCTACAGAGACAGTGCTACCATCTTCCCAATCCATAAGGTTTGGCACCTACGAGTCAGCCTGAATTCTTTGTCTCACTGCTATATTCAATCTGTGGCCAAGGCCCATCAATTTCATCTTTATGACATCTCCCAAACTGTCTCGTTTTCTCCCCTGATGATACTCTAGCACAGACCCTTATCACCTCATGTCTGGACTACTGCAATCACCTGCTGGTGTGTCTGCCTGACGCAAGTCTCTTTCCACTGCACTCCATTCTTGATTTAAGCCTTAAATTGATTTTCTAAAATGGATGTCTGATTGCATAACCCCCTATTCAATAAATTCCAGTGGCTCCCTATCACCTCCATGATTCAATACAAAATCCTCTCTTTGGAGGTCTCTTTTACACCCCTCCATAACCTAAACCCTTCTTACCTTTCAGATTTCTTACACCTTATTCCCTGCCACATATTCTTCAATCCAGTGACGCTGGCCTTGTCTGTTCCTGGAACAAGATACTCCATCTCTTGGCTCCCAGCATTTTCTCTGGCTGTTGCCCATGCCTGAAACACTCTCCCTACTGACTTCTCTGGCTTCCTTTATGTCCCAACTAAAATCTCATCTCTCACAGGAAGCCTTTCCCAACACCTCTTAATTATAGTGCCTTCCCTCTCTTAATTATTTCCTATCTATCCTATGTGCAGCTTGTTTGTACATGTTTGTCTCCATTGGATTGTAAGCTTCTTGAGGGCAGGGATTGTCTTTTGTTTATGTATTTCCAGTGTTTAGCATAGTGCCAAGAACATAGTAAGCACTTAAATATTTACTGATTAATCTTAAAAGATGTCAGAACATGCATATACTAAATTCAATCACTCAAGTCCAAAGAATAATTTCACAATATCTAAAAAGCTACTGGTTAGAAATGAGCATTAGCCTCTAAGATGCACAATTACTCCAGACACTTCAAAAACAAAGTTTCATCAATGTGGGCATCCATCCACCAATTTAAACTACATCTTATCCATGTCTTAGAGTGTTACATGGGTAGCCAGAAGAATTCAGCCCCTTGTGGCCACCCTTCTAGGAATAAGCTCCTTCTAATTTAGCCAGGTTAGGCTCATAATCAGAGCCTTTCTAACTTAGGAGGACCTGCCAGACTCTGAGGTCTGCTGACATAAGCCTTTCATAATTAAGAATTACTGACTTTACGCACCAAGATATATGAGAATAGGTCTCCAATGAGGAAAACACAGATAAGTTTTGGTCCTAAAATTATATAAGACACTGACTTCTATGATTAGGGACCTCCTCTAGTTTAAGGTTTCAGAATCTAAGCAACTTTCAACAATGATAAGGTTTCAAACTTTGGGCTCATTTTCATAATAAAGCAACTGGCTTATCTACAGCATGTTTTGTAAATGACAACACGGTGACATTTATGCATCAAAAAATAATTTGGCTGGAGTTATTTTTTAATAGATTTTTTTATAGAAAACACCCAAGAAGTTACATTTCAACTGCTTCTATTAGTGATACGGTGCCAAACTTAAGATATTTAACATTTAGTATAAGCAAAAAAGTACGTGATTTCTTTAATCTTCAGTTTCCTCATCCATAAAACGGTGATAAAACCTATCTCACAGGGCAGTAAAAAAAAATGTTTTGTAAACTTTGAACATATTATAAAAACAATAACAAGAACTAATATTTCAACAACCTGGATTTTCATCAGTGTGGCTACTCTCTCTTAACTAATAATACTTACCTTAAACGTCTCTACAATTTTGATTTGCCATGGTTGAAAAACTCATCACCCTGGAGTCAACATGGTGATGATTCCCTATAAATTGGGCTAGATTTGGTCTTCAGACAACAGACAAAATACTATCTCCCACCAGAGTCTCATTTGAAGACTTTCCAGTTTGGCAAGACCTGCCAAAGTTCCACTGGCAAAGGCTTGGAGAACTCAGCTTTACAAGCCATCAGAGTAGGAATTTAGTGGAGAAATAACTATTCAATAATACTATTGCTAAAGATGATCTCCAACTGTTTCTTCATTCCTAACAAAAGGGAGGGGGGAGTGTTGGTGGAGTTTTTCAAATTCTATAATACCAAACATAGTTACAAAAAAAAGTGAATATGAAAATTTTCAAAATTTTCAATCAATTAATACTTGGAAATCAATCTCTAGCTTACTTGGTCAGCATTATAAAGTATCATTATTATTCGATCAACTCTAACTTAATGTGCTGAATCTTTCCCATGAACCTCCAGTTCTACACTTATAGAAAACCTGTCAGGCAATGTAGGAAGACTCATAAATCATCTAAGAAGAAAAAAGTAGACTAAAAATTTTGCTATTTCAATGAAAAACAAAAAACAACAGAAACTTATCCCCCTTCTCTAAATCCTAGTAGTAGTCACTTGAACATAGTTTCTTGGATCAATTCCTGCCACCTTGGTATATTTCCTTTAAGGCAATGAATTTTTGAAAACAGAGGAAAAGGATAGAATACATTTTATTTCTATTCCCTTCTGTGCGCTTAACATTAGTATATTAACTTTATATAGTTTATTAAGTCCTAAAATTTTATAAAGTTTCTAGGCTATGTCTGTAATAATTTCCAAATTTTAAAATGCTATTGGATTTCTAAGCATTAAGTGGGTTGTTTTTATCATAAACATTTACTGAACTGAATTATACTGAATTATTATGAAAATGCTGGGAGACAAAGATAAATAAAAAGAAATAATGATGAAGCTTACAGTACCATGTGCTAGTGACAGCTTAGTAGTAAAGACAGTGTTACATAAACTCAAAATCAATTGGTCTGAGAGGACATAAGAAAAAGAAATATGAGATTACATTCTTGTTTGAGCTAAAAAAAATACAACTATGGAGTGAAATCATTAAGGAACTCTATTAACGGAGCTAATAGTGAATTTACTCTTGACATATGAAATTTGAGCCCAGTGATAAACAATTTTTAAATGTCACTTTTTGTGCAGAATGACAAGTTGTCAACTTAAGAGAAATCACTACCAAACAAGAAACAATAAGATAATAGGAAGAAACAATGAAATGGAGACATCTATCTCATATACACATTACTTGCTGTAGAACTGGAACTTGTTTTGGAGCCCACTAGGCACATTTATACAGTCATTACATATATGAATTAGTGAATAAAACTCCTTGGGAACTTATCCAAAAATAGCCCTTAAAAAGCATGGTGAAAAGATAATTACTAGTTGCATAATCAGGGGCAAGTGATTTAACCTAAGCTTTTGCTTCCTCATCTGCAAAATGAGGATTAACAATACTAAGACTACTTGCCTCATACTTGTAGGGAAAGTACTTTTGAAACCATAACAAAGTCCAATACAATTATTATTCCAATTTGAGATTTCAAGCCCTGACCACTTCTCACCTGGAGTACTGCAATTTTCTAATTGGTCTCCTTGCCTCATGTCTCTCCTCACTTCCAATTCATCTTCCATTCTGCTGCCAAAGTGATTTTCCTAAAGCACAGGTCTCACTATGTCACCCCCCTAGCTCAAGGAAGGCCCAATAACTCCCTATTACCTCCAGAATCAAATACAAACTCCTCTATTTGTGCTTCATAAATGGATTTTGCTATCTGTCATTCTTACACTTCCCTACACACACACACACACACACACACAAAGCAATGCAGATATATCTACAACCCGCTTGCTGTTTTGTGCACAGAATACCTCATCCACCATCACTGTTATGTACCTCCACCACACTATTAGCTTCCCTGGCTTCCTTCTGTCCTTCTCTTAGGCCTAGTACTCTTCTCCCTCCTCTTCCCCCAAGTCATTCCTGCCTTCCCCCTCAGATATTGCCCCTATACAGTTCTGTATGAATCATGTTATTCCCCACCCCTTTAAAATGTTAACTTCTTGAGGGCAGTAGCTGTTTTTGCCCTTGTAATCTTAATGCTTAGCATACAGTGCCTGACAGATGATTCAATTGACTCCATTTTCCTTCTGGGACTTATATAATAGTTGTGTGACCCCTGGCAAGTCACTTAACCTGTCTACTTCAGTTTCAACTATAAAATGGGGATAATAATAGTACTTCCTTCCCTGGGTTGTCGCAATGTCTTAGCACAGTGCTTGGCACACAGTAGGTGCTATATAAATGCTTGTTCCATTCCCTCCCCTCTTGAATTTTTCCTATTTAAAATCAGAGACAGAAAACAATTAAGACAAGAATTTGAGGAGTTAAATTTGACATTCTATTCTGGAAGATGCATTATAGACATTTTTACTCAGGTCTCAGATCACAAGCATCTTTCACCATAAACAAGGTAAAACATGGTTGTGGAAATGTGACATTTCTGGGCTTAGTACTAAAGGCAGTCAGCTGGTTAAAGTATCCCATGTTTCAATAATAGTGAGACTAATTTCTACCTTAAAATATTTCTTAAACCTAAAATGTTTTAAATAGTTAAATTAACAAAGCTATGTGAAATTTCATAAAGGGCTGCTATTTCTGGGTGTGAAAATTACATCACTTTCCAACAAGGGTAACCATTACTAATAGCCTTTTTTTTTTTCTTTTTGGAGCATCTCTGTTTATTCCAGATGTCATGTGAAGCTTGTGAAGTTGTGAACTTCATGGCTTTTGGAGTCTGCAAAAAATGGCAACAACTTTCACATTCAGAGGTCTGCAAATAAAGGATATATTTAACTTGCATACAAAAAGTGTGGCAAACTAAACACAACAGACCAGTAACGGTTTTTAAAGACAACTCTAATTTTAATTCCTAAACTACACACCTCCCCAAAGCATTGATTACAAGGCTGTGTTTTGTTAAAGGATTTCTTTCTAATCAACCTAGAACACAGTGGCAGATCTTCAAATTTTAAAGAAATCTTAATCTTTTCGAAAAATACTTCAAAAAGGAAAAATATCACAGCAATGCAGCAAAGTCATTTCTCCAGTTGAAATGACCTCCAGCTTCTATGGGGTAGTTAGTCCCTCTTTCGCAATAAATGAATCTGAAACTCAAACCACGTAGACACTCAGAGTGCAAAGTGATACTGCTAAACCTTAAAGAACAGTTCTTATCAAAATCCACCTGACTCCCGTCATCTCTCTTGGCTTCTTTTCTTCCACACCCCCTTGTTGAGAATGGAGTTAAAGAGCAGTAGCCCTGGTCGCTAAAATGTTATTTTATCACTAACAACAGCCACCATCCCATGCCACCCACAAGTGCTGCTAACCTGATTTCAAGGGAAATTAGAAGTGAAACATTAGGAAAAGGAAGAGTAATACAAAAAGAGAGAATACATTATATTCACTGTTAAGGCCGATCCATTTGCTCGGCTAACAGCCTGACAAGAATTTTGCAAAAGATAATTTAAAGGAGTTATTTCCACTTCCAAATCGCCCACCAACCTCCCAAATGCCAGGACTACCAGCAAGCACAATGAAAGCAATTCAGGAAATAAGGCACGTCTTACCTTGTACAAATATCGACATTTTGGGGGTTTAATAAAATAAATACTCTGTAGTATAAATATAATTATATATATATATAAAATTTTTCAACAAGTCACACTCTAGAGCAGGTTTTTCTTCCTTTGCCGTTTAACACCTCGACGTGGTCCTTCCACCCACAGTTGACAACTTGGAGGAATATTAATTTAGAGCAATAAAAAGTAGCTCTTAAAGGAAAAAGTATGCCAGGGGGAATTACTCTTTTTCTACTTGAAAAAAAAAGTCAAGTCGATGGGATGGAGTCCGCTTTTCCCCAGTCCAGCCTGACAGAGCGCTCCAGTCCTAAATGAGAGCCAGCTGGAGACCCAAGTTAAAGGTAAAACCCCCTCGAATTTAAATTTCATCAATGAAAGAGGCGGGTCTGCAGAGGCTTCACCGCCCCCTTGTCCCCCCCACCCCCAAGGGTGGGATTGCAGCAGGACCGAAGGCAGCTTCCTCCGCCTCCTCCCTCTCCAGCCTCCGGCCAATGGGCAGGTTCCCCGGGAAACCCTCCCGTAAACATGGCCTTCAGCCCCCTCCCCAAGCCCGGGTCGGGGTAAGGGGGTGTGAAGGCACGTCCAGGGCTTCCCCCCAGCCCACAAGTCCCGCGCGTGATCCGGGCGGCCCCTTCCCTTCCAGCTGCTGCGGCACGAGCCAGCCCGGGCCTCGTCCATCCGGGTGGGGGGGGCCTCTCCCCCTCCCCTCCACGGGAGGGAGGCACGAGCCCACGTGAACAATATATAAAGCGGTCAGCCCCTTACCCTGGCCAGGGAAGGGCAAGAGGCGAGAGAGAAGGAGCAGATCCCTCTCCTGTTCTCTCCAGAATCCCCAGCTTCCAACCCCCCGGGCGAGGGGCGGGGAGGGGGGCGCGCCGCCAGGGCTCTCCAAGGACAAACCCTTCTTCCTCGCCCCTGACAGGAGCGGCCGCCCAGACCCACCTTCCTCCACTCTTCAGGCCTCCGGGCTAGGGGACGTCGTCGGGGCCCCAGGGAGAAAGCTCTGCACGGGCAGGGAGGATGTGTCCCCTCGGAGGCGCCCTCCTCTTCTTCTTCCTCCTCCTCCCCCCGCCCCCCCCAGGCCCGGCTCCGCGGAACAAGCGCCACCTCCCGCCCTGAATTTCGGCCAGGCAGCTATGGCGGGGACGACCCTCTCTACTCCCTTCCACTTCCCCATCTCCGGAACTGTCCACACACCCCAGTCCCGTCCCGTCCCCCCAGACCCCTACAGGCTCCCCTCCCCCTCCGTGCACCCCTCCCCCGACCCCCACCTCAATGCGGAAATGCTCCGGCAGCTCTAGACTGGCAGCCGGCGCTCCCCAGTCAGAAGCCAGAGCAGGCGAGAGAGCTGACCAATGAGCGCGGCGGAAGGGGCGGGAGCCTTCGCTGGGGCAACGGAGCGCGGCGCAGGCTGGGGTGGGACAGGGGAGGGGCCCGGAAGTTAGCCCCTCCCAGTAAAGGAGAGAGAATCCCGGGCACCTCCTCAGCTCCTCACTCTAGGCCTTCCTACTAGTACCAGTTCCAGGCCTAACCTCTCTCACTTAACCTACAGCCCTTCATCAGAGGTTCCTGCACTGGGATCTCGAGACCGTCTAGTGTTAACCCTCTACCCCCATTTTATACATGAAGACCTGAGTTTAAGCGAGTAGCCAAAGGTTACATAAGCAAGAAGGATCAGAAGGTGGAACTGGAACCCAAGTTCTCCTTCCACCAAATGGCCCCCGCTCCCCGCCGGCCATCTCCACCTTATGAACAAGAACTGCCTTACCGCCTGCACCTACTTCTCCTCCATACTTGACAAGGTCTGCCGAGCGCGAGGCCATCTTGGCTGTCCTCGGGGCCCGCGCCGCAAGAGCTTCTAGACTGTTCCCCGCTTCCTCGTCCCCGGCGTCCAATCCCTGCTCTTTGGCTTCGTCCCGTGGGAAGAGGCGGGTTCTGCCTTGGCCCCCGGATGGATTTGCTCAGCCTCAGTTTCGTGTCTGTAAAATGAAGTGGGCTAACCAGATCTTCCAATCCAAACCCACAGTCCTTTATCTTCTCATTACCCCCCCCCCCATATCCTCCTCCTCTCTCCACCCACTACTGATCATCTTTGTTCTGATCTTCCTCCCCTCCCCCAAGGACAATGGAAAGGTAATTCCCGCCCTCTTCCAAACCATCCTTCACAGAGCTGTGAGAAGAAACAGCTCTGACCAGGTCACTCCCTTGCTCAGGAACCATCAGTGGCTCCCTGTTGTCTTTAGAACACAAGACTGGGTTACATTTAAGGGTGTCTGTGAACTTGATTGGGGAAAAATTATATATTAATTTCAATATGGTTGGTTTCCTTTGTAATCCTATCTACTTTTGTTTCATGTTTTGAACATCCTTCTGAGAAGGGATCCATAGAGGAAGCCTATAGGCAATTATCTGTCTGTCTGTCTATCTCTCTGCCTGTCCATCTACACACAAATACATACATATCCTATAGGCAACAGGGACTTAAAGCCCTGCTTTATATTTAAACACACACACATATCCTATGCTTTTGTATTTCTGTTGCTTATTGGATGTATATGTGTGCATAGAGCCTATAGGCTTTGCACCCCATACACACACATATATATATACATACACACTATATATCTATATCTGTGCACGTATGTGTGTGTAGAGTACCAATAGGTTTCACGTTACACACATATATAGTGTTTATCAGCTTTTGCACTGCACACACACACATTGCTTACAGGCTTTGCACAATAGATTTATAGGCTTTGTCCCTGTTGCCCATAGGATTACACCCCTGTCAAAATGGTCCATGATAAAAAGAAAAGTTAAGAACTGCAATACAAACTCTTGCACCCTTCACAGTGTTTCTGGACTACCTTTCTTGACTTCTTTCCTGTTGCTCCCTCTTTCACCTGCTTAGGTTCCAACCCAGCTGGCACACTTGCTGTTTCCATCCCTGGCTGCACTGCTGCTACACAGGCTGCCACAGCATCCCTCCTTCACCTCCTCCCTCACCTTAGCTTCCTTCAGGGTTTATCTCAAGTGGTACCTCCTATGGGAAACCTCTATGAATCCCCCTGGTTGGTAGTTTGTTCGTTCTCTCTGTCTCTTTCTCTCTTGCTCTCTGTCTCTTTCCTCCCTCTTCAGATTATACTGTATTCATTAATCTGCTTAAAATGTATGTCTTCCAGTAGAACATAAGCTCTTGGAGGTTAGGAGCTTTTTTTTCTCTCAATATCTCCATACCTTACAGGAAGCAGGCCTTTGATAACCCTTGGCTTCATACTAGTCTCTGTCTCTGTCTCTGTTTCTGTTTCTGTCTCTGTCTCTCTCTGTCTCTCTCTTTTCTCTCTCTCTCTTTCTCTCTCTCTCTGTCTCTCTGTCTCTCTCGTTTCCCCTTTTGTTCTGATTTTGCTTTCCCAACATGACTAATATGGAAATATGTTTAATATGATTACACATGTATAACCTGTGTCAGATTTGGGGAGGGGAGAGGGAGAGAGAAAAAAAAAGTGGAATTCAAAATCTTGTAAAAGTGAATGTTGAAATTTTTCTTTGCACGTAATTGGAAAAAATAAAATACTATCAAGTGGGGGGAAAATAAATCTTGGTTTCTTCTGTCTCAAAGGAGGGAACCCTGCAAAACAAAGAAGGACAATTTTCACCTGGAAATGCAAGCAAAAGACGGCCTGAAGCAAGGCCATTTGTATTTGTAACCTATAAAAATGTCCCAACTCTTTTGTACTTAGAGAAAGAAGAATGATTCCCCACCCCTGAGTTAGACTATCATTCTCCACTGTAACTACTCCATGACAACACAGCCAGTCTAAAGGGGACTCTGTCTCCATCACCACCACTGGCCTGAAGAGAGTGAGGAAAAGAGAATGAGAATAAAGGAGACCAGTGCTTCAGGGCTACTAAAAATGTTTGCATTTTAGACTCTGTGACAAAGCATGAGGATGGTCCACTGTCCTTGCTATTAACAAAGAAAGGCAGAGCCAACAATAAACAAAATTGTCTAGTAGGTGACCCTTGTCCCTAGTGTTTCATGCTTTCCTTCTGATGCCCCCTCTTGGGGGACATCTCTTATCAATACATCTGTCTGGCTCTCAGCTAGCTGTCACTAAGGTCACTCTGATCCCCATATTCGCATTTAAATAAATTCTTACAAATCTAAAAGAATGAGAATCTGAAATGATAGAATTTCAAGCACCATGACATGGGGTAAGGGAGATTTTTTTTTTTGAACAACAATCCTGGCCAAAGTTCATATCATCATACCACAGTAGAAAGAGCCCTAGTCAGGGAGTTGGGCCTCAGATCAAATGCCTTTTCAACAGTTACTAGATGTGTGGACTTGAACAAGTCATTTAAACTCTCTGAGTCTATTCCCTCACCTGAAAAATGAAGACAATATTTATATTATTTGCCTCATCCTGTTTTTGTGAGGCTCAAATGAGATTCCTGAAAGTATATATAACACATTGTAAACATATATATATATATGGGTGTGTATGTGCATACATGTAGGTGTATGTAAGTATATCTATATACATATATATATATACAATAAATATTTAATATACAAATACCTCTTGTTTCCTCGTAAGACCAGTCCTGCCTGTGAATATGAGTAGCTGTAGCCCATGCTTCAGATTTCACAAGACAAACAGCTTGGCAAATGGCACTGTCTACTCTAGGGTACAAGAGCCAAGAAATAATTCACATATGGGCCAGGAAAGCTATTGACACTATCACAAAGTGCCTCAAGAAATCAGGGCAGCATTAGAAGTGTGGGATGGTTATGATTTAACTAGGGCAAAGTAGTGAGTTTTATTCAGCAAATTTAAAAGTTGAGGTGAAGAAGGGGAATGTTCATCTTTAATTTTATAGTGCTAGGTATTCTTTTTTCACCTCTGGCTCTGTGATTTCATCAAAATAGAGACCTCCCTGGGTTGAAACTTCCTCTACCAAGGCAGGTCAACAACCCATTATAACTTACAGTCTTAGAGTTGTCTGGAGACACTAAAAAATTAAGAAACTTGTCCAGGGCTTGGCAGATTTAGGACTTGGACCTACATGTCCTTGTCCCTAAGGTCTGACTGGGCCAAGCTGTTTTTTGCCAGGTGCTTTATTGAAATTTTGTTAGGGGGGAAAACACACACACACATAAATACATATAGTAAAAAATGCCAGTGATTGATTTGCTGAAAAATAGCTACTAGAATTAATTACATAATGTCAAATTTAAAAGAATTATACTTCAGGAAACTCTCATTTAGCTATAAATGTGAATCCCATAAATAGAAAAAGAAAGCCTAAAATCATAATGTCTCCATTGTAATGACAAAGGAAGTTGTAGGATTTATAATGTCCTACAGATGGAGAGGAGATGCCACTTGGAGCTTTCTGCATCCTTTACGTGCTATGGGGAGACAATTTAAAAAGAAGTACTGCTAATACAATTGAAACAGCACATGGAAAAAGTGACGACTGAAAGAGACATATGTTTTTGGACATGAACACTATGGATTCATTTTGATTGTTCCAAGTTTTTCTTTTCTTTCTTTCTTTTTTTTTTTCAAGTAGAGGGATGTGGGCTGGTGAGGAAGGAAAGTTAGCCGTATGCCAGAAAGAAAAAAGAGGAGCCATTGCAACATTTTAAAAAATGCACAGAAAAGAACAGGAGGAATTACAGACAAGCAGGACAGTTTTGAAAGCAACATGTAGAATTTGTTACATTCAGAAAGAAAAAAAACCAAACCATATGAAATGGATATTAATATTTTTATATATAATCCTCTTTTTTGCTCTGCTATTTATATGGAAATATTCTTTTTTATGCTTAAGTCCAAAATTTAAAAAACAAAGAATCTCAACCCACAATGAGGGCTTTGCAGCTAGGGGAGTACCACAGTGGTCCAGCCCACTCCTACCACACAAGCCCAAGCAATACTCAACAGTCATGGTACTATCAACAGACCAACTCACTCACCACTAAGGAAGGCAATCAATTAAAGAATATTCGTCCCAAGCTGGCTAAGTGTGCTTGCTGCCCCACCGCCCACCTATTTCTGATTGACATCTAATTTCCAAACCATCAAATTTCACAATCCTTTCATTAGATGGGAAGGTAGAGCATCTAGGTGTCACTGTGGATAGTCAGGAACGCTCATCTTCCTGAGTTCAAATCAAGCCTTGGAAACTTAACTAATTGTGTGATTCTGGGCAAGTCACTTAACCCTGTTTGCCTCAGTTTCCTCAGCTATAAAATGAGCTGAAAAAGGAAATGGCAAAAGACTCTAGTACCTTTGCCAAGAAAACCCTAAATGGGGTTGCAGAGTCAGACATGACTGAAATGACTGAAAAACAACCAATCAACTTGATGAGATGATGGACCTTTTCCTGGAGGACAGCCTTCATGGGGATAGACATACATACACCCTATTCCCCTGCTGAAAAAAAATGCAGGTAACCCCTCTGAGTGGTCCCTAGTAACTAAGACCATCTTCAAGATGATTAGGAATAAAGAAGGAGGAATGGGTTGGACCCTTGTCCAAAGAATTCACATTATAAGAGAAAGTGATCTATGAGACAGACACCAAATGCTTTTGCCTCTTTTTCTTGTCCTTAGATTTTTAGACCAGTGGGGATTCCCCCACCTCCAGGAACAGAAGTGACTTGCAGGAGAAACAAGCAAAGGAGAAATCTGAGATTGGAATTCCTGGACTTCCAATTCTTGGCTTTTTCTGCCTTTCTGATTCTGTATTCTGAGCACAAGTCAAAGCTAATAATCTTGAGAATAGATGTTTCCAGGCTATGTATGAGGTTACCTTGTGAATAATCCTGAGTTCAAGAGTTCTCAAAATTGAGAATTCCTAATTTTGAGAATGGGGTACCTACAGTTTCTCAGAATGAGATTTCTTTAATGGCATACTTCCTGGAGGAGGAGGGCCCTTCAAAGAATTGTAGGGTACAACTAACTGAAGGAGTAAACTATGCCTTCAGGGACCAAGAAATTTGGACCTTGCCAACCCTCAGTGATACTGCTATGTATTCTAATGGTAAAGGTCTGAGGGAGAGGAGTTCAGCTGTCCCCCAAAGTATCTTTTTCTTCAATGGGGGTAGTCTCTGCTGTCCTATACAAATGCTTTATGTTTCTATATTTGTACATGATGTTGTTCAGTCATTTCAGTCAGGTCTGACTCTTTGTGACCCTATTTGGAGTTTCCTTTACAAAGGTACTAGAGTGGTTTGCCATCTTACTTCTCCAGTTCATTTTACAGATGAGGAAACTAAGGCAAAGAGTGTTAAGTGATTTGCCCAGGGTCTAGCTAGTAAATGTCTGAGGTCACATTTGAACTTGGTCTTTTTTACTCCAGGACAGGTGATCAATCCACTGTGCCACTAGTTGCTCCACATATGAGCCTTTACAATTCCTTTGTGCCTATACACAAAGGTAGAGGAAATAAAGACTGTCTTGTACCTGGTACTTGTATTTGTGCATTAAGGACATGTGTGGGAATGGCAAGTTTATTATTCATTTCTGGGAAAACCTAGTCACAGGACCGTATCTAAACTTTATTTTGAGATTTCCTTGGAGTTTTCCTACAGGGTGGGGCCAAAGAGACAAAGTAAGAAATTTCTTCCTTTGGGAATCAGGCTTTGAGATTTTAACCCTGCTTTATGTAAGCCCAGAGTCCTGGGAGTTGGGGAGAGGAGTGTGAGGGGCATATTTGGTCCACAGATGATATTTATATCATACTTAAATTTTCCACTTTGCAATTTTCTACCCCTTTTCTCTCATTCTAGCCCATGGGGCTAATCCTTCTGATAAGTGATAGTTGCCTTTGAAACACTTGAAGAGATCAATCTCCTGCCCCAAGTTTTCTCTTCTCCCAGGCTGAATACAAGTTCCTTCAAACAAGTTTCATATGTTGTGAACACAAGGCCCTTCAACATTGTGGTTGCCCTTCTCTGAACATTTTCCAGGTAATTGATTTTCTTCCTAAAATATGGTACCTGGGATGAAATACAATCTTTCTGTAACCAGGCTATTCCCCACGTGTCATATAAAGTGTATCATTGTGTGGCTCAGAGGAGGGCAGACTAGACATTTCTAGCTTCTCCCCCTACCCATCTCTGAGGGACACTTTAATTCCTGACATGAGGGCAAATAGGAAGTTGGGCCAGAAGCTTGGTCGCTCTGCTGTCTTAAGAGAGATTGGAACTGGGTTAGAATTATCTCTATCTGCTGCCTTAAATATTATTAGTCTAGAGAATGTGGTTTTTAGGTTCAAGATAAACTGCTTATCACTGTTTCTTAATGGGGAAAAGAAGATGCAAGGCTTGACTTCCTTCTCACCAAATGGCAGCTCCACTGTGAACATAGGCGTAGCAAATAGCAAAAAAACCCACTTATTCAAGTCAATAGCAGAACAGAAATCAGAGAAAGTATATACACACACACACACATTTATATACACACACATATATGAAAATATGTACTAGACAATACAGAATTAAAGAGTTCTCCCATTGGGAGTAAGGTAACTCAGCTCCACCAAAAGAGAGAGTCTGTAAATTCTGGAAAGTCTCTAGTGTAGCAAGCTGGGGACAGGAACATAATGAAGACTACTAGCTCTTCTCACATAGGCCTCTTTCCAGAATCCTATTCTTTCAGCAACCTGAAGTGTGGTTGGCATAGGTTGTCTTCTCTCTTGAAACTGGAAGCCAGATGCTCAAAGCAACTGCTCAAAGGGACTCAAAGAAGGTCAAGAGACTGACCTTGTCTCTGCCATGCTCTTGCCAACCCTACCCCACCCCCTCATGCAGGCTCATGGCATTTATCTCCACTAATGAGGAGGTGTAATGCCAAGCAAAGGCAACTTCCAATTCTCGGAATACTAGCATGGTAACTCTCCATTTTATTCAGTGACAAATTAAGGCAAAACATTTACAGAAAAGAAAAAATCAAAATATAGCATTTACCATGTGTAATTCAATAATTTAGTAAGTCCTCAATTCAATCCAAGTACTACTCCACCCCTGGGCAGTACATTCATTCAGTCAATAACAAAGTCTCTTTTCTCAAATAGAGACTAGTTAATTCTCCTCTGTCTCTGCCTCCACAATACAGCTCCCCAAAAGTTCTTCTGCCTCTCTCTGCTTGAGCCTTCTCTCTAAATCCACCGGACCAGCTCCTCCCAGTTCAGCAATCTCTTTTCACGTCAACAAGTTCATCCCACAAGTGGGATTCACAAGGTTTGGGTTTTAATACTTAACTCCAAACCAAGCCAATACAAGGGGATCTTTAAATTCCATTACCATTACAGGAGTGCATCCCATACTAATGGGTTTTGGACCTAGGATTACATTTCAGATATGGTCTAACCAGGACAGAGTAGGGGGAACTAATCACTACATTATACCTGGATACTGATGCTATCTTTGGCATAAAAGAACCTAAGATTACATTAATTTCTTGGCTACTATATAATGATGTTGACACATATTGAGTTTGTAGTCTTCTAAAATCGTCAAATATTACCTAGATTAACTTCAATGGTTATACCTCCCCTACTTTGTACTTATGAAACTGATTTTTTTAAAATATAATTTTTTAAAATTTATTTTCTTGTTTACATCATTCACTTCCATGAGATTTTTGAGTTACAAATTTTTTCCCCATCTTTCCCCTACCCCCAACCACAAAACAGCAATCCCACTGTAAAGCCCCTCCTCCGATCTGCTCTCTTTTGTACCCTCCTCCAACACCCCTCTAACTTTCTGGTAGGGCAGAGAGGGTCTCCCTACCCTAGTCCCTGTATATCTTAATTCCGAGAGCTTTAAATTCTAAATTATTTCCTCCCTTGTCACTCACCCCCACTGGAAGGACAAGCAATTTAATACAGGCTGTACATGTATAATTATGCAGGATATCTCCACAATGGACATATTGTGACAGACTGATTATATGTCCTTCCTTCCCAGTCCAGCCTGCCCCCCCTTCCCCCCTGCCGTTCTGTTCTCTACCCTGTCCCTGTCCCTTTACTGAAGTGTGTGCTTTCAGGAACCCTCCCGCAGACCCTGGCCTCCCCTCTGTCATCCCACCTCTCATCCCCATGCCCCCTACTCTCCAGTGTAGCAAGATACCCAATTTAGGGTTTATGTCATTTCTTCTCTAAGAAAAGTTTCATAAGTCACTATTATTTTTTTTTCATATTGGCATGTAAATAGTTCAACTTTGATAAGTTCCTTATGCTTTCTTTCCCATGTTTACCTTCTCATGCTTCTTGTGTTTGAATGTCAAATTTTCTGTTCAGTTCTGGTTTTTTCAGCAAGAATGCTTGAAAGTCCTCCACCTCATTGAATGTCCATATTGTCCCCTGGAACATTATATTCAATTTTGCTGGGTAGGTGATTCTTGGTTTTAATCCCAGATCCCTTGATCTTCGAAATATCAGATTCCAGGCCCTTTGGTCCCTCAGTGTAAGAAGCTGCCAGATCCTGGGTTATCCTAATTGTGTTTCCACAGTATTCAAATTGTTTTCTCTTGGAAGTCTGTAATATTTTCTCCTTAATATGGGGGTTCGGGAACCTGGCTATAACATTTCTAGGAATTTTCTTTTGGGTATCTTTTTCTTTTTCTTTCCCTTTTTTAAAAATTTGTTTTCTTGTTTACATCATTCATTTTCATGAGATTTTTGAATAACAAATTTTCTCCCTGTCTTTCCTCTACCCCAACCCCAAAACAGCGATCCCAATGTAGAGCCCCTCCCCTGGTCTGCTCTCTAACTTTCTGGTAGGGCAGGGAGCGTCTCCCTACCCCAGCCCCTGTATATCTCATTTCCTAGTTGCAGGTATTGCAGAGCTTTAAATTCTAGATTCTTTTGATTCCTCCCTTGTCACCCACCCTCACTGGAAGGACAAGCAATTCAATACAGGCTGTGGATGTGTAATTATACAGGACATCTTCATAGTGGACATATTATAACAGTGATCATATGTCTCTCCTTCCTATCCCTCCCCCGCTTGTTTTGTTCTCTACCCTGTCCCTGTCCCTTTCCTGAAGTGTGTGCTTCCAGCATCCCTCCCCCAGATCCTGCCCTTCCCTCCATCATCCCCCCTCTCATCCCCATGCCCCCTATTCTCCTGTGTGGCA
>CM053595.1:233180155-233259061 GCA_028646575.1 Pseudocheirus occidentalis
CTCCACTCTAATTCTGAAGGAATTATTCTCTTCAGAAAGCTTTTGAGATTCTTTTTCCATCTGGCAAATTCAACTTTTTAAGGCATTCTTCTTCTCATTGGCTTTTTGGGTCTCTTTTGCCATTTGAGTTAATCTATTTTTCAAGGTGTTATTTTCTTCAGTCAAGTTGTCGACTCTCTTTTCATGATTTTCTTGCATCATTCTCATTTCTCCTCTCAATTTTTCCTCTACTTCTTTTACATAATTTAAAAAATGTCTTTAACACAATTAATTTAATTAACATAACCAATTTATTTAACTAACATAAATGAGATTTCATAGGAAGACATAGGAAACACATAGGAAATCTCATTAATTAAATTAATTTCATTAATATGGAAAATAGTCCCAATAGCTAATGAAAGCTTTTATTTGATATGAAATTTTCATGGCTAAAATGTATGCTAATTAATTAAAATGTTGTTGAAAATTCCATTCATTTCATTTCTTGAAAATATGCATAGTTAATAAGATTTCCTATGTATCCAGACTTTAGGAATGCCCTGTATAAAGGAAACAAAAAGGCTAGTATAACTGGGTGAGTGGAGGGAAGGGGATGTATATGAGAGATCTTGTAAAAGTAGAAAAAAAAAAGACAGCAATAGATTGAATATGAAATAAATAAAAGGGGGAAGCTGAGGCTGATGCTTATATTGTAAGCCTGAGTGACAGGGAGGATGTGTCCTCAACAGTAATAGGGTAGGTAGGAAGAGGGGAGGGTTTAGGGTGAAAGATAAAGACTTGTCTGCACATATTAAGTTTGAGATGCCTACAGGGCATCCTGTCAGAGATATCAAAAAGGCAATTAGTGATGCAAACCTAGAGTTCAGGAGAGAGGTAATGGCGAAATATATAGATTTGGGGATAATCTCTATAGGAATAACAATGAAACTCTAGGAACTAATGAGATCACAAGCAAGATAAGTAAAGAAGGATAAGAGAAGAGTGGCTAGGACAGAGCCTTGGGACATAATCACCATTCCTGGGGAAAAGAGACTGAGAAGGAGAGGTCAGACTGGAGAACCAGGAGACAACAATGTCATGAAAACCTAGGTGATTTCTTGGTCCAATAGTTTACATTTATTGTGTAAGCTCAAGGAGAGATTAGTGTTAAGAACTTCAGGTGATAGTGGAAAAAAGAGTTATGCCATGGTGCGTTGGTAAAGGAGATAATCTTGCTTTGCCGACTTAAAATTATATGGTATCGTCATTGTTTAATCCATTTACTGGTGGGGTAAGTCCTGATCCTAAGGATTAACATCAGAAAATATAAGTATTTTCTTTGAGATCAGAAGTCATCATTGTGTTTCTTTAGAGCTAAAACTACATTTAACTTGCATTTCCTATGACTTTCAGAGTGACTTCTTACAATGCATCTTAATTACAAGCAAATCCAATCAGAGTCATTAAGGATTCTGCAGTGGTACATGCCATTAATTGATTAATAAACCTTTCATTAGTGCTTATAGAGTGTCCTGAAAAATCCAGAGCTACATGCCAAAGTATGAGATATTTTATGCATATTCTTACTTCCATTAGATTTATATATTCATGCTAATCATTTTTCATAAAAAATTAATGAAATCTCTCTGCCTCATTTACAACGCTTCCAATCTAATTTACTTTCCTATATTTGTAAATCCCTCTTAGGTCATATCAATCCTTTCCTACCCATATTTTCTTTTTAGAGCAAAGTGATTGGGTAATAATAATTTATAGCTATACTGGATATCTTGAAACAGCAGTATGTAATGGGAAGAGTACTGGAAAGCAAGTCAAGAAAACTTGGATTCAAATAATGCTTCTGTGGAAGAAAATTTTGATGCTAGCTCTGTGGCTATTAGGCACTCATTTAACCTCTTATATTCTTGGATAGACACTTGAACCTTAAAGCTGCAAATGGGCCTTAATGGAAGGAACTTCCCCCATATGTGAAATCATCCATTCTTGTATGTAATGGTCAACATAATCTTTTAAGAAGTACAAAAGGTCATGTCTACACCAAAACTACTAGCTAAATCCTTTAATATGGTTAAAAAGATCACTCAAAACCATCTGCTTTGAGAAATCAATTATGTGGGATTTTTCACTTTTCAATTTTTTGTTATGGTGTAGATGACACAAGGTGTCAAAACCTCAGCCAACTGCCATAACAGACTCCAAATAACAACCAAAAATGGGTCCCTGCTTTCTAGGAGCCCATAGTCTAATGGAAGAAACAACGTACAAACAACTACATTCTAATAAGATGTATACAGGATAAATCGGAGCTAATCAACTAAAGGCAATAGCATTAAGAGGGATCAGGGAAGACTTGTTGAAAAAGATGTCATTTTAGCTGGGACTAAAAGGACATCAGCAGGTAAAGGAGAGGAAGGAGGACAGTGTAGGTATGGAGGAAAGTTCTTGAAAATGTAGTTGGGAAATGAAATACTAGTGGGAGGAATAGCAAGGAAGCCAGTGTCACTAGCCTGCCAGGTTATAAAGGATTCTCAAAGTCAAATAGAGGATTTTAATATTTTGATCATGGGGATGCTAGGAAGCCACTGATATCTGTTGAATGGGAGTGAATGTGCTTTAGAAAATTTAATTTGGCAGCTGAGTAAAGGATGGTCTGGAGGAGGGGAAGACTTGAGGCAAGGAGATTAACCTATCAGTAGTCCAAGGATGAGGTTATGAGGGTCTGAACCAGTGTGGTGACTATCAGAGTAGAAAAGGAGACATATATAAGAGATGTTATAAAGGTAGATATAACAAAACTTGACAACTGGATGGATAAATAAGAGTGAGAGAGAGAGAGTGAAGAATCAAGGCTGACACCTAGGTTATCTGTGTGACTGGGAGATTGACAGTAATAGAGAAGTAAGGAAGAGGGAAGGGTTTGGGGAAAAAGATAACAAGTTCAGGTTGGACTTGAATTTGGGACATCCAACTCCAGATTTCTAACGGGCAATTGAAGATGAAAGTCAAGAGGTTAGGAGACAAGTTAGGGCTAAATAAATAGATCTGAACATTGTCAGCACAGAGATGATAATTGAATCTATGGGAGCTGATGAGGTAACCAAGTGAAATAGATTACAAAGAGAAGAGAAGAGAAGAGGATCCAGAATACAGGTCTGGGGCATGCCCACTATAGTAAATGCTGGATGAAGATCCAGCAAAGAGGACTGAGGAGTGGTCAGACAGTTAGGAAGAGAACCAGGATAGTCAGGGAAGAGAAGAGAAGAGGGTATAAAGGAGATGAGGGCAATAAAGTGTCAAAAGCTGCAGAGATGTCAATAAGGATAAGGATGGGGGTGGGGGAAAGCCCATTAGATTTGTTAATGAAGAGCTCATTTGGAATTTTGGAGAGAATACTTTCAGATGAATGACAAAGTCAGATGTCAGACTGTAGAATTAAGAAAAGCATGAAAGAAAACGACATGGAGGTATTGATTATAAGATGGTTTCTCAAGGAATTTAGGGACAAAATATAGGAGAGATGTGAGATAGTAACCAGTTGGGATGGATGGATCAAGTGAGAGTTTTTTGAGGATGGGGAAAAGATGTATTTGATTGAAGGCAGAAGGGAAATAGCCAGTAGGCAGGGAGAGATTGAAGATTAGTAAGAAAGTAGGAGTTATAGAGGTGGCAGTCTGCTTGGGAAAATGGAATGGAATTGGATTACTTTTCTATGCAGAAGGAGCCTTGGAAAGGAGAAGGGCATTTTTTCATTTGAGACAAGGGGATGATAGTGGCAGAAGGCTGAAGTAAGGCCTAAGAGGAAGCTCTCTGCAAACCCTCAATCTTTTTGTGCGTGTGTGAAATATGATGCAAGGTTCTGAAATGAAAGTTGAGAGTTAGAGGGGGAAGCCATGGAAGAAAGGAAGAAAAACTTTGTGTGAGAAATGCTAATAGTTTGGTTTCCACAGATTCTATAGGAATAGTGGATGCTGCAAAGGTAGATGTTACACAGAACATGCAGGAAGGTGTAAATTAGGGTGAAAGGGAAGAAGGGCAGAGTGACCTATCCAATCATATAGCTCAAAGAAATCTGTAAGTTCCTCTTTAAGTAGCCCCAGCTGGAACTGGCCCAAATTGGTCAGGATCAAGGGATGGTCAATGACTTTTTATTAACATGCACGCTTAACTAGCCTAATACATATTGACTGACACACCCCGCATAGGATTAGAGCCTAATTATCTGAAAATGTAACCCATGTTAGCCTATGTTTGGATGGAGGGAACACATCAAGGAGTAACATGCAAAGGGACAGTCTAAGAAAGAGGGATGTCTTGTTTGAGCGGAGTATGACATGGGCAATTCAGGAGGTTGCACCTAGCCAATGGGGAACAAGGTAGGAAATTCTAATGGTAGCGGCATAAAAGGCTCATGTTTGTCTGAGTCTCTATATTCCCCATTAAGGGGGCTACCTGTTTATTCAGACAGAATAGATGTAAAATAAAGGTAATGAAAACCTTCTTGGCTTTCCAACAAGTATTGTTTATTCCTAGACTAAGTATGTTTCTCACATTTGTAAAATCATTGTGGTAAGTGGGATAGTGAAGCCATTAGGGAGGCACACATACATGGACACACACAACACATGCACAAACCTTTCCTTGTAACAGTTGTTGAAGAAATTAACCAATGACTGTATCTGGATAACCTGTGTAATGCACCTTACCCAGAGTCCCTTTCCTCTCTATTCAGAGGAGAAAAATATGTTTCATCATGTTTTCTCCAAGACCAAGATTGGTTGTGACAATTAGAGTTCAGTGACCCAGTGTCATTTTTCACTTATGCTATTGTTATTATTATATTTGTTGTTTTCTTGTATCCATTGATATATTTATGCCTCTCAATGTTTCTCTAAAGTCTTCATCTTCATCATTTCTTACAGTGAAATAGCTTTCCTTTACATTCATATCCCATGATTCATTCAGTCATTTTCTACTTAGTTCCCAGTTTTGTTTTGTTTTGTTTTGTTTTTTAGTATCGAGGACTCTTAAAGCTTTGTTAGATATCTGACAGGGTGTTTGTTGAAACATAGCAGAAGGTTGATATTAGTTAAAATAGTTAGAAAAGAGAAAAACATGGACTGCTGCCAAAAAAAATCTATATTTTAAAGGTTAAAACAATAGCCTATGAACCCTAAAGATAAGGAAACTCATGAAAAACACCACTCACACCAAAAACAATTCAACTTTAACTTTCAACTGGCCAAAGGTAAATTGACCTGATTGAAGGCAAAATTCTGTAAACATCAAAAAAATAAAGACGAGGAAATAGAGCAGAAAATCCAGAACAGGCAAACAGATAAAGCTAAAAGTGAAGCTTTTAGAAACAGTGAGAAAGTTAGTCACAGAATTGTCAGCTTAAAGTTGAAAGTGACCTCAGAACTCATCATGTCCACATCATAGACATACAAGCCCAAATGCAGTAAGTGAAATGGGAAATAGTTTTCACAGAGCATCCCAATTTAGTGGGTAGAAGCCAGTCTTTGAGTCAAGAAGGCTTGAGTTCAGGTTTTGCCTCTGATATGTATTGGCAATGTGACCACAGCCCAGTCCCTTAAACTCTCAGTGTCCCAGGCAAATTTTCAACATTTAAAGTTAAAGAGTTGTTGATAAGCATAAATAGGAGAAATTTCCACATGATCAGCTCACTATACTGATGAAATCACAGATCAGATCCACCAACTAAGAATTTTCTTCTGTTAACCTTCTTTGTCTTCTTCTCATTCATAAATATAAAGGAAGGAAACAGAGAATAGATAATAAGAAATTAATTTTCAAATGGAAAAATGTAGATATAAGTGAGAGAGAAAGTAGGAAAATTGAGGGGCTTTTTCAATTTCTTAGTTTCTTCCCCTATTTGTTCTCTTATTTTCTTTCATTTTATCATTTCTTCATGAAATGTAGATTTTTTTCATTTTTTCCATAATATGAAAGGAAAGAAATCAGTTGTATCTTTCAGAAAAATAAAGAAATATACCTGGACCACTTATATCTGATTTAATAATATATATTTCAAAAGAACATAGTAAAGTTATATATATGCATAGAAACCTATATATATACTATATCTATATATAGTGTATATATGTATATATATATATATGTAGTGTATATGTATATATATACATACCATATCTGTATCTGTATGTCCAAATATATAGTAATTACATGATAAATACAATGTATCAGATAACATTTGTTACAGGTAATACATGTTGATAAAATAAAGCAGTCCTGTTATTTTGGATGATATTTTGGGGTATCTTTGGTCTTTACCCATATCAATATGTACATGAGTGGATCCATGATTTCATCAATGTGGACATTCCCTCCGTTGGTGCAGACGGCAACAAAACTGTATCTTTTCAAACTGTATGCCTCTTGTCCATGTGGATCTAAACAAAAGGCTGAAATCCTTCTAGGTCTTTAACATCTCAGGGGCGGCACTCAGGAAGTCCACCTATTTTCCTTTACCTTTCCCATGTGACCAGACCCACTTCTTTTCTGCTCACATTTCCCTGAGGATATCTCAATTCCACTTTTTGTGTTTTCTGTATTTTTTGAGTTTGAGAATCCTAGAATTTGTCCAGTGTCATATTTTTATGGGTTTTTAGGGTGGCTGCGTGGGAGCTGTGGGACGCTGCTGCTTCTACGCCGCCATCTTGGCTCTGCCCCCAGAAGTCCTCAGTTCCACTTTTTGAACACAGGCCATCAATAGAATCAAGCTATAGATTACTTATGTCCACCATGTGTTTCTCTATTGTTCTTATAAGTCACCTACAATAGGGGCATTTGACTGGAGGTTTATGAAGTTTTTTAATATATATTTTTATAACTGTATATCAATATAATCAATTAATCAATAAACCATTATTAAGCACCTACACTACTGTGCTAAACACTGGAGACACAAAAGGAGACAAAAGACAGACCCTGCCCTTGAGGAGCTTTATTTTCTTCACATCATTAGAGCTCTAAGACATGCAGTTTGGGAAACGCCAGTTCAATGAAGGTTTGCATCCATTTTGGTTAAGAAGGGAATCAACATTTACAAGGAGCCTATTATATGCCAGGCATTGTGCTGAAAGCTTTACAAATATTAGCTCAGTTGATCTTCATAATAACTGTACCAGGTAGCTTCTGTTATTATCCCCATTTCACATTTGTGGAAGCTGAGGAAAACAGGTTAAGTGACTTGCCCAGGGTCACACAGCTAGTAAGTGTCTGAGGTGGGATTTGAGCCCAGGTCTTCCTGACTCCAGGCCCAATGTTCTCTATCTGTTGCACCACCCAGCTGCCTAGGTCACATTTTAGGAAGGATACTGATAAACTAGAAAATATTAAAAGAAAGGCAGTCTTTCCTGTTTTAGATATGCTGAGTTGAGATATTTATGAGATATCCAATTCAAAATGTTAAAAAGGCTGTTGGCTACGGGAGCTTGGAACTCAGCAGAGAGATTTGATTAGGATGTGTAGATCTGGGAATCGTTTTGATTTTTAGAATGATTATTCCTCCTTGCCTCACTCACAGAAGATACTTGCTGTGGGCTGGGTCTGAATATTTCCCACAGCACAAATTTTACTTTTCCCAGATATAAAGGACCATGTCCAGAACTTCTTGTTAGTTCTATAGATCCAGAAGTCAGTTACTGTAGAGTCAGTCAAGGGACCAGGGGCAGGAGAGAGGTCTCTGTGCAGAAGCAGCAGGTCAGTACCAAGGTCAACAGAGTTCAAGGGTCAAGCAAAGAGTTACCATCTAGGTTGGGGGGCGGATAGAAAATTCTCATACCAGGAGAACAGGGACCAGGAGAACAGGGAGTGTTTTGGTACCACACAGGGTGCAACTCAATTGGCAGTACTCAGTTTCTTCTGGATGCTTTTGTGTCTTTATGCCCAAGTACAGGAAATAAGGATAGCTGGGGTGGCACAGTGAATAGAGTGCTGGGCCTGGAGTGAGGAAGACTCATCTTCCTGAGTTTAAATCTAGCCTCAGACACTTCCTAGCTGTGTGACCCTGGGCAAGTCCCTTAACCCTGTTTACCTCACCTTTCTCTTCTATACAATGAGCTGGAGAAGGAAATGGCAAACCACTCCAGTATCATTGCCAAGAAAACCCCAAATGGGGTCACAAAGAGTTGGACATGACTGCAAAACAGCCCAACCACAGCAAGAAGAAACAGGAAGCAAGCCCTGTCTTCCAGTTCCTATCCAGTCAGCTGTAGCTGGACAGGTTCCTGCTTTTGCTGGGAAAGTCTTCTCAAGGTGGCAGCAAATCCTTTTTATCTGTTATCTCCAGATCCTCATAATAACTGTGTTATATAAGTAGGGTATGTATTTTTATCCCCATATGACAGATAAAAAAACTGAAATAAGAGTTAGTTGGTAACATAGCAAAATCAACAAACTTTTGTTCTTAAAGCCTCAAACTCTTTCCACTAGGCCATACAGCCTCTGCAATTATTAGTCCCGGGGCCTATATGGCTACCCTACCCACCCACCCACCCCAGCAAAAAAAAAAAAAACCCTAATAAAAGCCATCTTAGGGTAATGATGTATATAATGAAAGTTATTTATAGTAGGGAGAGGGGGATTTGCTCTTAATTTCCCATTCTTAATATTATGACCCTAATAGCCTATAAGTTAAGTACAATGGCTTCAATAAATAACGATTAAGGGCCTATTACATGTAAGGCACTGTAGTAGGCACTGTGATACAAAGACAGGTATAAAAAAAAGCCCCTACCCTCAAGGAGCTTACATTTTTCTGGGCATAACCAATTATTTTTAGGAGCCTTAAAAAATGGGCCCTTAGTCCTATTCTTCATACCTATAGTTCTCCTCCACTCTACATCTACTTTTGACTGTTCTACTAGACTGACTCTTTGACCTCCATTCACTTTCAAAAAAACACCAAACAAATTCCATTCCTTTTAGAGTCAAGTCTACGGTTGTCACTGTTCAGTAAAGCTCTCCTGGAAATGATGGTCACATGAGGAGCAGCTGCATCTATCCTGAGAAAGCTTTGGAGTGGGCCTCCCCTGGAATGTTGCCAGGTGTTAGCCCGAGACTTTCCTGTAGAACCATCTCCTTATCAGAGTATGCCAGAAATTTTGCCTCAGAGAAAGGAGAACTTTAAGCTCATTAGTAGGAAGGAGTTGAATGCTCTGAAAGCAGGTCTGCAGCACACCAAACAGAAGCATTTCAAACTGCCTCATAGAACATTAGAGCTGGAAGGGACCTTGGAAACTGTGCCCCAGAGAAGTGAAGGGAGGAAGGTAGTGGCATTAATCAGACCATTAGCCCTGATTAAATAAAGGTCTTGCATTTATCCTGGGCGGTGGAATTGGGGCCCAAATAAACATTTCATCCATAATTTTCAACTTACAGCATTTCGTACCAATTGTGAGCAAGGACTTTGGACAGATTTTTATTGTTGTGAAGGCATATGAGTTTATGGGGAGAAAACATTGCGAAGAATGTTGCTGAACCAATTTACTCACACAGCTTGAGATATTACAGAAATAAGTAGGGTGGAAAAAAATCTCCAGTAGACTGTGAGGTGAATGTGGAAGGCATCTCGAAAACAAGTTCAAAATGGAAGAAGGATAAAATGTTAAACAAAATGGAAAACTCTCAGGTTTTCTGGTAGAACCAATGGTTCTAATTTTTGAGAAATCATAAGTATAAGTCTATTTCTTCACTGTAGGAGGGTCAGACTATCCGTTCATCCATTCAATATATCTTTGGCTACATGTGATTTTAAGGCTTAAAGATAATAATACAATTATTATTAACAAAACTAATTGATATTTAGGTAGCACTTTAAGGACTGTTTGGAAAGTGATTTACATTTCATTTATCCTAAGAGGTAGTAGTTCTTTTTACTTGCATTTTATAAATGAGAAAACTGAGAGTGATAGTAGTTAAATTACTTGCCCAGGGGAATAAGGCCAAATCCAAGTTTTAAGTGTTGGAAAGGACTTCAAAGGTCCTCTAGTTAGCACAACCTATACAACAAAGGAAAACTCACTGTAATGTACAATACCACTGAAACATACCTGATGAATGTTTGTGTAGCCTCTGTTTAAAGATCTCCAAAGAGGAGGAAGCCAAGGAAATTATAGTGCTTTTTAAAAAAAGTGGATGATACATGAGCACGAATAAGTAGGTATAATCAGAGATGGTATGTGATGAGTGAAACTAGGTGTAGATATACAGATTGGATTAGATACAACCTAATTGGAAAGGAGGGAGAAATTGTTTCAATTTGAAATGCCCAGGGAGGTTCATGGAGGCAGTCATGACAAGATCATGTCAAGATCAGAAAGGGCAGTCAGGGAGTTGGGTAGAGGTGTCCTAGAGGAAAAAAACAGGAGCAAAGGCAAAAATATACTAGACCTGGGGGGTGGGGGAGGATGTGGTCAAAAATGTATGAAGTCATAGATGACTTATAGGCTTTGTCAGTCAATCAATAAGCATTGATTAAATGCTTACTGTATGCCAGGCACTGTACTAAACACTGAGGATATAGAGAAAGGCAAAAGATAGCTCCTGCTCTGGAAGAGTCCACAGTCTTATTGTGGAAGCAACAAACAGAGAGATATGTACAAACAAGCTGAGTATATGGCAAGTGATGAAGCAGCAGATGGAGATCCACTGGGAGCTGTAATCACAACCCCACACCCAGGTAGTTTAGGCCACAGGGCCATCTTCACACTGGACTGAAGCAGCATGGGGTTTGGCAGTGCCCTGAGTGTCTGAGCAGTATGGTTTTTCTGGTTTTGTTTTTTTTAGTTTTTACCATTCACTTCCCTAAGATTTTGAGTTCCAAATTTTTTCCGCCTCCCTCCTCTCCCCCACTCTAAGATGGCATTCAATCTGATATAGGCTCTACATATACATTCCTATTAAACATTTTTTCACATTAGTCATGTTGTAAAGAAGAATTAGAACCAATGGGAGAAACCATAAGAAGAAGAAAAAAAGAATAAATAGTATGCTTTAATCCTCACTAGCCTTTTTTAAGGACCACACTGCTTACCTCCTGGTGTGAGGAAGGGACTAGAAAAAGTACCCTAAAAATTATCTGTTTTACCCAGCCCTGGACAGTTTTTACCATAGCAGGTGGGAATCCCACCCTATGGTCAAAACACCAAAAAAAATGGCAAAAACTTTTGCAAAGGTTATTCCATTCACCATCTGTATATGGAATGTGCTCACACTTACGGACAACACAAAATCCAGTAGACCTATAAGACAAACAGCTCTTGTGAGAGAACTCAGCAGACATCACATCCAAACAGTAGCCCTGAGTAAAACAAGGATGGCAAACGAAGGCCAGCATAGCAAAGTCAAAGCCGGATAAACATTTTTCTGGAGTGGCTGCAGTGATGGAGAGAGTGCCATGAAACTGGTGTAGATTTTACAATCCAAACTGATCTAGTCAACAAACTTATACGCCTCCCAAAAGGAGTGAACAATAGGCTCATAACAATGAAATTGCCATTTTCAGGAAAACCCCACGCCACCATCACAATGTCTATGTTCCCACCATGACAAACCCTGATAAGGTCAAACAAAAATTTCATAAAGACCTAGGGACCCTCATCATCAATGTGCCAAAAGAAGACAAGCTTATAATTCTGGGTGTATTTCACACCAGTATAGGCACAGACTACCAAACGTGACAGGGAGTCCTTGGGAGGAATGGAGCCACAAACAGGAATAGCAACACTCACTTACTGCTGAAGACTTGTGTGTCTCATGACATTTTCACCACTGACATTGTCTTCCATTTGCCTAAACACAATAAAACTTTGTGGATGCAACTTTGCAGCAAACATAGGCATTTTAATAGACTATGTCAGGATAGGTGGGAAATAATCAATAGAGAGCAGGCACTAGAATTAAGAGGGATCAGGAAAGGCTTCCTGTAGAAGGTGTAACTTACCTGAAACTTATAGGAAACCAGGAAAGATGGAGGAAGAGATGAGGAGGAAAGCATTCTGCGTATGGAAGACAACCAATGACAATGCCTGGAGCTGAAAGATGGCATGTCTTTTCTGTGGAAAAGCAAGAAATGATGCCATTGGATGGAAGAGAAGGTGATGGAGAATAAGGTATAAAAAGCCTAGAAAAGCGGGAGGGGGTTTATGAAGGGCTTTGAACACCAAACAGAAGATTTTGTATTTGATCCTGGAGATAATAGTTTCTTGAGTGTGAGGGTAAATGATTACTGAGTTGTAAAATGCTAGAACCTAGCGACTCTTCTTGAAGTTTGAGAAAGTTAAATTCAAGAACAAGTTCTTTAAATTACTGGTTTGAGCATTAGGCAGTAAACTTATGGGACTTTATGGTTGGAAAGGTGATATGGGTTGAAAGAACAATTAATTGACTTTTGAAAGGTTAGATAACAACAAGCATTGCAGATCCATAGTATAATTGAGGGGAGCTGATTTTTCCAGGTTCATCACTGCCTGACCTTTTGAGACTGATATCAGAGAGACCAGTCACATGCTTTCACCACATGTCCCTTGGTGCCATGACTGGAGACAGGTGTTGGCTTGGATGGATTCAGGGCACATGTCTGGTTGCCCTTGCAATTCCTATGTTTTTACATTCTGTGTCTTTAACAAGAAGATACTGCACGTCAACTTCCCTGTCTGTCTGCCACTGTGATAAGCACAACCTCTTGAGGGTTTAAAAAAATAGTTGACATGATACACTCATTTCTATTTTGGTATAAGGGACTCAGGATTTTGTAACTGGCCAAACACATTCTCAATAGTCATTTGAGCTTTGTGACTTTACCAAGAACCTGCTCTTCAAGTTGGCTGCAAGGAAGAACCGTGTGTGCCAGCTAAAAGAATTTCTCCTTACAGTCTTTAATATGGTATTGGAGCCAGAGCCCAGATTATAGAGGCAAGGTACCCAGGAAGCTCCAGTTACACTCATATTGTTAAGAAATACTTCTGTGTATTGTTAACTTAGATCAGATGACTTTCCCAGGATTCCTTGATAGCAAGCTCTGGGTTCAAATTTTATCTCTAAAACTCATTAGCTACGGGACTATAAGCACCATCAAATCTTTCTGTGCCTTAATTTCCTCATTTGCAAACGGGATTATTAATACCTCACAGTGTTGTTATTAGGCTCAAATGATATAAGTTCTCTATGAACAGCAGGTATTATTTTAAACTTAACCTTCCTGATAATACCAACTCAATTAGGGAAACCAAGGAAGATAGTATTAGCTACACCTCTGACTATTCATTTACTCTTACCATGGTGTTTCTATTGGTGGATAGTTTGAGTCCACCCTTAAGGGTCCAGCTAACCTGCCATCTTAAGCTTATGTCCTGGGAGAAATGTATCATTGTAATAAAAGCTCCATTATGAACTGATGCTTTCTGGAAATGTTTTAAGTTAAAAGTCTCAGAATCTTTCCTTTTAGTCTGACCATTTACAACATAAGTAAGATCAAAAGGCTCATTTCAGGGAAATCTTCCTCTACAAGCCAAAATGAATCATTATTACCTAATTAGGAATTTCTCAGCATTCATCAAGTAGATCTCGATCTCTCTCTCTCTCTCTCTCTCTCTCTCTCTCTCTCTCTTTCTCTCTCCCTTCTCTTTTTGTGTCTCTCTGTCTCTATCTCTCTTTTTAACAGAGCAGAGAATGAAAACATGAGACACTCCTTCCTGGGTTGCTTTTACAACCATTTGGACTTAGCCTATGGCTATATATTCTTTAGATTTTGTGTGTGTGTGTGTATGTGTTTGTCTTCCCACTTCCTAGTACAATGTCTTACACATAGTAGGTACTTAATAAGCTGAATTGGAAGGAATTGAGTCCCCAAGTGCCCTGTGCCTCTGACCTTCTTTACCTTCTCTGTTAGATCTGCTGCATCATCACTGACATAGGGTGACTTGGGCAGCAAAACATCAGGGATCATGGATGAACTAGAATTGTTTGTAGTGAATTGGTTGCCAAGCAGTGAGTCCTTATACTTCATCTGTGTGCTAGGCAAAGTGTTACCCACTCTTGGAACTTGGTCATGGGCATCTAAGCTACTCTGATGATAGTATTTCTGTTACCCTGCATTAATTTAGACAAATTTCCCGAGAGATAGGGCTATAGCTGCCCTGGAAATAAGGAAGCATAAGACATTTTTATCCAAATCCCTTCAAAGTTTCATTCAGATACCATCTCCTCTGCTAGGACCTTTCCACCCCCCATATGGGAGTTATGGGGCTCTCATTTGCTCTCTTCAGTTACTTTTTATTTACTTTGTGTAAGGGGTTTGCCATGGACACATGCAAATCACCTAACATGGAGGCACCCACCATATTGGTGAGAGTAGTCTCTTTTGATGGGCTGTTTAGCTGTCAGGCAGCATCTTTAAAACTGGCCAGACAGGTGGTCTTTCCCATGCCTTCCAGCAGGTGAAGATCACAGTTCACCCTCCATGAGGGTGCCATGAACTGAATCAAGAAAAGGCACACCTTCCTCATGCTCTTTTACCCCATTTCTGAGAAATCAGCCTTAGCTTTAAGTAAGCCTTAGCTTTAATTTACTATCTCTGTTCTGTGTTATTTATTTTCAGCTACAGATGCCAGTAATGATCCCCCACTGAACCCAGAAGTTGAAGCCAGGATTAGAGACAGGATGATTCAGCTAGCCAGCCCAGCAAGAAGCTTAGAGAAGCCAGGGTGCCTGCAACTCAAGTCTTGGGGGGGGACTTTGGACTTGGAACTAGGACTGTGTGCCCTATAACGGAGCTAAGCTGCAAACCTAATCTTCCCCTCCCCAGAGACTCAGGTGCAAAGGGGAGGAGGATTAAACCCCATACGTTAGGAGTAAATGTGCATATTTGTGATTATACCTTTTGAAAGAAAAATTCCTTTGTAAAAGCAAATCTGACCATTAAGTGGTTAAATAGAACTGGGATTCTGGGGACTCACCCCTGCATTTACAGGAACACCATCAGCAGGAGATCCATCAGCAGGGGATCCATCAGCAGGGGATGCAGCCATTGGCAGATAGCCTAAACACCCGTAAGTTCCCTTTAAGGAGACCAGAGAACCCTGGAGGAGGGATGAAATGTAACCTACCTGGCCTTCAGGCACTGTGGGCTAGGATAGTCAGTGTTATGAGAATAACTTATATTTCCTTCTCTGTGTATATTTATTACCAGAAATCACTCCTAGAGGGCAAGAGCTACTTGTTATGGTCTTTATAGTCCCAGTGCCAAGCATATAGTGGGCATTTAATAAATGCTTGCTGAATTGAATTAACATATTTGAAAAACATATAAAATATATATATGTAGTCACTATCAAATATGTAATTACAGTTCAACTCACATATGGCAGGGATAGAGAACTGTCCTAGGATTTGGTCCAGCCCTTTCTAAGAGACACTGCAATTTCCAACTCCATGGGAAGCAGGAAGACCATAGCTAGGCATTGATCCTTTTTCATTTATCTCCAAGGAGGAGACTGAGCTAGAATTTCAGGGGAGAAGCCTTAGAAGCCCCTTCCAGTCAAATCCAGGAACTACCTGAATATCATTCCAACCTTTGCCAACCTCTTGCCAGAGGTGGGGAACCTGCAACCTTGAAGTCACATGTGGAACTCTAGGTCCTCAAGTGCAGTCCTTTGACTGAATCCAAACTTTACAGAACAAATTCCCTCAATAAAAGGATTTGTTCTGTAAAACTCGAACTTAGTCGAAAGACCTCACCTGAGGGCCCCAAGGTCACATGTAGCCTCGAGGACACAGGTTCCCCACCCCTGTCCTGCACTATCCCTTCATGAAAAATTCTTTGACACCAAGAATTAAAAATGCATGTTTACCAGTATTGTCCCTTACTGTTCATATAAATTCATTACTGTGCTTAAGAAAGATTTCGGAATACGTTGGATTAATGATTTGTACTTGATGACTTTCTAAAACAAATTCTATCCAAGGAACCTGCTGTCCTCATGGGAATCTTAGGTATTTACAAGTATACTTTTACTAGTAGCAGCTTACTGGGAAAGTATACCTGATTCCTCCGAGTATTGAAAATAATCTTAATTTCAACCATTTCAATTCTTTTATTTCAATCATCAAAGAAATGCTTCATAGATTAGAAGTGGACCACAAAACCTAACTGGAGGGACTATGCATAGTGCAAGAACAGCAGAAATCTTTGGATATCAGCAATCAAATGAAGGAGTCTGAAGAGACAAAAATTCTTCCTGCTGGTAGTCAGATTGACAAGGTCTTTAACGATACTGGAGCTGATCTTCTAACTGGTGGTAGATCAGACAGTAAAGAGAATGGGACACAGAATACACAGAAAAAAAGCAACACTGACATTTGAAGAGAAGCAAAAGTCAGCAAAGGAACAGTAACAGGCCCAGAGTTGAAAAGTCAGCAGCCACTGAAGGCCCCAGGTCTACACCCCTGTGGTGTTCATCAAATAGACTAAGGACTTGACAGAAACTTTGATGGATAATATATCTTTCTGTTAACACTCTCCAAATTTTGGCTTCTACTAGCTTCTCTTCAGTCCCAATCATGGGGAAGGTCATGGTTTTTTCCACAGTGAAAAATTTGATAAATGGCCTAACTACCAATACAGGCTTTCATATGCCAGCATTCAACCTGCCAGTCAGTGCAAACCAGCATCTCTTCAGTGGCCCAGGCACACCAGAAGCAGCCCAGTTTACCAAACCTGCACACTCAGAACGTTTCAGCTGGAATGTCACAGCAGACTCCACACAGACCCACTGATATGTCTCTTTTGGACAGTCTATTTGGGCCTCAGAAACCCAACATTAGCATGAACCAGTTGTCTCAACAGAAACCAAACCAGCGGCTTAATTGAATTCTAAGACTTGGCACTTCAAATATTGTCAGCCTGGGGGTATGCTATTTTGAAGTTCAGGATGAAACCACTTTTCTTGATCACTATGAAGAACAGAGTAATGCTTAGCTTACTCTTTCTTATTCAGCTATATCGGTCATATCTGACTCTTCATGACCCCACTTGAGGTTTTCTTGGCAAAGATATTGGGGTTGTTTGCCATTTCTTTCTCCAGCTCATTTTACAGATAAGGAAACTGAGGCAAACAGGGCTAAATGACTTGCTTGGGTCACACAGCTAGTTTGAATGTAAGTCTTACTGATTCCAGGCCCTACACTCTGTCCACTGTGCCACCTAGCTACCCTGCTTAGCTCACCAGCTTAGTTCTCTCCCACCAACCACTGATTTAACAAAAGATCCCCATGTATAGCTAGTACACACACCTCTTTATCAAGATAACTGGTAAAAAACAGTAAACAGAAATTGAGGAAGCTACACAGATTAGAATAGAACAAAGAATACACAGGAATAAAGGAGCTCTTCAGCCGGGAATGAAATAAAATCTCAGCTCAACTCAGGAGAAAAGCAACAACATAATCAAGGAGTGTCCACTCTCTAGGGAATTTCTAGGGTTACAAATGCTAGAAGTTAAAAGACATGATTGGAAACTGGCTCCCCTACATGACTGCAGCTCTGAAGGTTCTGGTAGCCATTCAATCTAAGCATCTGTCTGTCTGTCTGTCTGTCTCTCCTCTCTGTGTCCTCCCCCCATGTCTCTTTCCTTTTTGTCTGACTCTGTCTCTCTGTTTCTCTTTGCATGTCTCTCTGTCTTTCTCTGTATACTCTCTATATATGTCTTTCTAACCATCTGCCTCTTGACTCCCTCTCAGAGGCCATCAACCATCTGAAGAATTCCCCTTCCATTCAGGTTGATATGCAGAATCACAGCTCAGCACTCTCTCTGACAATAATAATTCATATCCCATTACATATAGGCAGCAAGCATAATCACAGAGAAGTCCTTCAAGGCACTGCTCAACCTGAGTGGGTGGAGGTTTTATATAGAAAATAATAATAGCTTATAATTCCATAGTTCTTTAAGGTTTTCTAAAAACATATCCATGATCTCCTTTGATCTTTGCAATAATCCTGTGAAGCAGGTGCTATTATATCTTCGGTTTTTCACGTGAAACAAAAAACCTTAAGAGAGGTTAAGAGACCTTCCCAGGCTTGTGACCTCAGGTTGTGACCTTCACTTAACCTCTCTGGTGATCAGCTTCATCTTGTATAAAATGAGGAGATTGGACCAAATGATCCTTTCCAACTCTAGATGTATAATCCCTATGGTCGTATAAGCATCTGAGGCAAGACCCATGTATTTCTGATTCTTGGCCAAGAACTTTATTTACATGATGACTTTCTATATGCTGGAAACAAGCCCATTATGTATCATTATGAATAACATTTGACATACTCCCAAGAACTAAATTTATGGTGGGGACAAAGGTGGCGTGGTGTTGGTTGGGGTGTGTTTGTTCTAGACCTGTGATTTCATCAGTATAGGGACTCCCTCCATCAATGCAGATACAAATTGTTGACTGTCCCCTGGAGGGGAATTGCATTAATAATCTAAGTCAAATCTGAATCCAAATTCTCTTTTTTTTTCTTTTTGGAAGGGCAATTGGGGTTAAATGACTTGCCCAAGGTCACACGAGTAGTAAGTGTTAAGTGTCTGAGGCTGCATTTGATCTCAGGTCCTCCTGACTCCAGGGCTAGTGCTCTATTCACTGTACCACCTAGCTTCCCCAAACCCAAGTTTTCTTGACTCCAAGGCTAGCCGTCTACCTTCTAGGCCTACTGGCTTTTTGTATTCAGCAACAGGCAGAAGCAGTTCATTATTCTTCTAGTATGAGCCTCAAAAACTTCAGAACCTTACATTTTAATGACAAATTAGGATGAAGACCCCTGAATTGAGCATTAATTTGGGGCCTCAATCAATTTTCAATATAAGCAGCAGTTCATGTAGGAACACACAGAAATTTTAACATAACTAATGCTTTTTAGAGAAATCAGAACATCAGGCTCACGTTTGAAAAGCTCAGTCTTTCTGTGCAGTAGAAAAATCGGGGGAATCTTAGTGGTAATTTTGGTTGTGTAGGAGGAACACTTTGTGCAAAACAAACAAATGTTTTCCCAAGTGATAATTAGGTGGTAATTAATTTCCTAAAAACAGTGAAGTCACAGCTTTATTCAGGCTAGAAAAGAATAATATCAACCTCACTTCTATTAATTGAAGAATGCTTTTCAGGCTTTCTGCAGAATTAAGCACGGCCTCTTTCTTTAAAGCAACATTCTTAATTAAATTTGAGATGAATAATAGTGTGGTGATGAAGCCAAAGGGCTCTAGATATTGAAGCCCCTCAAAGAAAGAGCACAGCAAGAACTCCACAGGGACCTGGGCCGATTTGAGGCTTTTTTCCATCTATAGATAGGTCTTTGCCTTATTTTTTTTCTCCCCTTAAATTTTTATGGTTCTACTGACCTTGATGAAATCTATAGTCATTTGAAAGAGATCAACCTTATCACTCCCATTACAACAAATAATGTTGAAATAAATGACAATCATAATAATTAACATTCATATGACACTTTTAAAACATGGCTTCATTTTATCCTGGTAAGTAGAGTGCTATTATCTCATTTTTACATGTGGGTAAACTGAGGTAGACAAAGGTTAAGTTACTTAAGCAGGGTCACAATGTCTGAGTAAGCATTTGAACTCAGGTCTTCCTGATACCACATCCAGTAATCTATCTACTATGCCAGCTAGGGGCCTCCCTTCCCCCCCCAAATAATATTAACCAGATTGTGTCATGCAACTGAAGGGGTAATTAAATTAATCTATCAGTACATAGGTCTTTGATAAGCATTGTGGATGAACAATAACATACACTTAGAATAGAATAGGAGGAGACCAGGCTGGATTACCTCTAAAGAATGTGTTTTCAACCATCCCATCACAAAAAACTCTTTATCAACAATATTCTCCCAATTAGGTCCTATGGCTGATAATTATGGAATACTATGATGCCAGAGGAATTAAAATTGCAGGTGAATGAACAATGGAAAGACACATGGTGACCATAGCACCAAATAAATGATTTATTGTGGAGAAGTGGCATAAGAGATATCACTGAGTCATTCGGTCAATAAGCATTAATTAAGCACCTTTTGTACCAGGCACTGTACCAAGCCATGAGGGGGAAAAGCAAGATAAAACCACAGCCCCTGCTCTCAAGAAACTTCCATCCTAACAGAGAAGACAACATACATATAACTATGTGACATACAAAATAGATATACTGTAAATGGAAGGATAATCTTGGAGAAGGACAAGTATCTGTCAGGACCAGAAAACTCCTGCTATGGAAGTAGGTTTGGAGCTGAGTCTTGAAGGAAGTCGGGGAACTTGGGAGACTCAAGGAGAACATTCCAGGCATGTGAGCATGGCCAGTAAGAGCATGCACAGTTGGGAGATGGATTGTCACGTGTGAGAAACAGCAGTGAGGCCAGTGTAACTGGACGGCATAACTCATGGAAGGGAATAAAGTGCAAGTACTAGAAAGGGAGGGACTAAATGAGTAGAAAAGGAGGTAAGAGAATGTATTTTTGTGTTTGTATTTTTTTTCTGTTCCAGACTTTTGATTCCTTCAGTTGGGGGAACCCCCTAGTCAGGAAACTCTTCACTGATGGGATACTTAATGTCTTAGAGATTTGTCTAAGAAACTGAGAAGTTAGACAATTTACCCAAAGTCAACAGCATGTGTCAAAGGCCGATGCGTTGACCTAGATCCTTCTGTCTCTAAAGCTACCCTCTGTCTGCTATGTTTCTTACATTAAAAGAAAGGATGAACCCTAAAGACATTGCTGACAAAAAGAAAGTCTCCAAATAGACCAAAACAAAAGTTATAGCAGCACTTTTGTTGCAAAGAATGGGGAAACAAAGTAAATGTTTAACTGTTCTCCATCAACTAAGGAGTAGTTATGGTGCATGAGTGCAATTTTATATTGTTGAGCAGTCAGAAAATGATGAACATAATGAATGCAGAGAAACATGGGGAAACTGATGAACTGATGCAAAGTGAAGTATGTAGAGCCAGAAAAAATACACATGAACACATATATACATGTATGTGTATGTTCATGAATGGGCATTCAATGAGATGAATGCAAAATATACATTTTGTATAGATCTGTATGTATGTATGTATGTATGTATGTATATATGCACACATACATACAGATCTACACAAAATGACTACAACAAAAAGTGGAAATAAGGATAACAGCTACAAAACAATTGAAACTAAATGTTATGGAATTAAAGAAAGAACAAGGTTGGCCCTAAACATGTTACATGAGAAGAAACTTACTCTTGTTTCTTTGCAGAAGTGGGAAATATTACATATAATGTCAAATTTTTTTCAATGTGTTTATTGGTTTCACTGAGTTTTTTTCTTTGCTGACTTTTTTCTTAAAAAAAAAACCCACAACAACTTTGTTTTAAGGATATGCCTCTCTAAGAAGTGGAAATCAAGTTGATACAAAAGCACAAATTTTTTTTGGATCTGTATTTTAAAAAAAGAGCAAAGGATAGCAATCAGATGGATGGCCCAATTACTGCACTGGTTCTCATAAAAGAATAAAAGACACAGAGGAAGGCATACATTAGGTCTTTGCTGGAATACTTAGGGATCAAGCAAAAAGCATTTATTAATAAACTGATGTGTATCATGCTAGGTAGTAAGGATAAAAAGACAAAAGCAAGAGAATTCCTGCCTTCAGGGAGCTTACATTTTAATTGGAAAGGCATGGGTGTAAATTATATAGGATGTGATGTGGAGGAACTGTGATCTCTACTGGTGGTAGGACTTACCCACATTTACAAGATCATAAATCCATGGAAGCACTGACATATCCATCAGTCTCTAGGTGGGAGGCGCTCAGACAAAACACCATCACTATAAGAAATGATGTTCATTTCAGCTCCTCAGGAAACCCACCCCACCTGAGAGATTAAGTTTCTCCATCTCTCCCTGACAGTCAGCATGAGTAGCTCTGTGATGGCTACATTTAATCAATGTCACACATTCTCCTTTTAAATGGCAAATATATCAGTTTTCTGTTTCCAGGGCAGCTAAGCTCAGAATGCCCATTCAACTATATCATCTCTTGAAATCAGGCTCCAAGCTCTAACCTGGAGGAAATACAACTAGCAATTTGCCAGGTATCAGTTTCTGACTGAGAGAGCTACCTCAACTACCTATAACATGTCCAATGAGTAAAGAAAAGCCTGCCAGTGCACTAAAGAAATAAATGATACACTCTCTCCATATTTGTTGGCAGCTACTTCAAATATGTGAGCCATTCATCTCTCTGACAGTTACAGGCCTCCGGATTAAATTCTTTCATGCTCCACAAAACTATATTTTCAATAGAAAATTGATTTTCCATTTTTTTTATTAAAAGGAATCTTGCAATTGGTGATCTTTGGGAGAAAAATGACCGTTTCTTTTCAGAAATTTCATAGCCCCTACATTCTTAGGGCAGAGCTGAAGATGGAGTAAGCTACTTGTCCAAGGAGGAAGAGGGAAAGGTACATTTATCACAAAATCACAGAGGCAACCAAAACGATGAAAGCTTTGGGAAGCAAGCCCAATGAAGAAAGATACAAGAAACCTAGAAAGGTGATGCTAAAAGAAATCAGCATGTGCATGTGGGGATACTGTATGAACTATGCTTGGCATTTATGATCTTTTCACTGTGGAAATGACAAGAGGAAACATGTTTCAAAGGACAATAGAGAGATTTGTGTCGCGCATTAAGAAGCTTGTGCTTGTAAAGACTGTGGGAAACATAGTCATTTCTGAAGGCATTTGAGATGAGATCAGATAATGATTGCTCTGAGTAACGTACCTATGTCCCTGCCCAGGGTGTATGCCAGTTGTATGGGTGAAAGGTAAAGAACACTAGGTTCAGAGTTATTCAGTTAATCGAGAAACATTTATGAAACACCTACTATGTGCTAGGTACCGGGCTAAGTACTAGGGAGTACAAACAAAGGTAAAAGACAATCCCTGCTCTCAAAGAAGAACTCTAATGGTGGCAAGTCTAATGGTGGAAACAGCATGAAAGAATTACGTACAAATAAATAATATAGAGGATAAATTGGAAGTAATCAACAGAGGGAAAGTGCTAGAATTAAAAGGAATTGGGAAAGGCTTTTGGTAGAAGGTGGATTCTGAGTGGGGACTTCAAAGAAACCAGAAAGTGGGAAAAGGAAGGAGGGCATTTTAGGCACTCAGGGATGGTCAGTGAAAATGCCTGATTCAGAGAACTGGAGTGTCTTGTTGGACAAACAGCCAGTAGTTCTATGACAATGGATCGCAGATTATCTGAGGGGCATAATAAAACCTGGATTCAAATCCTGACTAAGTGACTTCAGAAACAACTTCACCTCTGTGATATCAGTTTCTTTATCTTTAAAATAAAGATGAAGACTTTATTAGGCCCAGTTAGATCTAAATCCTATCAGATCTTAAATCCTATGATTTAGATAATTCCTTGTGGTGCCTATAATGGCTATAATTCCATGATAATTATGATCATTCATACTTTGGGCAATTAGATGGTGCAGTGGATGGAGTGCTGGGGCTAGAGTCAGGAAGGTCTGAGTTTAAATCTGGCCTTAGAGACATATTAGCTATGTGACCTTGAGCAAGTCACTTAACTTGGTTTGGCTCAGTTTTCCCATCTGTAAAATGAGCTGGGGAAGGAAATGAAAAACCTCTCTAGTATCTTAGAAAACCCCAAATGGGGTCACAACTGAAATGACTGAACAACAATATATTTATAGCTCTTTACACTTTACATATGACTTTTTATTTCATACCCTTAGCTAATTAATACAATTATTATTATTCCAGTGTTATAGAGAAGGTTGTAGAGGTAGCATGGTCAGCCTGGTGGTCAGGAAGACCTGGGTTCAAGTTCAGCCTCTAAGACATACTGGAAGATTAGAGCAAGTCCATCTCTCAGAAGCCATAGACCACACTCTAAGCTCCTAAACTGCAGATGAATTACTAATTTGCATCAATGGAAGAAATCTTCACTCATGATGAAATCTTAAGTATGGATACATGCACACATGTGTATGCATGTATATATGTATATGTATACACATACACACATGCATGTATGTGTAATTAGGGACAGAGACAGAGACACAGAAAGAGAGTTAGAGAGACAGTGGGGGTGGGGTGAGAAGAGAGAAATGGAAGTTTCCATGGGTTAAATGACCTACCCTAGTAACTCTGGTAATAAAAAGAGGAGTTAGGACTCAAAATCCAGATTATTTTACTTGAAGTTCAGTGTTCTTTCCATTATGACACCCATATTATAAATAAGAATTTGTCTTTTAAAATACCTCTAAAGAAGGTGACATTAATAATGCTCACTATAGGGAAGTTCATATTTATTTCTAACTTAAATACTTTGTGCTTGAGTTTAACATAATTTCCTCTTATTTTTAACGAGTGCAGATAGATTGCAGATGATAATTATTTTCCAGATCACAACTCTTTAAACAGTTGAAGTTGATTCTAACAAGCATCTTTCACCTCTGCTTTGGACCCAATTTTCTATGTCTTAGAGAAGAGCTGGAACTCCCACCCTCCCCCATACCCACTCACCTGAGCTTTGTTCCAGACCCTAACATTGGACTTTCCTTCCCCCACTTCTTCCTCCTTTCCCCACTCTAACACAACATGGGTAATCTAATCAGCCCATTCTCTCATCCAGTCCCCAGACTGTTAACCAGTAGGGCTTCTTGTCTGCCATGTCCCCAAGGAATACTGTACTCAACAAGCCACCTGGTCTGGTGACTTGCATCGGACATCCAAGACCAACCCAGGATGAGCCAAGGGGATCAGTGGCAATTTTATCTCATATTATTTACCTTTACACAACAGAAGTTCCAGCCGAACAACTGTTCCTTCTGAACACTCCTGGTGAGTTTTTGTTGTTGTTATTCATGCTCTTAATCCCTGTGCCTGGAATGCCTCCCTCTCCTTCTTTGCCTATGAAATTTCCATTCCTACTTTAAAGATCAACAAAAGATCACCTCCTTCCTAAAGCCTTTCCCTTATCCCCCACCCCTTGGTACATACAGTAAGTGCTTCAGTTCAATTAGACATTTACTAAGCACCTGCAATTGTTCGTGAATTACTTGGAACAGAGAAAAATAATTATATTTCTGTACTTTTGCAATAAACCTTACAACTTCTATATTTTTAAAATAACTTTAATGTGCAATATGCTCTCCTTTTCCTGGAGTGATTTGTTTTATGTGCCTTGGCACTGAGTTCTCACAATTTTTGACACATTTTTTGGTTCTTTAACATGAAACTACACTTTTATCACATTGGGTATTAAGTGTATCTTTGAAAAATAGTTCTTTTTCCAAGTTTAGCTTTACTTATAGCCTAAAGGTTTGCAATGTGGTTTAAATTCAGAGTTCCCAGGTCACTGAAGCATAGTTATCTCTAGCTCTTGGATAAATTTCTCAGTCTTGCATGATGTGTGGCATAATGGGATGTCATGCAGCAGTATTCCACCTCTATTTAAGAATTTATATAATTTTGGAACAATTCTCAGAATGTCAATATATTCATCAGGGTTCACCATTCCCTCAGTGAAATTCCAACTTCCAGGCCCATTTGAAGTAAAAATTCTCCAAAACATTTTTTGGAGTGGATTTTTTTATTTTCTGTGGAGATACCCAGACTTAGACTGCTTTTGACGCTGGTTTTAGGATAGCTGTAAGTCAAAAAAATGAGTTTCATCAGTAAAAATGACCATTTTCAAACCTTTAATATTCCAGTCTTTCCACTGTCTTGCCTATGAGAAGCATTTTTTTTTCTTCAGAGAAGTGGTTAGTAGATTAGTAATTTGTTTTTCTTTTAATCTAGTGCTTTTATTCTTTTAACTTCAAGAAGTATTTCAGTTCTATAGAAAAATCAATAACTTCCCTTCTGGTTACCTGGTCCCTCTGAAGGTCTTGACTTGTTTTCTAGTGATTAACTAGACTCTTCTGCTTCATCAATAGTTTGTTAATTCTTGGTAGTGATTTTTGTTTTCAACTGTACTTGCATTTGCACTTTGGTGTGACTGGTTTTGTTTCCTTGTAGGACTGATCATCTGACTTAATTCCACCAACAGCTACTGCAATATCTTTAATGGTCATTGAATTGTGCTCTGTAAGCATCAGAGTTTTTTTGTGTGCTTCTTTGAAGTAATATCCATTCTTTAAAACCCTGGAATTAAAAACACAACAGAAGAGAACAAGATTCAGAACTGAACTAACAGAGAACTAACTAAAGATATGGAAGAGTGCTCAATCCAATTTCATCTTGTCAGGGTCGGATGTTCTAAATCAGCTTAGTGTGAGGAGAAGTAATTACACAGGCATGAACATTGTTATCACCAAGTGGAGCCGTATCAAAATGGTTATATACCACTATATTATGTTTAAGGCACTGGGAATAGATCTAAAGATAAAAAACAAAAGTCTTTAACCTGATATTCTACTAGAAGAATTTAACATGTCTCAGATAAGGAGGGTATAAGTAGGAAGTAAAGGGGACAAGAAAAGGTCAAAAAGTACTCTGAGAACATTTGAATCATTAGGGAGCACTAATTAATTCCTTTATATCAAAGAAGGCCTCAGGAAGGAGGTAATTCCTGGAATGCACTTTAATGGATAGTAAGGATTCTAAAAGCTAGAAGTGAAGAGAGAGTGACTTCCAGGCACAGAGACATGGTGTATGGAGTTGAGAAAATAGCAAATGGGCCAATTTGGCTGGAATAGAGAGTGTTTGAAAGGAAGGAATGTGAACCAAGATTAGAATCAGATCTAGAGGGACCTAAACACCAGGTTAATTAGTTTGTTGAGCCCTCTCAACTCAAATGCAAAATGTACACTTGCCAAAAGACATTTTTATGGAGAACACACACAGGGCAAGCATTCCCATGGTGGCCAGAAGAAGTGCTACAAGGACACTCTCAAGAACTTTGGAATTGATTATGTGACATGAGAGACACTGGCACAGGACCACTCAGTGTGGTGTGCCCATATCGGAGAAGGTGCTATGCTCTATGAGCAAAGCAGAACTGAAACAGCTCAAAGGAACTGCAGCACATGCCAATTTAGAGTATCCATTCCAAATGTGGTAGGGCATTCTGAACTCATGTTGCTCTGATAACCACAGTCAGACATATTGAAATTTGACTTTAGCATAATGATGTCATTTTAGGTTCTCTTTGAGAACCAACTAGTTTGTATTTTGTTTTAGAGGCTGTGGGGAGGCACCGAATAAAGGAATGGCAGACCTGTGTCTTAAAAATATGATTTTGACAATTAAATAGAAAAAAATGCTTTAGAAAAAGGAAGCACTTGAAGCAAGGAGATCAATAAAAAGACTATGATAATAGTCCAGGTGAAAGGTGATAAAGACCTAAAGTAAAGTACTAGCCATATGAATGAAGAGAAGAGGAGGCACATAAGCTATGTTGTAGAGGCAAAGTCAATAGGACTCAGCAACTGATTGGATGTCTGGGATGAGGTGGGGAAAAGAGTCAAAGATGATTCTAAAATGATAAAAGTGGATGATTGGGAGCATGGCGATATCCTCAACAGAAATAGGGGAGCTTGGGGAAGGGATCACTTTAGAAAGATGAGTTGGATATCTTGAGTTTTAGATGCCAATGGGATGATTTCATAGAGGGGTCTAGCACATAGTGGCAATGTGATTAGAGCAGGATACATGGCTCTGAGAGATGACATTCTTCTTCAGATCCCAGAGAGCACTTTTTAGTATTTCTCTAGGGCAATTCTCATGTATCATTATATATATATGATAATTATCTCTGCTTGAGTTAGGCCCTGAATTGACTAGAAAGAAGAGAGTAGGTTGGCTTCCCCTTGGGAAATTGCATAGTGCTTTTTACTATCCTAAGCTCTTCCCTGATACAAAAACCTGTCTTTTTAAAGAGTAAAATCACTATTTAAGTTTAAAAAACTAAGGAAAGGGACAGCAGTACTACCAAAAAAAAGGCTTAAAACCCACCCCTTAGATCATAAACCACAAAAGATTTAATTAATAAACTACATTTAAAGCAATCATTTACAAGAGTGAAAGAAAAAGGAATAATACATTTTTCTTTTTCTTTAATTAAATTACTTTTTTTCATTTTCAACATTCACATCCATAAGTTTTACATTTTCTTCTCCTTCCTCCTTGAATAATACATTTTTTAATGATAGAGAGGGAAAGTATTTTGTCAATATGGAAGATATTGACATCTTTAATTATACAAAGGTTAATATTTCTATGCAACAAAAAGCAGTATTCCCCAAATTGAAAAACAAGAAACAAATTGGGAAATAATTTACAGTAAGTATATCAGTTAAAGATCTAATAGAATCTATATGCAATACCCAATGGAACAATTATCAATGAATAGGAAAGTCTTTTAAATACATTGCTAACAGGAGTATATAGCTGCAAAAAATTTTAAAGAACAATATGGCAATATGCAACAACAGTCATAAAAATAATCTTACCTTTCAACCCAAAGATTCTATTTTTAAAATTTTGTCCTAGTATAAAAATATTCATAATTGATCTAGTTGTAAAAAGCAAAACAATAAGTAAATAAAAACAACAAAATTGAATTTCCTCCATATTTAAAATTTGAGAATGGCTGAATAAATTGGGCATATCCTATTATATTGATATATGCAATTTATTCAGCCATATTCAACCTATCTTTTTAACACTAATTCTCTCTCATTGATGTATTATTGTTTATGAAACTTTAGAATACCATTATCTCCAAAGAATCAATGTTGTCTCTGTGGCAACATACAATGAAAGAATGCAGGGTAGATATATTGTTTCTCCAACAGTGATTGATGTTCAAGAAGTGGTGTGGAGAAAAACAATAGTTATGTGAGACTGCCATATAGGCATTATATGAATGCACAAAGCACTTTATAACGTTATCTTATTTGATTCTCCCCATTTTACAGATGAGGAAACTGAGGCAAGCAGAGGTGAATGACTCCCCCAGAGTTGCACAGCTAGTAAGCTAAAACCAGATTTGGACTTGGGTTTTGCTGACTCCAGTCTCACCCAATAATTAGAAAATGTGTAATCAGAAAAGGAGATGAACTGGTCATGTGATGAAGTAACTAATGGGCAAGTGGACTGATGCTGCATTGGAGCGTGTGTGTGTGTGTGTGTGTGTGTGTGTGTGTGTGTGCGCGCGCGCACCTAGAGGAAGGCCTCCAGGAGGTCAAACAGATCCTTTGTGGGGAACATGTGGAGAATATGGGTAACATCCACCCAGGGTAAGAAGGCATGAATGACTTGTAGTCTGAACCAATAAAGGGAATGCCCACCAAAATGAGATAGGGGATCCACTGAAGAAGGATTATAGGGCCAGAATGAGCTTCAGAGCTTCAAGTCCAGTCCATTTTATAGATGAGGCTACTGAAGCCCATGAAGGTTAAGTGACTTGCTCAAGGTCACACATGTAGTAAATGTAAGAGGGTAGATTTGAAATCAGGTCCTGCAGGGCCAATGCTCTTTCCATTGTCCCACAGGTACGCATGTACATATATATGTATGTGTGTATGTATACATACACACACATATATGTATATACACACATATATACACATGTGTACATATATATAAACATACACCCATATACATATATATATGTAAATAATTCACATCCATATATTTCACCATATAATTGTTGCCACCACATGATTGTCGTACCCTGGGGGTTTTTTCCCCATCCAAAATTTGGTTTGTAACCTTTCATCACATAATCATCACATGGTATAATTCTGTTTGTCATGCCACTCAAAAGGTAAACAGAGCAGCAATGTTTTTACCAGTAGCATATGGAGAAGCATTTATCTCTTGTTCATTGCGAGCCACAAGCCTAGAATTCTCAGTGCTGCACATTGTCACTATTCAATTTTAATGCATATTCATGTGTATTCCATGCATTCTAACCTTGCACCAAAACCAATTTAAAAATAAATTATTTTTAAGTAATACCAACACATTTTTTTAAAGCATCACATAATGGTCACGCCCTATTTTTTGCAAAACATTTGCATAAAATAATTATATGGTAAAATACAGTTTTGTATGTGTATACACACATATATGGATCATATTCCTATACTGGATTCTAAATCTCAGGAGTAGAAGGGCTATATAGTAATTAAATCAGTTGTCTTATGTGAGTGTACATATCTAGCAGTGTGTATGTATGTGTGTATACATATATATGCATACACATACAAATATATATGTATATATACACACATATGTATATATACACATGTGTATATACATATATACACATACATATATATTTGTATGTGTATGCATATATATGTATGGATTGAAACCAGTTGTGTGCTGGTGTTTAACTGACTCTCTTGAAGGAAAAAGTACTGTTCCCATGATGCACTATTTGTTTCAGTTATTAGCATTTCTTTCATCACTTTCTTAAGTCTAGGCACTAAAAATAAAAACAAGAAATCAAGTCCTTGATTTGTAGCAGTTGCTGATTTTTGAGGTGGAAACCATTCTCACCCGAAACATTTAACAATCAGCTCTCTCAAGCCAGTCCAAGCTGGCTCCAGTACACCCTTGGTGCATATCCTTCAGATCTAAGAGCCACTGCAGGCTCAGAGGGTTGGGGAGAAGCAGATAAAAATTGAGCAACCCCTTAAGCTTCTTTAACTTCCTCATCTTAGGAAACTAAAAAAAAAAAAATAGCTCCGAGACAAAGAAATCTTAAAACCCATTATTATAAATACGAGTCTGACCCTTCTTTATGAGTATTCTCTCTGTGTTCCTCATTCTAAAAGGGTTAATTACATAAAGCATAGCAAGCATGAAAGATGTACCAGTTTTTGAATTCATGAACACTTCATAACCACTCTAGTATTCAATACACTCAGCCATAGCGTCTAGCTTTTAAAACTCAGATAATACAAAACTAAGCATCCTGCAACGATATTCATGCAAAGGGGCTGAAAAAAATATAACCTTGTTGTCTCATTTATGTAGTTAAATGAGTTTTCTGATGAGTCTTTTCACATACCTTCCTAGATTATGAGTTTCCTTCCTTTTATAAACACTATAAATAAAGAAACGCTTCTAAATTTAAATCTTTATGTCTAACTTTCCCAAGACTTTTATTTCTTGCCTTTCTCTCTTTGAGGCTCAGAGGCAAGGGTAACTGGTAGCTGAGATCCTTGATGAACCTTTGGAAAGAAGGTGAGTCTGATCATCTGAAATCACATGACAAAGTCAGGTTTTAAGATTCCACTGTGAGACCAGGGACCAAACTCAGTTTAGAAAGCTGGACTTGATCCCATATTTATTACTTGACAGAGTAATGAAGCTGCATCCAACTTCAGAGCTGCTAACAAGGTACTTACCTAGATCTTGTTTTCATTCAGAGAATGGAAATCTCTCAAGTATGGGATCAAAAAGTCTGGGTAAAATATAGATTATAAAAGAAAAAATGAAGCTAGAGCTTGATGGCCACTTTGACCAAAATAGACATACAGACGACAGAAAAAATCAGTGGGGTAAGCAAGAAAAACAGGTCGAAGAATTTCACAATGAAGGAAATAAGACCGCATCCCATTGGATGACAGATATTTGATTCCCTATAGGGTAATAGGAAACCCAAACAGTAAACAGAATATAATCTCTGTACGTGAACTTGAGAATTAAAGGGAGAAAGGCTGTCTGTACAAGCTCTGACAAAGCTTACCTTGTTAGTTTTGGCCCAACCCTAGGTGTCTAGGTGTATACATTTCCATAAAGGCAGGGAACTGACAGGGGCGGGGTGGGGTGGGGTGGTACAGTGGAAGGAGTCTACCCCAAATTACCCAGGAGGCCCTAAAAGGAATCCTTATGCTGTCTTAAATTTCTTCTCTAAGGCATTAGGTGTCACAGTGGATAGAGCACTGAACCTGAGTTCAAATCTGACCTCCGACATTTCACACAGACACAGACAGACAGACAGACACACACACACACACACACACAAACTAGCCATGTGACCTTGGGCAAGTCCCTTAATCCCAATTGCCCAACTTCCCCACTTCAAAAAGCAAAAAAGAAAGAAAGACCCGAGTTCAAATCCAGCCTCAAACACATAACTAGTTGTGTTTAAGTAAGCCATTTACTTTCTGTCTGCCTCAGTTTCCTCAACTACAAAATGAGAATAATGATGGCACCTCCCTCCTGAGGTTCATAAGGTCATGAGGTCATGAGGATCGAATGAAATAATATTTGTAAAGTGCTTAGCACAGTGCCTGGCACATAAGTGTTATCTAAATGTTTGTGCCCTTACCCCTTCTGTATTCTCCTGCCTAGCCCAGCGCTAGTAAGCAGGCAGGCACTCAGTAGTATGGGTGAATGAATGAATGGTGCTGATCTAGGTGGAGGAAGAGGCATAGTAGGGTGGGAGACAAGAACGGGAAGATTCTAGTTTAGTCAGAGACCTTTCTAATTCTATCCTGAGGTGGGTCAAAATAGTATCCTATGGATTGGGTAATCCTATAACTGGCCCCTAGAATCATCATGGATTTGAGTTCATTCAATTCAATGAGCATTTATTAAGTGACTACCCGAGTATATAAAACTAGGGGTACAAAGGTGGGAAAGTTGTGTACCCTCAAGGAGCTTAATAATTTACCAAAGCAAGTTGGATATCAAAGCACAGACTCCGAAGATACAATGGCAAGAATCGAATCCTACCTTCCCTCAATGAGCTTACTGTCCTACTTGGGGGAAGCAGAGAAATGAATACAATGGATATAAAAAGCAATCTCTTGGGAGGAAAGAACTAACAATTGAGGTATCAGGAAGGTTTTCGTGTAAAGAGGTGGCCAGTGAGCTAAGCCTCAGAGTTGAGTATTCCAAGAGGCCAAGGAGAAGAGAGTTAGCGACAGAGACAGACAGAGACAGAGTCAGACAGACAGACAGGCAGAGGGAAGGAGGAAAGTGGGAGAGACAGAGAGAAGGAAAGAGAAAGAGAAACAGAGACAGAGACAGGCAGATAGAAGGAGGAAAGAGAGATGGAGACAGAGACAGACAAGCAGACAGAGAAAAGGAAGGAAGTGAGAGGAGAGAGAAAGAGAGAGAGAGTATTCTGGGCATGGGGGACAAGCCCCAAAAGAACAAAGGATAGAGAAGGTATGTCATGTCCAGGAAATGGCAAACAGTCCAGTTTGACTGGAACAGATTCTATAAAATGAGCTTATGTAAAATGAGTCTGGAAAGTTCGGTAGGAGTCAGATTGTGAAAGGTGTTAAATACAATACAAAAGAGTGTTACTATTGCTGCTGCTGTTGTTATTTTTAAAATCCTAGGGCTAATGGGGAGTCACCAAAGCCTCATGAACAGAGAAGTGGCGTGGTCAGATCTATGCTCTAAGACTATCAGGCTGGCGACTGTATAGAAGATGGATTAGATAAAGGAGAAACTAGAAGCAGGGAAAATGTCTTAAACTGAGTATTTCCGGAAATACTTGTGTCATCTTCCCTGAGCTCTCTGTCTCCCTTCCATCTCTATGAGCTCCCATTTTTCTCTTGATGGCATCATCACCTTCCCAGGCACCCAGACTCCTAACCTTGGAGTCATCTTTTGTAAGCTGTGAAATAGCAGCATCTATTCGTATCCCCTGGGTCTATCTGATATGGTCACTGGCACATAGTAGGCATTTGTCAAATGACTATTGAAGTGAATTAAAGTGAGTTTTAAACTTTTCCCTCTCCATATCTTTACAATATCCAGAGAATAAGGCAAGACCATTCCCACAGCATCATAGTGAAGATCATTTCAGCCTTGGAATTTCCTCCTTCCCAGTAGCCTCTGCTTCTGAGAGCATCTCCCAGAAGATGCTCCATTTAAGGGAGGTGCCCAGGCCATCCATCTCTTCATTTCCCACCCTGCTGGATTTTTCTGGACTTTCCCATCATGCCCCAATGCCAGGTACTTTTCCCTCCCTGTCTTTTCTCTTTGTGTATTATCTCCACCCTCCCACCCCACCACCTTCTTGTATGTAAATTCCCTGGGACTGTCTTTTGCCTCTCTTTGTATCCCCAGTGTTTAGCACAGTGCTTAGCACATAGTAGGTGCTCAATAAATGAATTAATTGTTTGACTGGCAGTGGGAATAGAAAGGACAGGATGGATGGGGAAGCTGTTAATGAGAACAAATGCAAGAAGCAGGAAATTGATTGGATGTCTTTAGTGAGGGACAAGGAAAGTAAAAAATGGCTTTGAGGTTTTGAGTTTAAACTCTTGAAAGGATTATGGGGCTAATTATTAAATAGGGAAGTCAGAAGAAAATGCAGGTTCGTAACTCAGATTCATATTTAGTCTTTGTAGCATCTAAGATTTGAGGCAGAAGGAAACCACTGTCTTCTATTATGTAACATAACAAAATTCCCCCAAGTTAAGTCCCACCGATCTTTCTTCAATTTGCTTTTTTCCCCTACGTAGTCATATTATTATTGCTTTGAGGAAGTGTGTCAGTGCTCCCCCACTCCCAATTCTCTTAAGAAGTTGTCACTGAGGAGTTGTTGATCTTTAGAACAGAAACCACACTGGGAGTTCCCCCACCTCTAATCAAATCAGAGATTCAGATTTAAATTTTTAAAAATACACATAATTCCAATGTGACATTTTTGAGAGTTACCCTAAATCGTGATTTTGGGGGGGTGGAGTGGGGAAGATGGAGAACAAAAACTCGTCTTTTGAAATAAAAAGAACCCTGATATCTCTGTAGTACTATGTAATACTGCTCACCAGGAATTCTGGGGAGAGTAGGTAATCCTTTGTGGGGAACTTGGAAGGAAAAACTATAAAAAAGAAGCAAAATCATTAGTCTAAGAAATGCACCAAATTGATCTCCATTATAAAATAGAAACGAAATATTAACACAACCTGCAGAAATTCCTTTTGGGCTTGGCACATCTAAATTACTTCATGAATTTTTAAACTAAATCCCCCCTGGTCAACACCAACTAATGATACTCTACACATAGTGACACCCCTGACAGATACAGCAATTAGCCTATACCCCAAAATGTAAATAGCAAGGTAATATTTCATCTGATGTTTAAAGTGAGTAGAGGGAGATTGGGGTAGAAAGCCCTGAAGCAAATGTGCTGCTCCTTATTATACTTTTCTGTACAAGACAACCAAGGCAGCCTGATACAATGGAAAAAACACCGAATAGGGGAGTCAGAGGATCTGTGTTTGAACCTTGCCCAAATCATTAACATGCTTGCTATTCAGATTCCAAAAGCACAAGATAAAGAGGCTGGGCTCTCAGATCTTGTGTCTGGTACCGCCTTTTGGGTCAGTCAAGCATTGTGTATAGTTCAGGCACACAATTTGATTAAAAAATGTACTCCTTCCATCCAATTCGGTAAGTATTTATTAAATGTCTACTATATATAGATTACTGTCCTAGGTGCTGGGGAAACAAAGATAAAGATGAAAAATAGACCCCACCTAAAAGAAGCTTAGTTTTTATGGGGAGATGACATTTGAGGAGGGAAAGGATACCAACAGCTGGGGAAAGGAAGGAAGGATAGAAGGGAAGAAAGAAAAAAGGAAGGGAAGGAAAGTAGGAAGGGAAGGAAAGAACAGAGAGAAGAAAAATAGTTATTAAGTGCCTACTATATGCCAGGCACTGTGCCAAGACAAAGGGAGCTTCCCTTGCAAATAGGATATGACAGCTTAACTGAGTCTTGAAAGTAAGTGAAAGGTAGAGATAAAGAGGACATGCATTCCAGATTTGAAGAACAGCCTATACAAAGGCTTGGAGGCAAGAAATTGAATGTTGAATTCAGGAAATGAAAAGATGGTGCAGGTGTGTTATAAGGCTCAGATTTGATAACAGATGTAAAACACTCTGTAAATCTTTAAACAACGTATAAACGCCAGTCATTATTGCTATTAGCTTACAATCAGTCACCAGGCCTCTGGTCTAGTGATGACTATATTCCATGAATTTCCACTGAGTTCAAACAACACTAATAGAGTAATATAGGGATGTGATAATAAATGTTTAACAAGCTGTCTCTCTAGAAAAATAATATATATGTATATACACACTCAAAATTAATTTGCATCATTAAAACTTTCTCAAGTCTACGCACTCAAGGAAACAATAAATCACTCCTGCTTTGTGAGTATTGCCAATTTTTGAGGTGTAAATATATGCTTGTACTAAAAATTTCACAATGGCTCTCTCAAGCCGGTTCAAGCTGGCTCCAACACATGTCTATTAGTGTGACTGGAACAGACTGTGCATAAAGGGAAGAAATGTGAAATAAATCTAAGCAGGTACTCGTTCTGTGGATAGATTGGGGAGGATTTTAAATGCCAAATGGAGAAGTTTGTATTTCCTTCTAACCAATAAAAAGTTTTGAAGCTTCTTGAGTATGGGAGTGATATGGTCAGAACTGTACTTTAGGAAAATTATTTTGGTAGCTCCCTAGAGGATGGATTGGAGAAGGGGGATATCAGAAGCCAAGAGGTCAGTTTGGAGACTATTATAACAGTCCAGGTGATGGTAGTAGACTAGGCAAATAACAACTACATAGAGGTGTGTCTGCCATATATAAAGCACTGGACCTTCTACAAAATTCAAGGCAAATTAGCATTATTGAATAAATGGAGTTGCTACTCAACTTACTTAGCTGGATGTGATTTTTATCATTTGTCTTTCCTTTTACTGATTTGTGTCCAAGATGGCAGAAACCACTTATTGCTAGAAGTAAACATCCTACTTTTCATATTAAGTAGGATGTTTACTTCTAGCAATAAGTGGTTTCTTTCATATTAGGTCCAGCGTTTCCCACCCATCTCTAGAGAATGAATTCAAATTATCACCAGATTGGTTTGGAGGAAAGGCAGGCAGGCTCTCGGTTGCCACAGAGGTCATAAAACTTCTGAAATGAGTATGTCATTGGGGAGAAGGAAATGACCTTAGTGAGAAGCTTCTGGAAAGCAGTACATTCTATTGAATTCAACATTTATTAAGTACCTACTTCTTACAAGATACCTTACATAAATCAACTCATGATTGATCAGTTTCCTTTGGAGTGTACTGTTCCTGAATCCTCCTGCCACTTGCCTCTGTGTGCCCTTCCTTTGTGTTCCCCTTTTAACCTTCTTGTGCCAGTGAGGTGGCACAATGGATGGGGTGTTGGGCCTGAGGTCAGGAAGACCTGAATTCAAACCCAACCCTCAGACATTTACTAAATGTACATATTTGAGCACATACCTCTTTCTCCATTTTCTTAACCATAAAATGGATATAACAATAGCACCTACCACACAGGATGAGAATATTCGTATTGTGCCTAGCACTATGCCTGGCATAAATAGGTGCCTAATCAGTGCTTATTTTTCTCTCTCCTCTCTTGCATAACCTTATAGATCTTTACTCTGTGGCAAACATGTTGTATTCCCTTTAACAACTCTATCATGGTAGGTGGTATTGTTGGTCCTTTGTTTTTGTACAAGACCAATGATATCACAAGGTGATGGGGAATGCAGGAATTGGATTAAAGTGAGTCACAGAGTCCTCACTCTCTCATCCAGAATCATCAAAGTTCTGTGGAAAGACAGTCAGGATGACTGGTGATGGCCTGGGATGCAGTGGGTAACCTTGGTGTCTTTGATATCTGACCAAGTTGCAAGTGCTCCACTCCAAGAAGCTCCAAGAATCTGCTTCGACTGCTTTCACAGCCATTGGAACAAATTGTTCTCATCTACCCATTTCACCAGGCAAAGTTTTCACATATTTGGAGTAGACATCCTCCTCACTTCTCAGTGGATTCCCATCAGTTACCCTCAACCAGGTTTTGCCAGTCTGCAGAGACAATTTACTGAGGTGTGGCCACTGCACATACTACAGTTTCTCAGAGCCACAAGTGAGCCAGGTAGACACCAAAGGTGAAAAGCAGCCCTGAAAAGGGCTCAGCAGCCTTTACACTAGAATCACTTGTCTTCCCTGAGCATCCTATAAGCCTCATTAGGTAGGAGGTACAATAGGTCTTATTATGCACCCACATTGGGCGATGATGACTGTGCTGGGTAAAGGTAAAGGTGGAGTTAAAGATTGTTCTAAGGTATTTAGTCTGTGTAACTGGGGGAATGGTGGTGGCATCATTAAAAGAAATAGGGGAGTCACAGAGGGCGTCTGGATTTAGAGGAAGAGATGACAAGTACTGTTTAGATGCAGGGAGTCTGTGGTCCTGGAAGGACGTTAAGGTAGAAATGATTGATAGGAAATTGATAGAGTTGAAGTCACTCAGTTTTGCAGACTTGGGGTTGTATTTGACCCTTTGCTCTTCTTCATTCTCCTTAAGGAAGAGAAACCAATTGGGAAGTGATGAGGGTGGAAACTAGGGTGATTGCTATGTGAACAGAGAGGAGGTCACTCGTAAGAAATATTTTAAAGATATTAGTGTGGCAGAATACAAAGTATATGGACTTTAGAGCTGGGTTCAAAACCTGGCTTTGTTATTTATCATCAAGGTGACTCTGGACAAATCACTTAATCACTCTCAGACTTAGTTTCCTCATCTGTACAATGAGGCAGCTAGACTCCATATCCTTCAAGACCCTTTTCAGCTCTAAATGAATGTGTTAGCTGCAAGCAGAGGCATACTGGTATACTGGTAAGTGTTTAACAGGTGTCTCTCCAGAAAAAAGTGGTATACATAACATATTTTAAATTTTAATTTGCATTCACACTTTCATTGTCATTTTCTTGTGTCTAGACAATCAACAAGACAATAAAGCCTTGATTTATGCTCTTACTGAAAATTTAACTATCAGTTCTCACTAGCTGGTATGATCTGGTTCCAGCACAGCCTTAGGCACAGGCCCGCTTCAGACCAGTACCCTATTGGATCAGATACAACACTGGAAGAAAATGAAGCTCTCACAGGTCACTCAACTGTTGACAAAAGAAAGTCTACTCTAGCCATCACATAGGAAGGATATTCAACAGGGCTATTCTGTCACTCAACTTGGACAGAGAGTCCCCTTCTCCTCCATAAGGAAATGTCTATGGGAGGGGCAGAGTGTGGTGGCTGCTTGGATTTGGATCATCTGCCAGATCTGAAGACCCCTGTCTGTTCACATGGGTGGCTCTTTTAAAATGCCCTTAGGTGACCAGGAAGTCATATCAATTTGGCTGCTAGTAAGATGTGTTAAGGCTGCTAGTTAGTTTAGTCCGTGAGGTGGAGGAGAGAGGAATTCTGGTAGATAGTGGTCCTATCACATGTTGAAATAGGAAGAATGAATGAATAGAATATCTTCATTTTAAGGAAATTCTTTCCATTTTACCCAGAACCACTCTTTGCAGGTGGGATGGCCAAGGCACTGTTCTGTTCTTATAGGACTCTATTCTTCCTACCAGTTCAACCCTGAAATAGCTTGGTGATTCTCTACATAATGACAACAAATAAAAGCAGAAGGATTTTTAATCAATTTGTCCATAACAAACTTGCCGTGAGACTTTCACAAAAGCACAAAGACTCCTGATAATGATTTCATTTGGATTTTAATTAAGAACTGAGGAAGAAAGGATTTTCTTTCATATTGCCTATCTTTAGAGATATTACTTCAGTGTCTATTCTCCTGCCTTTGTGAGATGGATTGATATTCCCCAAGAGTTACCAACTAGATTATGTTTTGACAGACCATCATATTCATTGTGTGGTTTGTCATAACCTACCTAGCCTCAGTAATTTCTATATTGTTGCTGTTGTTCAATTGTTTTTAGTTGTATCTGACTCTGTGATCCCATTTGGGATTTTCTTGGTGGAGATACTGGAATGATTTCCCTTTTCCTTCTCCAGCTCATTTTATAGATGAAAAACTAACGCAAAAAAGGTTTAGTGACTTGCCCGAGGTCACACAGCTAGTAAGTGTCTTGAGGCCAGATTTGAACTCATGAAGATGAGTCTTCCTGACTCCAGAGCCTGCACTTTACGTGCTGTGCACCTAGCTCCCCAATTTCTACCTAGAAGAACAAATCTGGATGTGCCAATGTTGTCAATAGAGGAAGAAACCAGCCAAGGCATTTTCTCAAATGTAGCAGCTCATTGCATTGTACCCTACTTGACCATGAATATATTAGTCTTTCACAATAAGAGGTAATGTGCTGGGAATACCGTGTTTCATCTGTTTTAATTTTCCATTAAGGCAATAAACTTTAAAAAAAAATCCTAAATGCAGAAAAAGACTTTCTTTTCTATTCCTAGGCTGGCAACTGGTGAAGAGTGTACTCTTTCAATGAGCCTCATCAATGGATGTATTATTGTAGGACACATTCTTCTTATTTCCTGAAGGGCCTTTCTATCTGCCAGTCTTCCTGCTTATATTAAATAGTCAATGAGTCCCACTGTATTTCATGTTGTTTGACCATAACGCCTTCCAAAAATGTTTAGCTTCCAAATACCTTTAGGCAAACTGACAAAGATGCTTCTGAGTACATGGTAGGAAAATACCGTCATTTAGGTCATCAGAACTGGGTGTGTGTCGCAATTTAGAGAATGAGTTTAAATACTTCTTTATAGACTAGAACTTAATAGCATGCTTGGAGGAAAAAAATAAGGTAAGTTTTAGAAAACCAAAATATACAACAGCACAAAAAAGCTTCATGTGTCAGAAGAAACCCAGGACACTGGGAAGCTTGGACAGCAAACCATTAACTTATAACTAGGAACATTAGCTTCTTTGTATTAAAGGGCTCAATGAGAGGTTTGTCACTAGACCACTGCTTCTGTGGGGCTCCTGTGAAAGAACACCTCTGGCTCAACATATGGGCATGTGTAACCATCTCTTGAAAATCAATTCAGACAGAGAAGTGATACATTTTCCTTACCACTGACTGGAAAGCGGAGAGAACTAGAATCCAGAATGGAATTTTTTCATAACATAAAATTCTGTATCTATACCATCCTATGTGGTCTGTGTCAGGAGAGGGGCCTGGATATGATTGGGTCCACAAGGAGGGGATCTGGGTATCCTCCTGCTTGGATGGGAAACTTAGGATTTGGGGGGTGAAGCACCATAGAACAAGCAAACAAAAACAACCAGAAACTTGTCCATAATGCAAAATAAAATCCTTAAATTTGTATGGCCATAAATAAATCCAGTGGCAACAATGTCCAAAGGGCAGTAGCAGAGCTGTGGGAAGCAGAGAATCAGGAAAGGAAGAAGATAAATGTTGAGGAGATTGAATCAGGGATTTAGAGCATAAATTGCCAAGGGGTAATTTGCTTCACTTAGCAGCTGGAGTGTAGCAGGGCATTCTAAGCTAGAGAACAAGGGCGTGGAAAGTGCCTCTCCTCCTTTTTTAATGTGAGGCGGCTGTTTTGGTGCCCAAGCGTCTCTTTGTTCACCAATTAGAAATTTTCACCTTGAAAGCGCACAATTTAACCAAATTGATGTTGAAAGAACTTGCTACTTTGGAATGCAAATTTTAGAAAAATTAGAAAATTGAACACTTACATTGTTTTTGTTTTTAAATCAGCTACACAAGAACATGATGAGGGAGAAATGGTTAGAAATTTTCATGTGGAAAAACCTGGAGATTTTAGTTAACAGCAAACTTAATATGCGTCAATAGTATGATACAGTTAAAAAATACCCCTAATACTCCCTCTTTCTTTTCTCTTTCTTCTTCCTTTCTTCCTTCCATCTTTCTTTCCTTCCTTTCTGTCCCTTTCTCTCTTTCTCATTTTCTGTCTTTCATTTTTATTATTCTTTTCATCCTTTCTTCCTTTTTCTCCTTTTCTCTCTTCCTCTTTCCTTCCTTTTCTTTATCCCTTCTTTCCTTCCTTCCTCCCTTCCCTTCCTCTCTCTGTATCTATATCTTTGTCTCTGTCTCTCTGTCTTTCTCTCTCTCTCTCTCTCTCTCTCTCTCTCTCTCTCTCTCTCTCTCTCTCTCTCTCTCTCTCTCTTTCCTTTCTCAGTGTAAAAAATTCCCAATACAAGATTCCACAGTTCTCAAGGACAGTCTCAATACCTCTGAAGGAAAATTCATCTCACTTGCATGAAGACTAGGGAAACTTGGGCTATTGTTCACATCATAACTTGATCCTGTCGATTGTAAGCTAACTCTCCACTTTACCATGCTGCACACATCTTCTCCTAGATACTATTAATATAAATATTTGTTCATTCTGCTGAAATTCTACTATGCTAACATCCTTGTGACATGAAAAGGACCTTGGGTTCTCAAAGGGTGTGCCAGGGTCTTGAGCATAAGTGTGGTGACAGATTGTATAGCTGTCCTCTAAGGACCAGAGACTCTTATCACTAATTGGCCACAAAGAGATAAATTTTTCAGCCACAACAACTCTTAAAGGTCATCCCCCAAATCAGAGAGAGTTTGCAGTCCATCTTAGCAGATGGAATAACTGAATCTTTGAGATCCCATCTTGGCAGTATTGAGCTATAAATGGTCAGAACAAAGGGAGGAATAACCAATCACTCTACTTTGTGCTGGCTAAATCAAACCAACCAAGCTAGTAACAATCATTTACTGAGCACCTACTATATTCCATGCTCTGTGCTAAGAATTGGGGATAAAAATACAAAACCAAATCATCTCAGACCTCAAGGATTTCATATCCTTTTGGGAGAAATGAAATATATACACATAATTATGCAGAAAATACATACAACATAAATATAAGGGAATATGGAGGAGACACTAGGGAGGATCATAGTGGTATGATGGCAAATGTTTACCAACCAGATTTCTGGGGGAAATGGAGAGTCTTTAAATTTAATCTTCGTTCTCTGTCATAGAAAATTTAAACTGGAAGATGTTTTAGAAATAATTTAGTCCCATTTCTTCATTGTCTCTAGTTCTAGGTCTCTGGGACCAAAGAGAACACATCTAATCCCATATATATATATGACACCCTTCAAATACTTGAAGATAGCTGTCATATCCCTCTAAATCTTCTCTTCCCCAGTATAAACACAATTCGTTCTCACCTGGGGAGGGTATGTGACAGCATGTGTTCATGGCATCATGGAAGGGTGTGTGTGTGTGTGTGTGTGTGTGTGTATTTGTGTGTGTATGTGTGTGTGTAGGGGATCTCTCTGTAAGTAGCTCAAAATATTCCTGAAATGATTACAACCAGAAAGAAGAGAATGGGAGGAAGCAAGTCGTTCCCTTTTCTCTATCTCCTGAGTTATCAACTCTTCCCACATGGAAACCAATAAAGGACTCCTCCTCTTCTCAAAGTGTAAGCCTTTCACTGAAAAATTATACATGGTCAACAGCAGATTTCAAAAGCTTCCAAGTGGCTACTCAGAACCAGGAAAAGTTGACTCTCAGCATGCTAAATGGAATGGCCCACATGATGTCAAACTGACACCTCCTCTCAGGTTTGGGGTAGATAATGTGCAAAGAATTGTACATACAAGATATTTATAGGCCAAATAGAAGGTAATTTCCAAAGGAAAGAACTTGGAATAGGGTTAGGTAGAGAACAGGAGACTGGGGAAAGAACTCCTTTAGAAGGTAGAATTTGAACTGAGTCTTGAGAAAAACCAGAGAAGTCAGGAGACAGAGGGAGGAAGAAAAGCATTACAGGTATAGGAGATGATACAGGCAAAAAGTCAGGGAATGGAGTACCATGTGTGATGAGACTGAATCAGTAAACATGTACCAAGTGTCTACTATGTACCAGGCACTGTATATACTAAGGGCTGGGTATCCAAAAAGAAGCAAAACACAGTTCCTGCCATCAAGGAGCTCACAATCTAATGGGGGAAACAATAATCAAGCAGATCTATACAAGGGAGCTATTTACAGGATAAATATAAAGTCTTTAAAAGAAGGGAAGAACTAGAAATTAGGGGAGTTGGGAATGGCTTCCTGTAGAAAATGGAATTTTAGTTGGGAGTCAAAGGGAGCCTGGGAAGGCAGGAGGAAGAGAGGAGAAGGCGGATCATTCCAGGCTTGGGAGACAGCCAGAGGAAACATCCAATGCCAGAAAAGAACAGAAAGTGGACAATTTAGCTCGATAGTAGACTGTGTGGCTAAAAGTAAAGTGTAAGAACACTAGAAAGGTAGGAAAGGCTGAGGTTTCAGAGGGCTTTAAGGGTTGAAGAAGCCACTGGAATGTAATGAGTGCTGAGGTGCCATGATCAGACCTGTGCTTTAGAAAAATCATTTTGATATCTGAGTGTAGACTAGATCAGAGTCGGGAGTGACTCAAGGTAGGAATCATCAACTAGAATACTATTCAAATTATTATGTGTATGTGGTTTGTCCTTTGTTCTCAGAGAGGACCATGACATCAGGGAGGTGATGCCATGACATACAAGTAAATTGGATTTCAGTGAGGGAAGGCTGTGCAGGGTCACCCGCCTCACTTTCTCCTCCAGAATCATCAGGATCCAGTGACCAGATATAGATCAGAATGACTGGAGATCTTCCAGGATGCAGCAGAAGACCTTGGCCTTTTTAAACCAAAGTCTCTTTGAATTCTCCATTTGAGAGAGGCAGCACCCATTCAATGTATATGCTTTGTTGTGGTTTTTGTCCTTCCTTCTCAAAGAGGACTGTGACATCAGGGAGATGATGACACCACCTAATCTAGGTTCGAGATTACAAGGGACTGCCCCAGAATAACAGTTCTCTAACTGGGGAGAGGGGACATTTAGGAAGAATGCTTTGAAAGTAGAAATGGTAAGATTTAGCAACAAATTTGATATGTGGGATAAGTGCAAGCAAGGCATTGAGAAAAGTAATAGCTAACACACTTGTGACAGGTGCCACGCTAAGTGCTTTACAATGACTATCTCAGCCCTGGGAAGTAAGTGCCATTATTATCCCAGTTTTACAGATAGGGGAAATGAGGTAAAGAGAGTGCCTGGAGTTATGCAGCTAGTAAGTATTGGAGGCTGGGTTTGAACTCAAGTCTTCCTGACTCCAGGCTCTGGGCTCAATCCATTGAGTCACTAGCTGTCTCTGATGACAGTGAGATTGTGAGCCTGGGTGACCGGGAGGATAACGGTGCCATCAACAGTAATAAAGAAGCTGGGCTGAGGTAGTGTTTTGGGGGAAAGATAAAGAGTTTTTTTATAGAGTTTGATGCACCTACATGACTTCTAATTCAAAATATCCAAGAGGCAGTTGGTAACGCATGCTCATCCCAGTCACTCAGGTTCACAGTCTCTGTCATTAGGAGCCAGGTGGCTCAGTGGATTGAGCCTGGGGCTTAGAATCAGGAAGATCTGTGTTCAAATCCAGCTTCAAGTAGCTATGTGACCCTGGGCAAGTCATTTGACCTCTGTTTTCTCATCTGAAAAAGGGGTATATCCCTCAAGGTTATTGTGAAGATCAACTGAGATGGTAATGGGCCTCAGGAGAGAATTTAGGGAGACATATATATATATATATATATATATGTGTGTGTGTGTGTGTGTGTATACATATACACGTATACATATGCATATGTATCATATATTACACACACACATGTATGTATATGAATCATTTACATAGAGATGGTAAGGTATGACTAGTGAAATGATTAACTGGCACTAACATTGGTTTCTCCAGATCTCTGAATCAAGGAAGTAGTCCATTAATGGCTATTGGTGGGGGTGCATGCCTGATAGTGAAGGGACTGAGGCAGGTGGATGGTCTGAACTCAAGAGTTCTGAGCTGTAGTATGGCTGAAGATGATCAGGTATGGCTCTGAGATGGAGTGATTCCTCAAAGGGATGGTCCAGGTTGGAAAAACAAAGCAAGTCCAGGCTCCCATGCCAGTTCACAGCAGGATTGGGCCCATGAACAGCTGCTGTACTTCCAGCTTGGGAGAAATAGAAAGCCCTGATCTAACTAACCTTTCTCCTCACCTCCTCCCTACCCCCCCCCCCAAAAAAAAGATTTGAAGAATTAAGAAGAAGCTCGACTCGACCCCTAGTGAATCAAATTATTTGGAAAATATTGATTAGTTAGGAAGGCACAATGAATTTCTGAGATTAATTTATACAGAACTGAAAATATGAGAATTTACCAAAGGACACTTGAAATTTTTATAATGAAAGTTTTATAATGAAAGTATTATATCTACAAAAGAAATCTCTATAACCCTTCTGGGCTCACTCTCCTGTACTCCCCCTCCCACACCTTCCCAAAGACAGGCTGGGTCCCCAGAGGGTAGATGACTATAGTTATCCCTTTCACATCACAACTTTTCTCACTGTGGTTTTGATATATCATGGGTTGGTATAATAAATTTAAGAATTTGGAGGGACTTTTGTGAAAGCTACAGACAACATGCAAAGGCCAGTAGATGACACAGAACCTATGACCAAATACTTAATCCAAATCTTACAATAAGTTGCTATAAACACTCCATAAAAGGAAAAGAAAAAATTCAGACTTCTCTGGGATGGAAAGGGGGCCATAAATTTTTAGAAAGATTTTCGTCATCATGGGTGTGCCATACCCCTAACCACCACTGTGTGGAAGGGACAACTATACTTCCCTCAAAGAGGTTAAAGGAAGCCTTGATGGACTAACCAAAATCACACGAATGTTGGAAAAGCACAACCTAAAGTTATGCAACACAAATAAGTGGAGGAAATGAAGAAGATGGGAGATGTACAATCTGTTCTGCTCCGAGAAAAGAAAAATTGGATATAATTTTGGTAAAAGAAACATGGTTAAAACTACGCAGAGTAAAACGTACCACTTGCAAAGAGACTGGGTTTGGGACTCTTCACACTATTCCATGGGAGAAGAAAGCCATATGGGGTGGGATTTAAAATACATAATGAAGCTGTCCAAAAGATATATAAGATCTGCCATAGAAGATGTATGATTATGGATAGGAATTGGGAACAACTCAGTCGCGAGTGTATATGTCACTGAAAAGAAATGTGAAAAGGAAAGGATGGATTTTTTTAAAGGAGAAGTTATTTTTCCTGCATGCAACAAAAAGGGGACTATTGTGAAAAGATTTCAACTATCTTCAACTATCACCTATCACAAGTTGATAAAGTTATTGTAAACATAATACGAGCTAAACATGGGAGAATGTTTTATGAGGATATAGGACTGAAGAATTAATGAATGATGACAACACTGATGATGGAGATGATAGCTGGAATTTAGAGTTCACGTGAATATTTTCAAGGTGTATATAACTATTATCTCATTTAGAAGGAGCTGGGGGCAAGGTGGATAGAGAACTGGATGTGGATTCAGGAACACTTAAGTTTGAATCCTTCCTCAGCCACTTCCTAGCTGTGTGATGCTAAGGAAGTCATTCAAATTCTCTTGGCCTTATCCGTAAAATGATCTTCACAATAAACTTGTGAGGTAGGTACTACAGATATTTCATATATAAGGAAACTAAACTTCAAATAAGTGGGATGACTTGCCCATCTATCACAGAGCTCCCAACTGTCAGAGGTGGTAGCTGAACCCAGGTCTTCCTGGAGAGAAAGAGGCATCTAATATTTCATGTACTAGACCAGTGTGGGCAGATGACAATCTTCAAGATGAATTGATGGGGTGTCTATAACCTGGTTTACATGTGCAAGAGAGATCAGTAGAAAATGGCCTTTCAGAAACAATAACAGCAGTTCTGCCTACTACATTCCTTAGATTCATAAATACTATCTTCAAAAGCAAAATAAATTCAGGTGTTGTCGTATATTTAAATAACATTCTCATCTTCTCGCATGACTCTAAAAAAGCACATTCAGTTCATCTGATCAGTATCAAACTATTTCCAAGGTCATGTCTATTTGTCAAACTGGAAACATGTGAGTTCGGCCAGAATGAGCTATAACAGTGGTTCTCAACCTGTGGGTCAGGACCCCTTTGGGGGTCGAATGACCCTTTCACAGGGGTCACCTAAGACCATCAGAAAACACATATTTCCAATGGTCTTAGGAACCGAGACACTGCTCCTCTATCTGTCTCCAGGCGGATCCACCCACATGCAGATATACCTACATACAAGTATTAAAGGGTCACAGCATTAGAAAGTTTGAGAACCACTGGGTTAGAGTTTTGGCACTCTGCTATAAGTAGAGAGTTGGTATGAAATACTAGAAAATAGAAATGTTCTTCACATGGAAACCACCAACCAGCTTCAAAGAGAAAAGGTGACTTCAAGGTAGTACTATAGGTTTTTCCACAGGTATATCTTACCTCATTTCTTCCCCCTCCACAGACTTTTTAGTGTCCCCCAAGTATTTCTGGTGATTACTCACTTCAGAGGAAAACTTCTAAGATCTAAAAACCTTTTGCCACGACCCTCTTCATGGCCAACCCAGATCCACATTAGTCTTTCATGATAGACATAGATGTTTCCAGTCTTGCATTAACAATGTAGTGTGGAAAACAGCACAACTGAACCATGGGGGTAGATGTGGCCAGTTCACCAGGAAAATACACAGATATTTTCACTTACACTAAAGCACCTGGAAACCAGCATATTTAAAAGCAATGGGATTATTACTGATGTATTTGAGACTTGCCTCACAACCTTGGCAAACAAAAAAGAGGCAAAAGGAAGGAAACAATAACAGCTAGCATTTGCAATTGCTAGTGTGTATACACATACATATAAACACATATACACATAATATAATTCACCACTCCCCCAGGGTTCTCTAGTACCCTTAAGGGAAGTTCAGGGACATCTAGGTTCTGTGCAAATGTCTGCAGCCTCCACCAACACTAGGGGTGGTCCCCTGTGTCCTCAGCTCCATTTAATCACTGTCAGACCAACTTTTACAAAGAAATATTTACTTCAAAGGCATAATCACAAAAATATACAAGCTTACCACTCAATACATAAGGGTTAATTCTCCTTCCTTTTTCCACCAACCACCTCAGTTTTAGGGAAGGGAAAGGGGAAGGGGAAGGGGATTAGAGTCCTAGTTTAATTCAGTTCCCATAGAGAACAGCTCCAGTTCTAAGACCAAAACCCAATCTAGGGTTGAGTCCCAGGCTCCCTTGCTTTTCTTGTTTCTCTGATGAGCTGACTAGCTGAGCTATCCTGCCTGGAATCCTACTTCCAATGTCACCGTGGCTCAAACTCTTAGTGCAGTGAGTACAGTGGGGATCATCCTAAGACACCTGTATCTGGGAAGGACAAACAGCATAGGACAAAGATAAGCACCCCAAGGTCCATTTCTCAATGCCAAGCTAAAAAAGAATGGATGAAAGAAGTCCTTCCCTTCTCACCATTTCAGTAAAAAGCACCTGAGCTAGGGATAAAGTATGATGTTCACCATCTAGATACATCTGCTAGGCAATCTGGACGTAGCCAGGAAAAGCCCCATTACATATATAATGGCCAAACATGGAGGCACTCTGTATCTCCCCTATTGTGTAGGTGGAGGCAGCCTCCTTTGATTGACTTTGTAGATGGAAAGGCTATGTATATAGTGTGTGTATACATATATGTGTATGTATACACACATGTATATACACATATAAATAGCTATAACACACATGCACATAAATATATAGTACATGTATGTATATATGACATGTATACATATATGTGTGTGTAGATGTGGATAGTTATTTACATGTTTTCTCCTTCATTTGAATGATTTTCTTGAGGGCAGGGCTCTTGTTTTTTACTTTTATTGTATCACCAGCACTGAGCACATTTCTTGGCACATAGGAAGCACTTAATAAATTCTTATTGACTGACTCGTGGTCTCATGGCTAAGGTCTACAGACATCTGGAGATTGCCTAAGCAAAACAGATCTTTGGCTGCTGTGTTCAGAGGTGTGGGGGTTGGGGGAGAAGGTATAATGGCAGAATGAAACAAGGAACATCCACTGTGCTATTTTTATTGGAAACTGGAGGTCATTAATAATACTAAGTGCTGGTTACAGAATTTCTGCAGGAATATTATTGCAAAGGTGAGCAGGAATAGCAAAGGGAACAATATACAAGGCACGGCAATGTGTTATAAAGGGGCAGAAAATAGCTGACTGGTAAATTTTAAAGAAATTATGAAGTGTTCCAAAGGATCATGGTAGAAGGGATTTTTATTATGTTTCAATCAAGAAAAAGGTTTTAATTAGACAATAGTGATGAACTAGGAAATCTCCAGAGAAGGACAAGGGCCATGACCTCATGCCATATGAGCATCTGTTGAAAGGACTGGAATGTTAAGCCTAGAGAAGAGAATACTTTGTGAGGAGGGACATACCTGTCTTAAAGTGTCTGAAGGACTGTCATACAGCAGAGGAATGAGATTTGTCTTCATTGGCCCCAGAGGACATAATTAGGTGGCCGATTTCCGTTTAATGAAGAAAAAATTTCTAACAATTAGAGCTCTCCAAAGATGGAGTAGGAGACCTTGGGAGGCAGTGGCTTCCCCTTTCCTTGAGGTCTTCAAACAAAGTCTGGATGATTGCTTTGGGGATATAATGCAGAGCAGATTCTTGGCAAGATGTGAGTTGGACTAGCTGGTTTCTGACGTTCTTTCCATTTCTGAAAAGTTATGGCTTTCCTTTTAAGCCCCTGCAAAAAATACTGTCTCTTATGAAAACTACTGAGGTATGTGAGGCTATCAGTAACAATGGGATTCAGATTCCAACACTCTGGTAAAGGAAGAAAGGCACTAACATGATGCAAGAATCAAGGCCAGAAGAGCCATTATAGCCACTTCTTATTCTGGGGCATATAGAGTCTCTCATAAGAAATACAAATCCAATTTGAGAAAGTATGGTGTAAAACTGAAGAGGGGACAGCATCATACAATCTGAGAACATTTATGGTTTATGTAAATGACATCACTCTGGTCATTAGAGAAGAGAGACTGTGAGTATTTAAAATGTAAAGCATTTTCCCATGAACTAGGGCGAGTATCAGCAGAAGCAAGACCAGAGCCATGAACATGGGAGACAAAGGGAATTACCATAGTATTGAGCCACAAAAGCAAAGGATCAGTCAGAGAGAATTCTTTTATTTGATAATATTTTATTTTTCCCAATTATATATTAAAAACAGTTTTTAACATTCCTTTTCAAAAATTTTGAGTTCCAAATTCTTTCTGTCTCTTCTTCCATTCCTCCCTCTCTGAGATAGTAAGCAATTTGATATAGGCTATACGTGTTCAGTTCTGTAAAACATTTCCATATTAGTCATGTTATGAAAGAAAACACAGACCAAAAAAAAACCACAAGAAAAATAAAGTGAAAAACAGTATGCTTCGATTTGCATTCAGATGCCATTAGTTCTGTTTCTGGAGGCGGGTAGCATTTTTCATCATGAGTCCTTTGGAATTGTCTTGGATCATTGTATTGCTGAGAATAGCTAAGTCAATCACACTTGTTCATTGGACAATATTGCTATTACTGTGTACAATGTAGAGAATTCTTCTCAAAGAAAATTATTTCTTATGGGATTCACTCCAAGAACCCACACAATTAACTAAGAGGTGTAATGGACAGAGGGTTGGTCCTGAAGTCAGGAAGACCTGAGTTCAAATCCAGCCTCAGGCACTTACTAACTGTGTGATGTTGGGCAAGTGTGTTTGTTGGCTGTTTCCTCAGTTGAAAAAGGAGGATCATGACCTCACAGGATTGTTGTGAGAATCAAATGAGACCAGCTGCTTAGTACAATGTCTGGCATCTAGTAGGTGCTCAGTAAATGCTTGTTCTCTTTTGCTTTACTTCTATAGGGTAGGCAGCAATTTTGTTATTGTCAAGGAAGTGGAACAAAGATGGCCAGTTTCACCCAACTTCGTTCTTATTCCTGGAGAGAGGTTTACATGAATCACAATAGGCATCAAGACTGTGGAAAGGAATTGAAAGAAATTTCCAAGTCTAAAAAAAAATAGTAGACCACACTCCCAGAATCACAAAATATCAGAGTTGGAAAGGATATCAGTGGCAACTTGGTCCATCTTATACCTGAAAAATAGACTCCACTATAAACATACCCAGTAAGTGGTCATCCAACCTTTACATGGAGTCCTCCAGTGAGAGGGAACCCATTACCTCTCAAACCATCGCATTCCACTTTTGGAATGCTCTAGTTAGGAAGTTGTTCCTCCATTTAAGTCTAAATTTGCATCTTCCATCCCAGGCTCCTTCTTCTGCCCTTTGGTGACAAATCAATCAATAAGAATTAATTAAGTACTTTTTATGGTCCTAACTATGGAGGATATAAAGAAAGAGTAAAATCAGTCCATGCCCTCAAGTTTCTTACATTTTAATAGTGGAGATAGCACATTTATAAATTGGCACACCAAAATAAATATGGAATAGATCGGTGGTGACCTTATAGAAGAAGAGCTTAGTGGGGGTTGGGGGGGTAGATGGGAATGGGAAAAGCCCACAGAAACTCAATCTTAAAAGAAAACAAAGGATCCCAGAAGGCAAAAAGAAAGGAGAGAGGGAATGCCAGGCATGAAAGAAAATCAGTGAAAAAATAAGGAAAGTGGAGACGGGACATTGGAAGTAAAGAAGCACGACAGTAATGTAAGGCTATTGAGTACAAGGAGGGAAAGTAATGTGTTAAAAGACTGGAACAATAGCCTTAAAAGCCAGAGCAGACTCTATTTCATCCCAGAGGTTATAAGAATCATCAGAGATTTTTTAATAGAGAGGTGATATGGTCAGACCTACACTTTTGGAAGACGACTCCAGCAGTTGTGTGAAGGACGGATTGAAATATAAAGAGACAAAGTGAGTTCAAATGAGGCCTTAGATACTTACTAGCTGTGTGACCCTGGGCAAGTCACAACCTTGATTACCTGAAAAAAAAAAGGTCAGAGAGACTTGAGACAAGGCAGACAAAGAAAGAGCCTATTAAAATGGTCCAGATGAGAGAGAATGAAAGCCCAAACTAGGGTGATGGCCCAGTGTTTGGAGAGAAGGGGACATACATGAGAGAGGTTGCAAAAAAAAATTACAACTAATTAGCAACTCATTTGGATATATGAGATAAATGAACAGAAGAGTCAAGAATGACATAGGGGTTGTAAACTTGAGTGACAAGAAGAAGGATGGTGCCCTTGATGGAAAATAAGGAAGTTCAGAAGATGGGTGGATTTCAGAGGGATAATGAGTTCTCTTTTGGACCTGTTGAGTTTAAGATACCAACAGTATACTCAGTGCAAATATTTAAAAGGACATTGGTAAAGTGAGACTAGAGCTCAGGGTAGAGGGACCAAGGCTGTATAAATCAATCTGGGAATTATCTGTGCAGAGACGAATTGATAATTGAACCGATGAAAGCTTATAACTAAATGAGGGCTTGTAGAGGGAGAAGAGAAAAGAGCAAGGGTAGAGTCTTGGAGGAACCTGCCACATTAGCAGGGATGGCCTGCATGAAGAACTAGCAAAAGAGACTGAAAAGGAATGGGGAGACAGGTTGGAGAAGAGCCATGAGAGAACACAGTTATGAAAACCCAGAGAAATGGTATCAAAGAGGAAAAAGTGGCTAGTTGTGTCAAGTGCTTCAGAGAGGTTAAAAGAAGAAGGAATGAATACTATGAAAAGGTCATTGGATTTGGCAATTAAGAAATTCATGGCAACTTTGGTGAGCGCAGGTTTGATTGAATAATGAGGTAGGAAGCCTCATTACAGGGGCTTTGAATCCAGGGAGAGGAGACTAAGTGGAGGCACCAACTATAGACGTCTTTCTTGAGGAGTTTAGTCATAAAGGTAAGAAGAAACATAGAACAATAATGGAAATGGTTGGATTGAGAGAGTTGTTTTTTTAAAGGATGGGAAATACCAGCCTGTTTATAGGCAGCAGAAAGGAGCCAGTAGATAAGGAGAGGATGAAGATAAGGGAGAAAGGGAGAATCACAGTGGGGGCAATTTGCTGATGAAAATGGAATGGAATGGGATCAAGGGTATGTGTAGAGGGATCAGCCTTGGCAACAAGAAGGATCACCTCTTCAGTGACTGTAGTGAAGAAAAAGAAAGTAGGGGATAATATCAGAGAGATGACATGACATGACATGACATGATATGATATGATATGACATGACATGACAAGAAAAGGGAGATCTAGATGAATGGCTTCAAATTATTTTTCCAGTGAAGTATGAAGCAAAGTCCTCAGCTGAGAAGGTGGGAATAGAAGGTGGCATGGGAGACTTGAGCAGAGAAGAAAAGAATATGTCTAATCCTCTTTTACATGGAAGCCCTGCAGACACTTAACAACAGCTATCCTGTTCTCCTGAGTCTTCTTTCCATGGGTCTCAACGTCTTCTGTTCTTGCTACTAATCCTCTTATTTCATGGACTTGTTTAGCCACCATTCTGGTTCCTTTCCTCTGGATATTTTCCAGCTGATCAATCTCCTTCCTAAAACAAGGTACCAGGAAGCAATACAATACTCTCTCTATAGAGTTTGACCAGGGCAGTATTACAGTGGTATCATCACATTTCTATGGGATGCTGTGCCTCTTTTATTTCGGCCTGAGATCTTATCAACTTACCTGGTTAAAACATCATGCCACTGGTTCACATTGAGCTTACAACCAAATTAATTCAATTCACTATGTATTTATCGAGTGCCTGCTTTGTGCCAGGCCCTGGGCTCAATGTTGAGAGTACAAAGGTAAAAATGAAGGTGTTTCTTCTTTCTAGGAGTTTACAATCTAAGAGGTGGGTGGAGGTTAGGACAATAGTACAGAGCTAAGCATAAAACCAAATTTATTCCAAGTAAATACAAATTAATTTCTGGTAGATCAGAGAGGACTTAAAATTGAGGAAATCAGGAAAGGTCCTCTATAGGAGCTAACATGTAAACTATGCTTTACAGAAAGCCAGGAATTCTAGGAGGTACGGGTGAGGTAGGAGAGGATTTCAGCCTATACAGAGGCATCAAAACCTCCAGATCCTTTTTAGCCTGCTATCCAGGCATACCTCCTCTATTTTATGCTTAGGAAGTTGGTATCCTAAATCCAAATGTAATACTAAGTGATTATGCCTACTAAATTTCATCTTATTTGATTCAGACAAATATTGTGACCTATTAAGATATTTTTGGAGTCTGTCATCCAGTCATTCTCCCCTAACTTTTTGTCATTTGAAAGTCTCCTAAGAGTAGCATTTACACTTCTATCCAAGTCAATGATTTTTTTTAATCAAAAAATATTCAACTGAAGAGGGACAAGAATGGATCTTGAGAGCACTTATTAGTGACACCTTTCCAACCTACTCCTTAAGTTGTCAATCAACCAGTTCAAAATTCTTAGTGGCAAGCTGAGAAAGAAACAAGGGAGTTAAAAAAAACACAACAAACTTAAAAACCTAGTAATTACTTTAGGGGGCAGCTAGGCGGCACAATGAATGGAGTGTTGGACCTGGAGCAAGTCACTTAATCCTGTTTGCCTCAGTCACTCAGCTATAAAATGATGTAGGGGAGAAAATAGCAAAGTACTCCAGTATCTTTGCCAAGAAAACCCTAAATGGGGTCAAAAAGAGTGAGTCACACAACTGAAAGGACTGAACAGCAACAACAAAAACTGCTCTAGGTAGTTGGATAAGTGCTGGGGTCTAGAACACAACAGAGCTGAAGTAGCTCCAGGGCTATGAGCCAAAAGAGGCAAAGAGGATCCTTTCCATACCAAGGAAGAAGACATAACAACTGAAGCCCATAAAGCAACTCAGTTCAGAAGCCCAACAAAGGATGGAAAAGAGCAGTCCAGTGAAGGAGCCAGCAAAGACTAGCATGGCAGAAAAAATACATCTGCAAATGACCCCACATCAACAAAAACATCAGGGTAGAACCCCATGACATCATCAAAGGACAAAACTCTAGAGGAACCAACAGCAGCGTTCAAAACAGAGGCGCACTCCAGTGGGGGCACCATCTTAGAAGCATGAGCTGACTTGGCTACTCTTGTTCCTCGGTAACATGTGTACCCTAGCTGTGTGAAACCTGACATCTTTTCTTCTGTCATCCTCACTGATTACATTGTAACCCTGTATGTAGTGGGAGGGAATCTTTCCTACTACCTACTTTGCTAAGTTGTTTACTTAAATGCCTTTTTTAAAAACTAGAATATGGGTCAGTTTATTAAAAGAAAGGCTTCAGAAGTTGTTCATGAGCATTAATTAACAAGAAGTGGGCTTTAAAAAGGTTAATGTACACTATGTTCCAAATAAATTTTCCCAAATGTCTTTATATTCTTGCCATCTGTAAAATTCTTCTGCCAGCTGAATTCTGTGTAGGAATCCTCCAATAAAGTGGAGAACATCTTTGTCGAGAAGAACAGCTCCCTGTTTTATGTCTAATTTTCTATTCATAATCAGAGGACTGTTGTCTCTGAGGTCAAACTTACCAAAGAGTTTTCTAAGATGTTGACATCTTCAAGGAAGGTGATGTTGTAAGAGAGCCTTTTTAAGCCTACGTTTTACTCTGGTAAGTCTATTTTTTTGTTGTCATTATCTACAAAGAACGCAACGGAACCTTATATTCCATTCACCTTTTGTAACTGAGAATATTTAATCCTATGAAGAGAATCATTTGCAAAAGCCTGTCTATTCCTTTCTCTTTAAAAAAAAAAAACAACTTTTTTTTTGCTTTTTGGAGGGCAGTTGGGGTTAAGTGACTTGCCCAAAGTCACATGACTACTTTTTGTGTCAAGTATCTGAGGCCGAATTTGAACTCAAGTCCTTCTGACTCCAGGGCTGGTGCTCTATTCACTGTGCCACCTAGCCACCCCTTCCTTTCTCATTAAAAAAAATAAAAAAGATGTTAAGGATACCCTTAATAAGCATATAGGGCTTTTTCAAATCTAGAGATAAGAAAATAAATATGTGACTTGGTAGTGCTCATTGTGGTTCAATTTCCTCATCTGAAAAGTCAGAGGCTTAGACTAGATGACCTCTCAGAACCCTTATATCTCTTATATGATCTTATATGATCCTCTGCCCTCCCTCTTGTCTTTTGCTAATAATACTGTCATCAGTCATCTTGGCTTCTGTCCTGCCACTGGACTTTGGTGAATCTGGAAGAGAGAGTGAGGCTGATGACTTTCTTCCACTCTGCTTCATTTAAATCTAATTCATGCACATGTCAAGACATCACCTCATGATGTCATTGGTCCTCTTTAAAAATTAAGGATCAATAACCATGCCGGCATGGTTATTGGCATCTTCCCTTCTTTCAGATATTGTTAAGATTGTTCCTTTGATGCTTTCAAATTCATGTTGCCTTCAGCACAGACTTCCTCTATATGTGTTTAAAATTTAATTTAATTCGACAAGCAATTACTAGGTGTCTGGCACTGTGTTAGGTAGCTCTTGGACATACAAAACAAAAAAAGGTGAACAATCCCTGCCCTCAAGGAACCTACATTCTAGTATTTGGTCTGGTCTAACTGTTGTTACCATCTTTGTCTTCTTTGGTGACATTTCCATTTCTTCACATTGAAGATTAAGGTGGTAGGATCTAAAAGGAGTGGTTCTGTTATGGTCAAGAATTTAAATGACTTGCCCAAAATTGCACAACTAGCCAGAAGTATGTAAAAAATAATATTATTTTGAATTAGAAAATATTTTTGAAAAATTTAAGATGCTATACAATATATAACATATGTCATGCATATTAGCACAATTATTACCTCAAAGTTATTGATTTATAAGAGACATAGAGGAGGTTCCTATGTCTCCATAACAAATATATTTAAATAGATTTTACCTTTCTATTACTACAAGTTTAGTAACAGACCACAGAAGGTATAAAGTTGCATAATATAGAATTTTTTGGTTGAACAGCATTATTTTGTTGGTAATTATCTAAGGGACTGTACTTTACCGTACATTTTCCATCTTGTTGCTGCTTTGTGCCCAAAACTTTTTATACACTAATGGGGCCACGGTTGGTGCTTAGCACCCAAATGGAGCAATGCTAAAGAGGAATTCCTCCCATTCTGGTTGAAAACTTTTCTGCCTTATATGCAGAAATTCATATTCATCTTTCTCAGAAAGTTACATCATCTTTGACAAACATTTGAGCACCACCAAGCACAAACTAATGTAAATGGAAACTACTCTTTAAGCCTAATGCCAACATATGGCCTAATGGAACAGGAAGACTTGCCAAACCAGCCATGTAAGACACTGTTCTTGCCCCCGTTTCCTCCCTCATTTTTTTCTCTGAGCCTCACAAAAACCTAGAATAGAAGAGGCTTTCAGTAAATTTTCAACTGCTGGAGGTGGAGGAAGTTCTCTGTTCACATGCATAGACTTGCCTTATTTTCACTGTGGAGTTTCTGATAAAACTCAGATTTCAACAGTAACTCTTGATGTACATTAATGTTTAGTTGATAGAAAGTTGCCATACCAGTCAGCCAGCACCTGCTCTGTGACAGGCATAAGTAGTAAGGATACAAAAAACAGGCAAGAGATAGGCCCTGATCTCGAGGAGCTTGAAATCTAATGGAGAAGACAACAAGAAAACAAATTTATAAAAACAAGTATATATATATATACAGGATAAATAGTAAATAATTAATGGAGAGAAGGCACAAGGATTAAGAGGGGCTGGGAAAAGCTTCCTATAAGGATAATATTTTAGTTAGAGCTTAAAGGAAACCAGGGAAGGTAGTAGCTGGAGATGAAGGAGAGCATTCCAGGAATGGGGGATAGATAATCAACAAATCAGTCAAAAACATTTATTAAGCACCTTATGTGCCAGGCACAGTGCTAAAGCATTAGAGCCAAAGAAAATGCTTAGAGTCAACAGATGTAATGTCTTACTTTTGGAAGAGTTAGGAGACCAGTATCACTGGATCAAAGAGTTGTGTGTGTGTGTGTGCGTGCGTGTGTGTGTGTGTGTGTGCGTGTGTGTTTGTCCTTCATTTTTGAAGAGATCTATGGTATCAAGGAAATGATGACATGACTTGCAGTTGACTTTGATTTGAATGAGGAATAGCTGTGCAAGGTCACTAGCCTCACTTTCTCCTCCAGATCCATCTGGATCCAGGGATCAGATATTGATCAGGATGACTGGAGATGACCCAGGGTGCAATGGGAGATCCTGGCTCTTTCCCATATTCACTTAGAGTGAGGTAACACCCATTCAGTGAATTATATGAAAGAGTACATTTGGGGGAGTAAAGTATAAGAAGACTGGAAAGGTAGGAGATTATGAAGGGCTTTAAATGCCAAACAAAGCTTTTTGTATATGGTCCTGGAGGTGACTGGTTCACTTGAGTTTATTAAGTATTGGGGGCTTGGGGGGCAGAATAAAATCAGACTCATATTTTAAGAAAATCACTTTGATGGTGGAGTGGGGGATGGATTAGAGTGGGGAGAGACTTGAGGCAAGTAGACCCATCTACTGGCTATTAGGGCTGGCCCAGGAGGGCTTGCCAGAAGGGCAGCAATGTCAGGGGAGAGAATGTATTGTTAGAGCAATATCAATTAAATTAATTGAATTGTTACCTAAGGAAGTCACTCAACATACCTATTTGATCCTATTTATGAGACAAGGACTAGAATAGGCCACTACATCTGTGACTGCATTGAAATAGTGAACCCCTAGGTAAGCAAACTCCCTCTACCAATTTCAGGTCAGCCCTTTTCTGCAACAACTTTAGCAGTGGTTCTCAACCTGTGGATCACAACCCCTTTGAAGGTCAAATGACCCTTTCACAGGGGTCGCCTAAGACCATCGGAAACCACATATTTCCGATGGTCTTAGGAACGAAAACACTGTTTCTCTATCTGTCTCCAGGTCAGTCTACCCACATGCAGATACGCCCACATACGAGTATTAAAGGGTCCTGGCATTAGGAAGGTTGAGAACCGCTGCTTTATAGTGTTAGAAAGTTGCCTAAATTTCTGTGATGTTAAAATGAGTTCACTAGGGTCACAGAGCTAGGATGTATCAGATATAGGACTTTAACCAGGATGCGCTTGGCTTTGAGAACACACCATGTTGCCTCTCTAGTTAGGGAATATAGACTTTAAAAGGCTACTAATCAATATCATAAGTCAATTCTCACAGAACCCTACTAAGTACTAAAGAAAGAATTCTGGGCACCTCTGGGAAAGAAAAATCCATTATATTCTTCATCAATAGCAGGCCTCTATCATCCAAACATCAGCCTATGACTAAGGCATTCATGGATGGGTCTCTCTACTTGGAGAATGCCTTTAGTTCCATCCCTTCACTTTACACATGAAGATACTAAGAAGGAAAGAGGTAAAGAAATGTGGGGGCTGCTAGGTGGCACAGTGAATAGAGCACCAGCCCTGGAGTCAGGAGGACCTGAGTTCAAAGCCATGTGACCTTGGGAAAGTCACAATCCCAAATGCTCTGCCTTCCTTCCTCCAAAATGAAAAAAAAAGAGGTATTTGTCCATGGCCACACAGGTAGGGAGTAAAAGAGTCAGGATTAGACGCCAGGTCTCCTCAACTCAACATTCAATGGTTTTTGTCTTATTTTATTTTGTTTTCCCACTGTACCAGTCATTCTAGGACTCTTAGCTGCAGTTCATTAGGACAGAGGTGTCAAAACAAAGTGATTTCTGTAGTTTGCTCAGGCATAAAAAATGTTTCACAAAACAAACAAACAAACAAACAAACAGTCAAACCTAGGCCCCACAAAGTATCTGAAAATCTGTAGGATCTTGTCATTAGGATGGAGTGCTGGCATACTACCTGCTTTTCTCAGCAGGTATGATAAAAACACTCAAATGAAACTCTACAGCAACCACATGGGTTGTTCAAGGTATTATTTTGGCAATCAGTGAAGGGATATTCTTTAAATCCTATAGAGACTGGTGGCCTCTAAATCCCAAAATTATTGTTGATGGAAAACAAGAATGATATTTGAAAATTAAATGCCACATTTTGTGACCAGGGGAAAAGAACAGAATTTATAGCCTGTAGAGCCTACAAAATGAAGGGAAGGAGAACCAGTCCCACACAGTTCCGGCACCAAAGGAATGATTCTTTCCCCGAGTTCTAGCTTTTGAAATAAGCTACTCGTTAGTGCCAAAGAATAGCTCATCTGCAGAAAAGTTGTTTTCATTTTGTAAGATTTTAAGAGAAGATGAGAAAGGCAAGGAAATTATTTTTAAATATTGAGGAAATTATACCTTCATCTTGCCTTGCTTCACAAAACCTATAATAAAAGAAGGAAAACTGATGGATAAATCAATGCCTTTTCTTTGGTCTGTTATTCATTACAGACTCACCTTACTTTGACCTCAGCAGTAGCAATGTGTAGTTTTCTATAAACATTACCAAGGCAAAAATTAGTCATGAATTCCTTTAAATCCTGTAAGGTCTTAAGAACTAGATGTTTTTCTGCAAGAATAGCTTTTAATAGCTGGCCTATGTTAGTAAAGTGAGATAATTCAGAAAATTAAGTGTGTTTTCTCTTTTCTCTTGGATTATTGGGATTTTCCTGGTAAAAACCTTAACTCTACAGATAAGTCTAAAACTCCCTCTGAGGTACTTTGCAATTCAGCATTCATAGATTTGCAGATGAGATTCTCAGGGTGAGGACTATCCCCAGGCTTTAAGGATGTAGCCTGTGGGGCCATCTTTCTAAAATTATAGCTCACAAGCCCCCACTAATGCTTCTCATTTACAGTTAGCAGATAGACCCAATTAGCTCATGGCAAAGGCATTTACTATGATGTCATATTAATAACATTCACTATAAATCCTTCCCCTAATAAGTCCAAGGGGTTCTCTTTCACAAAAACAACATATGTAGGAAGAGTGGGCCCAAACTTAGAATATAGTGTTAATGAGGCACATAGATAGAGAACATAAATGATCAAAACTACTCATTCTGGGACGGCGAGGTGGCACAATGAATAGAGCACCGGCCCTGGAGTCAGGAGGACCTGAGTTCAAATCTGACCCCAGACACTTGACATAAAACTAGCCATGTGACCTTGGGCAAGTCACAACCCCATTGCCCTACTTTTCCCCCTCCAAAAAAAAAAAAAAGAAAAAAGGAGAAAAAAAAACCTTACTCATTCTTCTTGTACTGCTAGGTCTCAAAGTCTTTTCATAAAGGTCCCCTCTGGGTAGTGTCTGCCCAACATTCTATTGGGTATTTTGCTCATCTGAGTTTTATAGTATTCTTTTTCCTATAGCTTCACTCTTGAGTCTACTGATGCTCTCTTTCTTTGGCTTCCATAGGTCACATTCCTTGAAGGTGCTTCTGGACTCAAGTGACTGCCTCTCTATATCTATGTCCTTTTGGAATATATCTTTCTTTTCTCTCAACTGTGCCTCACCTGCCTTTCCAAGTGATGGTTGAGGTGACTTGTCCCTTGTTGAAAATAGCTCTAATACTATATTCCAAGGCCAATGTAGACTAGGAAGATAGAAACCTACACCCCCCCCCCCCCCACACACACTACTACCATTCTTATCAGGTAAAGAGCTGGGCTCTTCCCTAAATAATGCTACTCTCTCTTCTACTTTCCCATACTGCCAAACTGTATTGACTGACTCAAATTGATTGGATTGAGTTTTTTAATGGTTGCCCAATGATATAGCCCATGTCATTAATCCAATCATGTCGCTCTCTTCTGACTGAATTGGAGTAGGCTTTATACTTTAAAAAGGGATCACCCAGTTTTGATCACCTTGACACTACATTAATATCTCATCATCTATAATTATATCCTATAACTATATCACCTGATAGAGAGCAGAACCAAATCCTCTTTACCTAAGTTTCTTAATTTCCCAATTAATATCACCAAACCAGGTAATCATTTTAAGAAGACATCCTTAATGCCTAATATGCAAAAAGCACTATGCTGAAATGTAACATAAATGTCTAGCAAATAACTCCTATGTGTTATTGAATTTCTTCTTTGTTTTGACCATTAATACTCACTTTGATAAATCTTTAAATTATTAAAGGATCACACACACACACACACACACACTCGCTTATTATCATTTCACTGCAGGGTTTGTAGCAAAACGGAAAAACCCAGAATACCTTGAGATGCATGCATTAAATACTATAGGGATCACCTTGGTGTGGGGAGTCTTTTCATAAAGACAAATTCATTCCTTCAAGCCCTGTGTGATTCGTGTATATCTCCTTATGTAACTCCTTCACAGAAGATCTGTGTGATACACTAGAGATGTTTCTCTGTTTCTTTTAATATTTCCTGAGCTCAGCCCAGCGCTCAGACATTCCATTATCTCATGCTGTCACTTAACAATAATGATGATGAAGGGAAAGGAATAAACATTTATATAATACCTACTACATGCTAGGCACTAGGCTACACAATTTTTTTTTAAACAAATACGATCTCATTTGATCCTCACAACAACCCTAGGTACTATTAGTAGACCCATTTTACATTTGAGGAAACTGAGTCAAACAGAGGCTAAATACTTGCCCAGAGTCACACAACTTACAAATATTTGAGGTCAATGTGAACTCAGGTGTCTCTGACTCCAGGCTCAGTGCTCTGTCTCCTACACCACTAGCCTCCTTGTATAATATAATATGAGACAGGAAATAATATAACATGATAATAATATAGCATCCGTATAGCACTCTAAGATTTTCAATGCACTTAGCAAATATCTCATTCGATCCTTACAACGATCCTTTGAGACAGGTACTCTTATTAAACCCAATTTACAGTTGAAAAAATAAATACATTACAAAAAAAAAAAGCTGAGGTCAGTGACTTGCCCAGGGTCACGGCTAGTAGGTATTTGAAGAGTTTGAAGTCAAATGTGAACTCAGGTCTTCCTTATTCCAGGCCTAGTGCTCTGTCCCCTGTGTGTCACCTAGAGGCCAAGAAGGCTACCTGACTAGCCCATCTGTTTTTCTTATGTTCAAATCTATATTGTTATAGGCTGTAACTATCTATGTCTGCTATTCACTCTCTATGGCTTTTTAGGTCACCTGCAATCTGTTCGTGTGTAAAGGGCCTCCTGGACGAAGGAGACAGGCAGACTTTCCCAAATTATAATCTACAGAAGACTCCATCTTTATAGTCACATAATTGAAAAGTACGAAGAGTATGAGATTCCACTTATTGTTGACAAGTTTTTGGATTTGTCGGAAAATGCCACCACAAAGGCTTCTAGTCCATCTAGTATTAAACACTAGAGAAGGAGGAGGAGGAGGAGGAGGAAAAGGAGAAGGAGAAGGAGAAGGAGGAGAAAGACATAATTGCATAAGATTTACTATGTGCCTTCTATGCTAAGTGCTTTACAATTGTCTCATTTGACCCTCATGACAAAGGTGCTCTTAATATTCGTCATTTTACAAATTAGGAAACTTAAGCAGACAGAAATTAGTGACTTGGCCAGGCTCTCATATTAAGTGTCTGAGGTCAGATTTGAACTCAGGTCTATTCTGAGTCCAAACCCAGTACTCTCTAGTCTAGTACCACCTAACTGCCACCAAAGTTTTATGCATGAAAATTGAGTAATACCAATATTCAGCTCTCTGAAACTCTCTAAATCTTACTTCTGATATAATAGTCCTTCTCAGCTTAAATCTCCACTTTTGTACTTAGTTTCCCATTCATCCACTCTTAGTATTTAAAAGCCCCATTGAAACCCAAGTCCTTGTCTTAACCTGGTCTCTGGTTTATACTGTTTTGAATCCTGATTTGAACTGTTATTCAGTCTCTTTTCTCTACCCCAACCCCACCCCAACCCTACTCTATCCACCTCCAGGCATCAGCTCCTGTGTGGGATATGGGATGTGAAAGTAGCTTGGGGAGCACTGGGTGCCATTCATACTCATCACCCAGGCATAAATTCCACACCAGCAAGAAGCTATTCCCAGATCAGCCTACCTACCCTTCAGACTGAGAAAACAACAAGAGACAGTATATCTCTGCTTCCCTCATCTCTAGGCCACTTCCTTCTAATATCTTTTACTATGGTTCATTTCATTCTGACCCTAACGATAAAAACCTCGAGCCACTAAATATTGTGAGTGCCATCTCTGATGGAGTCAGGGACTCCTATGAACTTTATTGCTTAGTTCCAGGGATCAGGTACCCAGAGATCAGGTGCAACTCCAGAGGTGGCCAAAGCAATTAATTTATGGCCACTTTAATCTGGGCCTGTGACCCAGGAGACCAGCTCCCTGTGGAGATGAGTAGGGAAACATCACAGAGAATTTAGTCTAAATATAATACACCCCCTCCTCATCCAAGCAATGCTAGGAATTGATTGGCTGATACTGTGCAAGCCAGCCATTATTTGGAAAGAAAGAAACCTTCTCTTCCCAAAACAGCTAGAAACATTGCCTAGAACAGATGTATACTGCTTCTGGCCATAGCTACCGTGTGAATCCCAAGCCCGAGTTCCCTTCCCACTACCAGGGTTTTTTGATGTGTCTTTGAAAGGTCAGTGTAAATAAGTTCCCTACCTACTATTTAAGTACAGTTTACTTCCAGGAGTCTCAAACATAGTCAAATTCACTGAGCATTCTAGAGATGGCAGCATGTGAGAATTCTTAGACAAGAACCAAAGAAGAGGCCTCATTTAACCTTCTACCCCCTTGGCTGGAACCTTCCTATAATTCATTAAAAAGGAATATGGGGATTACAAATTTTTGATACTTAAAAAGTCCTGAATGATATCATGAAGATGATAATTCTTCTTCTGATCCACTAATCCCTTATATAAGAGTAGCTAGGAGGTGTAGTAGATAGAGCACTGGGCTTGGAATCGGGAAGACTCATCTTCATGAGTTCAAATCCAACCTCATGATCCTCATCATCCAACACATGATCCCCAATCCAGTGTCAACCAGTTGATATGTCCAGTTCACTACATTACACTACTTGGTGGCACAGAACCTGGTCTGATTAGGGAAGAGAGATGAGAAAACAATCGTTCTCCAAACATGGTAAGACCTAGGTAAATACTTCAGTACTGGTTATTTTTGGTTTGTGCCATGCCTCTATAATCTCTCAAACATTAATAAATTCATTGTGGTGAGGCCTGCTTAATCAGGAGGTGGTCATCTTTATGCTATCAGTCAATAAGTATTTATGAAGCCTCAGCTAGGTGCTAGGTGCTGTGTGGAATTTAGCCCAATATGTTAAGTTGGTCCAAGCCATTCTCCAGTGCCTATGTGAGGACCAGCTATTTATCAAATTGGAGAAACACCAATTTGGGAAAGAAGAAATGTAGTTCTTGGAGCACACAAAGTGTTGGCAAGAAGTCCCTACGGATTTGTGTAAAGTGGGATATATATTTTGGGGATGGGAGTGGTAAGGGGGGGTCCCCAATCTCTGCAGAAAACTTCAAACACTTCTTCAGCTTCCTAGGGTCCTGCTGTCAATTCATCTCCAGTTTCTCTGCCTCAATGATGCCTTTTACTGATCTGCTGAAGTCCCTGGGCTTTCCAATAGATACCAGCAGCACTTTTAATGATCTGAAAAACTGATTCATCTCAGTTCCTGATTTAATAGTCCCAGATCCACAGAAACAGTTTTGTGAAGATTAATGCACTCACCATCATTATGGGAGTTGTCCTCTCAGAGGACATTTCTATCATTATCAATCTTCTTGCCTATATCTCCTCCAAACTTCAGCTCTGCCCGTATCTCTCCTTTAAATGGACCGATACAGGCTATATAGTCTGGGAGATGATGAAAGTTAGAGTCAAAGCTGTATCTGACACACTGAAGTACTAATTCAAAAGAACATGGCACCCCAGCATGGTCCATATTGACTGTAAGGGTCTCAAGTATCTTTGAATCACTCTAGAGCCACTAATTCCAGGCTCTCTGGCTATCATTTTTTAGTTGGTTCAATTTTTTTTTTATCTACTCACCACATTTGTGACTTCTCAGATGATAATTCTTTTTCTGATCTACTAATCCCTTATATAAGGGTAGCTAGGTGGTACAGTAGATAGAGCATTGGGCTTGGAATCAGGAAGAGTCATCCTCATGAGTTCAAATCTAACCTCAGACACTAGCTATGTGACCCTGAACAAGTCACTTAACCCTGTTTGCCTCAGTTTCCTCATCTGTAAAATGAGCTGGAGAAGGAAATAGCAAACCACTTCAGTATCTCTGCCGAAAAACCTTAAAATGAAGTCACAGAGTCAGACATTACTGAAACGACCAAATAACAACATTCCCTCGTGTGTGTGTGTGTATACATATATACATACATATATATAAATATACACTGTTACTCTCTCCACCCCCATTAGAATGTAAAGGCAAAATTGGTTTTGCTGTTATATTTGTTTCCTCAAGTGCTTAACAAAAGGCTTGGTATATAGTAATTAATTAATACTTTTATTCATTCATTTATTTCTTAAATCTCACCATCCATAGACAGATTTATTGTCACAAAGACCCAAATAGAAGCACCTGACAGATGAGTCACAGCAAGAGACCCTTCTATATTAAGACCATTAAGAAACTTCTGTAGCCATTGAGCTTTAGCCAGATCTGCTAGTGTTAAGCTATAAGTAGCAGGCACAGAATGCTTTTACTCAGGCCAAGCTGCCCACACTGAAAAGCTGGCATAACGTCCATGTAAGTAAGGGACCATCTTGGATGGGTTTCATGCTTGTATACCTCTTCCAGGAAGCTTTGATGGGCAGTGCTTCGTCTTTGTCACAACAGCATAGCGGCAGGTCACAGGCGCCTGTCTAAAGGGTTAGATGCTGTAACATGAGATGCTGAGGTGCTCTAACTGCAGCAGGTTTGCCAGTTTATCAAGGATGAAGTGTTGCTTGGTCCAAGAACCCAATTAAGCAGCAGCTAGCTTGCCATGATCCTTGCCAACTCCACTTTGTCCCGAAGTGTTAATAATGCCAGATTCTGTGGACATTCCTTCATCCAAAGGTTATGTGGAGTAAACAACATAAGCAAGATGGTTCCCCCTTCCTCTGTGCTGGACCTCCTACTACAGTTGAAGCTTCATGCCTTGTTCCTAAGAAAAAAAGTATCTGATTCCATATTCTCTGACTGTCATATCACTTCCACTTGGGGTTCCAAATTAATTTCACATTTTTAGATTTCACTATTCACAATATTCTAGGTAATGATTCCCAATTTGGGCCTTTCCTCCCTTTTTTGCCTCTCTATTTTTAAATTAATTTTTTCAAATGATCAACATTTACTTTCTCTCCATCTTGCCTTCCCTCAACAAGCAATCGAAAGGGGGAAATGTAAAGGAAGATACTTTGCAGAGTCAAGCAAAGCAAATTTTTGCCGTGTCCATGTCCAAAAATGTACCTTGAATTCAGCATGATTCCATCATGTCTCTGTCAAGAAGTAGGCAGGGTTATTCATCTTTGGTTCTCTGGAATTTTGACTTGTCATTACATGGATCCAAGTTTCCAAGTCTTTCAAAGTTGCCTTTCTTTCTTTATGTATGGGGGGCTGATGCAATCTCCCCCTTGGAAACGTCCTAGAAGCCCTTGGCTGTCCTATACTAGGTAAACGCTATTCTCCTTCTCTCTCTCTCTGTCTCTCTGTCTGTCTCTGTCTCTGTCTCTGGCTACTGCAGGGACTCCAGGTCTCCCCAGAGCTGGCATCACTCAAGGCCAGGATGTGTCTCCTACTAGGGCTCTTGATCTTTCTCTTGCTGTAGGACTAGGTTGTTTCTCACATCATCTTCCATCTACCTGTCTCTATTCAGGCGTTCCTTGGGTCTTCCGTGGGATTGTGTGTGTGTGTGTGTGTGTGTGTGTGTGTGTGTGTTTTCCTGGAATGGATGGGCAGTTTATATTTGATTCTCTTTGGTTTTCTTTATCATTGTTCCTTGGGATATATTTTTAGAACTCGACGCTAAATTGTGTTTGTGGCAGATTTGGGCTTCTCTAAGAACTAATTCTTCATCCCTCTTTGAGCCTCCCATTCCCCCTGCCTCCCCTCCCTACCCTATCAACAGAGAAACCTGCCTCATTTCACTGAAAAATTTAAGGTCATTCACAGAGAACTTCTCCCTGTTTTTCCTCATTATCATTTCCTAGCACTCAAATGACTTTTGGTACTACAGTTATCCCTTCTACATCACGACTTTCCCCATCACAGTTTCAATATATCATGGGTTGGCATAAAAAACTAAATGGGAATTTTGGGGGAATTTTGCGGAAGCTGCAGATGACACATGAAGGCCAGCAAATGAGACAGGAAAAGTTTGGAAACTCAGAAATGCATAAAAGTATCTATAGAATTGTATAATATCAACATATTTTAGCTTTTAATATTGTAAACACACCATAAAAGAAAAAGAAAAAATTCAGACTTCTCTGGTATGAAAGGAGGGCAAAAAAATTTTATGCAAATTTTTCCAGATCACAGCTTAGTTCCTTTTTCACCCATGTCTCATATGAAGGGGCCCTTCTTCTTTCTAAGGCAAACTCTCTATGCACACAAATGATCCAGTTCCATCCTATTTTCTCCAGAAGATTGCTCCATCTACCATCTACACCCTCTTACTTATCATTAATCTCTTCTTTTATATAGACTCTATCCCTAACACAAACATTCCCATGTCTTCCCCATCCTCAAAAAAACCCCCTCACTTGACCTATCTATCCCTCCTAGCTACTGTCTCATATTTCTCCTCTCTTTTGGGCTAAACTCCTTGAGAAGGGCTTCTCCAGTGAGTGCTTCCAATTCCTTTCCTCTCTTTTCTTAACTCTCCACACTGTTTCTGATTTCCCACCTTATCCTCCAACAGACACTATTGCCAAACCAAATCAGATGGTCTTTTATCAATCCTTATCCTCCTTGACCTCTCCGTAGTTTTTGACACTGTTTGTCACCCTCTTCTCTTTGCTATCCTCTTCTCCCTTTTCTGTCACACTGCCCTAACCTGGTCTTCCTCCTACCTATCTGACCACTCCTTCTAAGTCTCCTCTATTGCAACTTTATCCTGTGGGTGTCCACAGGCTGTGGGTATTTCCAGACAGAGCCCACGTGGCTCTGTCCTGAGCCATCTCCTCTTCTCCCTTTATATGATTTTGTTTGGTGATCTAATCAGTTCCTGTGCATTCAATTATCACCTTCAGGATCAAATATAAAACCCTCTATTTGACATACAAAGCCCTTCCTAAATTGGGCCCCTTCTGCCTTTTCAGTCTTCGTATACCTTACCCAGTCCTTCACACTCCACAATCCAGTTCTCCTTGCTCTTCCTCAAATGAGATACTGAATCTCCCAATTCTGAGAATCTTTGCTGGCTGATCCCCATTTCTGAAACTTTCTCCATCCTCTTTTTTGTCTCTTGGCTTCCTTAGCTTCAGGTCCCACCTAAAATTCTAACTTCTACAAGAAGCCTTTCTCAGTCCCCCTTAATGTTAATACCTTCCGTTGATTAGCTCCAATTTATACAATATGTAACTTATTTAGACATAATTGTTTGCATATTGTCTTCTCTATTAAACTGTGAGTTCCTCAAAAAAAGAGACTGTCTTTTGTCTTTCCTTGTATCCCCAGAACTTAGCATCGTGCCTGGTATGTAGTAGGAGCTTAAAAATGCTTATCAACTGACTAAATCACCACCACCTTCCTACAATCCTCCCTTGACTTATTATGCCTTCAACCCATCTCCTAATATCAAGGCTACTCAGACATCATCCACAGTGGTCAATCAAAAAGAGCAACATGACTGCTCACATCACTTGGATCAGATAAATCACCAACTCTAATCCTTTCAGCTAGAGCCTTTCTTTGCTTGCAGCTCCATTTATGAAAAGAATCAGCATGAAAAATGACTTACTATATTTATCTCCAAGATGTTGTTGAGAATTATCTCATTTCCCAACTCTCCCATCCCCCACCTTACCCCCACCCCCACCATAAACCATGATCAAATCAACTTGGTCATTGCACCTAGATGGGTTATGTCAGTCCACAAAAATACCCCATGCCCTAGCACCCCTATAACTTTCAGCACAAAAATGCTTCTTTCCAACTACAGTTCCCCTTGATATTGTGTGTCCTCCAATTTAATATAAGGTCTTTGAGGGTAGTAACTTGTCTTTGCTTTTTGGTGTTTGTTTCCCTAGCACTTAGAAGAGTGTTTGGCACATAATAAGTATTTAATATCTTCTTTTTCATTCATTCTTTGATTCAGATGAGATGAAAGACCACCAGGTCTGCCCCTAGGCCTTATCATCTGTCCTGTTTCTAAATCATCCAGTCTACCTGGAGCTGTCATTTAACTTCCTGATGCACGCAAGGACTCTTGGGCTTTGTGATCTATCTGATAAACCATTAGGACCATTCCATATCCATTCTTTCTTGAGCGGCTACATGGCACAATGAGTAGCCCACTGGGCTTGGAATCAGGAGGGCTTCTTTTCCTGAGTTCAAATCTGGCTTCAGACACTTACTAGCTATGTGACACTGGGCAAGTCACTTAACCCTGTTTGCCTCAGCTTCCACATCTGTAAAATGAACCAGAGAAGGAAATGGAAAATCACTCCAGTATTTTTGCCAAGAAAACCCAAATGGGATCGTGAAGAGTTAGACATGATTATGAATGACTGAACAACAATGAAATACCCACTCTTTAGGTGGAGTCTATTTTTCATACTATCTCCCTAAATTAAAAGTATGAACTCCTTGAGAGAAAGAACTATCGCATTTTTAAAATTTGTATCCTTAGTTCTTAGCACAGTATTTGGCACTTAGTTAATGCCCTTTCATCAATTCATTTATTTTGCTATCATCCCTGTGGTTAATGGCAAGCTAGAGCCCATTAACTGAATAATATCATTTGTGCCATACGTTGGGAAACTTGGCCATCCTAATTGCTTACTCTCTGTGGGGTCTTGGGCTTTGATTCTTGAGTTGTGTTTTCTTTCCTTTAACCCATATACCACAGTTCCCCTAGTTAATGATTACCTGGAGGAAGTGAGGGCCATGCTGACTAACTTTCAACACACCTTTTATTGAGCCAAAGTAACATATAAACAGGAGGTCAACTGTCCTTGCAAGATCCCAGGAGATGTGAGGCATAGGAGACCAAGTCTAACTATACTTCCTCAACTGTTACCATAGCAGATTTTCCTAGAGACCAGAGGAAAGGGTAATAGGGCTTTTCCTTTTCTCAAGTGGAAAGTCCTGTGACCTAAAATCAGGAAGACCTCTCCTCACTCTTAAATTGTCAAAGAAAATACATTAATATTGTATTCTTTGATACAGTTTCAAACCTGCCATAAATAATTTTAATAATTTATCATTTAAAATTCAAGCTTTTTTCTGCATGAGAAAGAAATGTTCAAACTGGCCGGGTCTCCTCTTGTCCTCCGACATCTCTAATACAAGACATTTTAAAGTAACACATAGGATTTTAGAAGTCAGTCACCTAGAGAGTTTATTAAATACCTTCTATGTTCCAGGCATTGTACTAAGAGTTGGGGATAAAAAGGAAACACAGAAAGTCTCTCTTCTCTCAAGGAATTCATGGTCTAATGGGAGAGACAATGTGCAAATCACAATGTACTAACAAGAGATATACAGTAAAAATTTAGGGTAGACTCAGAGAGAAGGCATTATGATAAAAGAGGACTAGGAATGGTTTCTTATAGAAGGTAAAGTTTTAGCTGAAACTTAAAGGAAGTCAAGGGAGAAGAATGAGTAGATGTTATTCAGTCATATCTGATTCTTCATGACCCCATTTGGGGTTTTCTTTACAAAGATACTGGAGTGGTTTGACATTTCCTTCTCCAGCTCATTTGACTGATGAGGAAACTGAGGTGAAGAGGGTGAAGTGACTTGCCCAGGGTCACACAACTAGTAAGTGTCTAAGGCCGGATTTAAACTCAGGTCTTCCTGACTCCAGGCTTGGTGCTTTATCTATTGCATCACCTGGCTCCCCTCTGAGTAGATGAGGGAGAGAGAATTCCAGGCAGGGGGGACAGCTGATGAAAATGTTGGAGACTGAAGATGGAAGGTCTTCAAGGAATAGCAAGGAGGCTGTGTCACTGGGTTACTTTTTCATTCGTTTTTGAACAAGGAAAATTTTACAATATGATAAAACATAGTTTAAAAATTCAGGGTTAGGTAAAAGTTATTATTTTGCTTCATTGATTCACAACAGTAGTCACTTAATTTTGATGAATTATTTTCTAAAACCCATTCAGTCCCTCTGTGACCATTCTCCTCAAAGGCTATCCGTCCTTAACAGGTGATATGTTCCTTCTCTTAGGTGGAATCATTATCCTCATCCTAATTCAGGGGACGAGGGAAGGCAAGTACTTAACTAAACAGGACCCATTTCTTATTCTGAGTTTCCATGTTTGTTCAGCACCATTCACCTGTACTCCCTGGACTTAGCTTTGTTTGACCTTTTATAGACTTTCCTAAAGAAATTAGGTCTAAGAGAAAGAGTGAAAAGGATTGTAATAGTGGGCATTGTTTCCTGAAAAGTGTGATTAAATACTGATAAGGCTTCTTTCGGGTCATTCTGAAAAGGACTTTATACTGGGGAAATAATTATCTTGAATATTTTCAGTTGAACTAAAAAAAGTAGGTCTTACTATGCTTCCCCACTATCCACCTGTGTTTTACTGGCCTTTGTTACAATGAGCACACCTTAATGATCAATTACGCCCTTTGAGTTCTCACCTATCATTACCATTTGTGAAGGAGCAAGAGGGATACTTTGCTCTGATGTCCCCAATTCACAGAAAAAAGAGGGTGGGGCTAAAATGCCCATTGAACTGTCAGAGGTACAGACTTGAAGAAAGCCCCTCCATATACACTCTAGAATTGGTAGAGACCATCCACCAACATATCCCAGAAAAGCATCAAGGGCTGCAGGAAGGAAGAGTCCTATTCAAGGTACAGTTGGTGCCCAAATCCATAGTTCTTGATCATGATATGAGTAGATCATATCAAACTAGGGGCAGGAAATGTCTGTCATCATCAGAAAAGGCTGGAAAGAAAGGCTGACTTTAACAAACAGTGCCCCATCATGCCCTGTAACTCCTCTCCTGATCTAATATTGCCCTCTCTCTATATTTTTGTTACTGTAACTGAGTTCTTGATTCCATTTCTAATCCTTGGGGGCACTAAGAAGAAACCCTAGTACTGAGCCAGCACCTAGCCTGTACTCCCCTTCTCCTCTGTCCCCAGTAGGATTGGCCCCTCTTAAGTCCCAGTAACTTCCCTAGACCCTAACATATGTCAGTCCTCTTCTGGGTGTGATACAAAGCTCAAGAGTTACCCTTCAACCTCTCTTTGAACCTTTCTTGTCTTCTACCATTACCTTTTCCAGAGCAGTGGTCCCTCAAGTCTACTATCAATTCCTTCTCTCCTCCCATCCATCACTGAGAAAATGTGATAACCAAAACTGTGATGTTTGAAAGTTACTAATGAGAAATTGGGAGTTGTCAACAGAAATCCCAGAAAGGCAAAGCCTTCTGAAAAATACAGAAATCACAGGGAAAGCTTTGGCTCTTCACTGGCTTCAGGCAGCCTCTCCAAGGCTGTAACAAGATAAATAGGTCATATAGGAACTCCATTTCTTTACCTTTCTAAGTTCATCCTTTTAAATGGTGAAATAGTCAACAGGAAATGGCTGAACATGAGTAACTCTTTGACCTTGCTTATTTAGAGCTAGCACTGTCCAGTCTTCCAGAAAGAGAGCCTACATCTCTCAGCCTCTTCTCTCTCTTTTCTGTTCTTGACTAATACTGCCTATTAGACTCCATGGAGTAAGCTTTGCTCCCTGTACCTTACATAACCAAGAATTGTATATATACCAAAATGGCTTTAAAAGAGCCTTTAGCAAGATTCAGGGGCTTGCTCTTGCTTTTATTTTGCATTTTAATGACATTCATCTTTAATCTTCACTCTGGCACTTTTATACAGCTGAGCCTTAGCAGGACTCCGGGCTTTTTGGGGTTTTAATCTGGCTTGGCTATTAAGTGCCTATTTATTTTCTCTGCTTCCCCAGTCATATTTGGAATGGTGGACGTGGCTTTCCGGCTTTAATCACCGCCATCTCAAATTCTGAGCATTTTCCTGTAGAGCTATAATGTTCATGCTCCTTTACTTTCCATTAAAATATAGATCTGGCTGCTTAACAATGGAGCTTATCCACTTTTTCTGTATTTACTCTCTGACCAGAAAGGGAAAGCGTGGAATGTCTTTGTTGTTCATGCCATGGTCTCCTGCCTGCCGAGTTCTACTAGGTTGCTTTTAATGATCTCTCCCTACCACTCAACAAACATTAAGTATTTTCTTTGTGCCAGGGACTGTGCTAATCACAGGGGGTATAAAGAGAAAAGCTGCACAAACCTTGCCCTCCATGCCCTTACATTCTACCAGAGGAACATGACTTATACGCAGATAGACTGAACTACAAGGTAGGGAGTCACCCATTCAAAGGAGAGATCCAAACAAAATGGTCTGGGAAAATTTAGGGAGGGTACACTTTCAGCTAAGGGGCACAGAGTAGGGAAGGTTATGTATAGCTAAGATTTGAAGGGAAATGAGGATTCTGAAAAGCAGAGAGGAGTGGGGAGAGTATGGGTAGGTGGGGGAGGAGTATGGATGTTGAAAGGTTGAAAGCAGCATGCTGTTCAGGGAACAGCTAATAGGCTCGTTTGTCTCTAGAACACAGAGTACAGGAAAGAGAATAATTTAAATAAAGCTAGGCATGTAGTTTGAAGCCAGATTGATATCAGAATAAGAAGTTGGTATTTTGGAGAGTGATGTGGTCAGACCTGAACCTTAGGAACATTATTTTGGTGGATCACATTGATTTAAGAAGACTGGCTCTCTGGACAGTTACTAACTCAGTTTGGTTGCTGTTCTTATCCATTTGGGGGTGTTGTGGACCCCTTTGGTAGGCTGGTGAAACCTGTGGACCCCTTCTCTAAATAATATTTAAATACATAAAATAAAAAAACATAGGATTACAAAGGAAACTGATTATTTTGAAATAGTTATCAATTTTGTTAAACAAGGCTGTGGACCCCAGATTAAGAACCTTTGCCTTAAAGAGTTCAGAGATGCCTCAGCTATATCTTCAAAAACAGAGGGATGAAAGCTGTCCCATGAGTCTTATTACTGAGGCACCTGGCCAAGGATGAAGTTGAAAACTGAATTTAAAAAGCCCAGAGGAGGGTGATTTTGTCCAGCCTCCCATAGGGTTGCAAGACTCGAACCTTGCAGAGAATGTCAGCTCCTGTTTCTTTAGCAGGCTCTTTGGTGTCATCTCTGAGCCATACTTAAGAGTAAATGTATTTGGTTACTGCTTGTGGAGCATGACTGAACCTCCCTGGCACCTGATTCTGTTTGTGGGAAATGCAAGGGAGAACAGCTGTTGGAAAGATTTAGTAATTTCTTCTGATGGTCTGACATTATCTGCAGGGATCTATTGACGTTGCAGTTCCTTTGGATGTTAAGAAATTTCTCAAATGAGATGTGTTGTATTTTATAGCAAGTTATCTTTTGGGATGTCTTCATATTTCTGATGATAAATAAGAAGTTTAACCCTAAGTTTGGGGATGATTGGATGACATTTTAGGTGAAGTTCTAAGTGAAAGATCATGTGTATGTTTGAGTAACTTGAAACCAAGCTATCTTAACGGGAAGATTGCTGTGTGATATCTGTAAGTCTAAAAGAAAAATTATAAAAAGATATAAGAATGCTGGTACAATTGACTGTGCAAGTGACATTCTCTTGCAATTTTGATGCCAGGGAAAATTATTTGAAAAAATCAACTAAATCCTCTATCATATTAACATTCACAGTTTGTAAATTTGATATTTCTCAGCTTATAAGTAAACCAAATAGCTCAGTGAGAGTAAAAACATTCAGATAATGAAGCATTTATCTATGAATAAATCACTGTGTTCGCAACTCCATCTTTAATTCCTTAGTGAATGCATTATGTAGCATATCTTAGAGTTTTCTCTAATTTCCCACAGTGTCTAACAGAATATTGGTTATGTAGAAGGAACTGAATCAATACTTAGGATCATTGAAATTTCGAGCTGTGGAAGTAAGCCAAGAATTGTCTAATCCCACTCATGTTTGTTACCTTCCTTTTTCCCTTCCCCAGCTCCCTACAATAATGCCCCTTTAGGGGAAGAGTTTTTAACCTTTATTGTGTCTGGTGGAGGCCCTGGACCCCTTTCCAGAATAATTTAAAATGGATAAAATAAAATATCCATGCCTATAAAGGAAAAAATTGTATTAAAATCCAGTAATAATTTTTTAACTTGTACCCTAGGCTAAGTTGTTCTCAGCAATATAATGATCCAAGACAATCCCAAAGGACTAATGATAAAGCATGCTATCTGCCTCCAGAGAAAGAACTGGCTTGAACACAGACTGAAACATGCTAGATTTCATTTTCTTTCCTTGATTTTTTTTATTTGAGTCTTCTTGTACAAAATGACTAATATGGGAATGTTTTACATGATTGTGCATGTAGAACTTATATCTGATTGCTTACCATCTCGGGGAGTGGGGAGTGGATAGAGGGGGAGATAGAATTTAGAACTCAAAACTTTTTTTTAAAAAACCAAATGTTAAAAATTGTTTTAGCATGTAATTGAGGGTAGGGATAAAATATTATACATTGGGGCAAAAAGAAGAAGCCCTCCTCTAGAGCATCTTGGACAAATGGACAGCCCTGCTCTAGAGCATCTTGGCCAAAGGGTCATCTATCCTCTGCTTAGATACCTCCAGTGATATGAACCTCACTACTTCACTTGATAATTTTGGATGGCTCTAATTACTAGGAATTTTTTCTTCAGTTCACATCTGTCTCTCAGGAGCTTGCTAATTCATTCCCTGATTACAGACATTATATAATTCATCTTTTATAATATACCAGTAGCTCCAGATGACTCAAAATGAAACATGTTACCTCTCTCCTGATAGAGAAATTCTGGACTCAGAGGACAGATTGAAACTTTTTTTTTAATGGCTGAAGTTGGAATTGGTTTTGGTTTTTTTTTTTTTGCTTTCTCAATGGGTGGGAATGAGGAGAAAGGGGAAGTATAAGGGAGAGAATGTAGATCTGAAAATAAAAATTTAATTTAATTTTAAAAATTACCTGTTGAGTAGGAAGGTTTGGGAAAGTTATTATTCTCCATTTTATATTTGTAGTCCCAAATAATGGCTATATAACTGTAACAACAATCAGTTTAGCAGACTTAGGGCTAAGTATGGAATGTGTGAGCTCTGTATGGAAGGTGTGAGCCCTGTCTGGAAGGTGTGAGTCCTGTCTGGAAGGTGTGAACCCTGTCTACTGTTGAGAAGGCATGAATTCCCCTGTTGGTGGAAGAAGGCTATTGGCTGATACAGGAGGCCAATGCTGTATATAAAGAAGAATTCTAGAGATAAGAGACAGAACTAGAATTTTCCTGTGGAGGAAGCAGGATTGTCTCAGCATCTGGGAGCTGGGCTGCTGGAAGTGAGCTGGAGTTTTCTTGAGAGAGAGAGAGAGAGAGAGAGAGAGAGAGAGAGAGAGAGAGAGAGAGAGTGAGAGAGAGAGAGAGAGAGATTCTCTCCCAGCATCTGGAAGCTGACTGAGAATTGAGATGGAGTTTTCCTGAGACCAGAATCTGGTGAAGGCCACCCAGAAGACCGATATTCCTTCTGGGTCCTAGGGCTAGCTGAAGTGCTGGAGGACTGAAGAAGCATGACCAGGATAAGACTTTGTTTGTTCATGACCTAGCTGATCCTTGAGTTCCAGGCAAGAGAAGTGGTGAAGAGTCTGAGATGTGCTGGACCCTGTGAACTTCAGTGTTTTCCAGGGACTGCCCTAAGGACTGGAGAAGAACCTGGCAGCTGTCTGCTTCTGTATCCAGGTGACTGTTTGGTGGAT
>CM053595.1:233259561-233331292 GCA_028646575.1 Pseudocheirus occidentalis
ATATATATATATATTTATATTATGCTTTCTTTTACAATACAATGGAAGTTCTTTAGGGAAGGGAGTATTTCATGTTTCTTTGTGTCTCCAGAGCCTTCCACAGTTCTTGGCATGTAAATGATCAATAAATGTTTGTTGAATGACAGAGAAACAGAGCATGCAAGACCTACAATGGGCTGCTGGCTGAATTGTTCTGGGTTATATTGATATTTGAACATCTCATAGAGCCAATGATGTGGATCAGCAGTGTGGTCTCACCACGCCCATCCAGAAGTGCCAAATCCCTTAGCGTGTGCAGTCATCAAAGAGGAGATACGTATATACATACATATTTGTATCTAATGGTAACCATCTCTAGGATGAGGTGGGGAGGAGGGAAAATATATTAAAAGTACATAGCAAAGAATAAAATAAAAGATAGAAGGAAGCATAGAAAGCAGAGTAGCTTTGAAAATGAAGTGTAGCACTTATACAGTTTTGTTTTTTTAAGTAAATAGTGTGAAATGTAAATTAGTGGGAACATGGGTGGAGACTTCAAGTACTCGAAAGACTGTATGTGGAAAAAAAGGAATGCTTGTGTTTTGCTTTTTCCCAGAGGGAAGAACCAGGAAAAATGGGTAGAAATTGAGAATAGGCAGATTTGGATTTGATATATCTGTAAGAAGGGGCAGCCAGGTGGTTCAGTGGACAGAGTGCTGGACCTAGAGTCAGAAAGACTCATCTTCACGAGTTCAAATCTGGCATCAGACACTTATTAGTTGTGTGACCCTGGGCAAGTTGCTTAACCCTGTTTGCCTCAGTTTCCTCATCTGTAAAATGATCTGGAGAAGGAAATAGCAAACCACTCTAGTTTCTTTGCCAAGAAAACCCCAAATGGGGTCACGGACAGATGGACACAACTGAACAAGAACAAATGTGTAGGGCGCTGTGCCAAACACTGGGAATAAAAAATACAAAACTGAGATAGAAAGCTTACATTCTTTTTTGTTTGTTTGTTTGAAGGTGGAAGGTAGGGCAATTGGGATTAAGTGACTTGCCCAAGGTCATACGGCTAGTAAATGTGTCAAATGTCTGAGGCCAGATTTGAACTCAGGTCCTCCTAACTCCAAGACTGGTGCTCTATTCACTGTGCCACCTAGCTCCCCCCTTTCCCCCCCAAAAAAGAAAGAAAAAGCTTACATTCTTAATGGAAAAAGCAATACATATAGGAGAGTGGTGGTGGTCACTTAGGGGTGTAGTAACTGAGGGAGACAGAAACTGAGGTTAGTGCCCTCTGGGGCAATGTTTATGCTGCTCCTCCCACCTCAAACTTGAAAACCCTTTGGTTTCCATGGTAATCCTAATAACAATAATGATGCCTTATTTGGGCATAGCATTTCATACATACAGCACTTAGCACAGGGCCTAGCCCATAATAGGCACTTAATAAATATTTGTAGGGTGATTTTCATTAGCTATCACTTCATGTGATCCTTACAACAGCCAAGATATTATAATTTTCCTTTTTCAGATGCGGAAACATAACAAGAGACCTGCCTAAACTCACAGAACAAGTCTACTGTTCTTTCTGTCTCACTGGGATGTCTCCACTGAAATTTCAGTACATCTGATTTTGAAATGCAAGCTTGGTTTTGAAGAATGCATCCCAGACTGGAAGAGGTAGGGGATATTTACTCTAGGCTTCAGCTGGAACCTTGAGGAAAGAGCTGGTTCTAGAGTTCTCCCCAATTTTAAAAATCTGTTTTGAGAAGGAAAGGGAAAAGAGAAATCCTGGAGTAATCAGATCACATATGGCCTCTTTCCTCGGTAGCCTTCCCCACGTAGATCCCAGATCCTTGTAACACAGGGTCTACCTCATCCAGGGACTTGTTTGGGCCATAAGCAGTCTCTCTAGGTCAGCTGCCTTTGTCTGTGTTTTGGATCTCTTCTCAAAAAGCTGCTCAAGGGAAAGTGACCAACAGAAATGAAATGCCAGAAGGGTTTTTTTTTTTTAAAAGCTCTATATAAAAGCTAAAAATTACTCACAGACAGGGGTTCAAGCTTCACATGGTCAGCATAATTAGCAATAGCACAAAAATATTAGTGAAAGTACTGAGAAATTAGGGTATTATTTATAGCTAAGTTCTCAATTTCTACCTACCATTATAAATCTTACATTTAATTTATTAGGCCGAAACAGGGTAAAGGAGAAAGATTGTCAGACTTGGAGTACCAGGGCTGAGGTTGCTCTGACTGGTGACCTTGGGCAAATTCACTTAATCCTTTTAAACCTCAGTTTCCTGATCTTAAAAGTGGGGGCAAGAATACTTGCCATCTCTACCTCACAAAGTTGTTATGAGGGAAATGCATTGGAAACGACAGAGCCCTATGGAAATGGGAATTGTTTTATTTGTAAATTAGAATGCATCTAATTTGCTCTTCTGCTCCTTCCCTCATCCCTCTGAGCTGTCTGGTCAGGCAGTAAGTATGCATTTCTTTTATATAATGATAAAAAGTTGGGACCTATCATAGCCTCCATTAAGGATTATGCATGTACAGATGCAGCTGCTGCCTCCCTGAAATGAAGGAGACAATCCATTTGGACTCAAGCCTTGTCTCACTCACAAACAATATTAAGAATATAATTTCACAGGTGTAACTGATATTATATCACTTGCCTTCTCAATGGGTTGGAGGAAGAGCTAGAGGAAGAGAGAGAATTTGGTACTTCAATCTTTTAAAAAAATTAATGTTAAAAATAAATTTATTTTTTTTAAAGAAAGAATGTGTCACATCCATGTCCCAGAAAATCACCTAAGAGTCATTTCCCTGACTGGTAATAAACCCTATTACTCGGTATAATCATTTTAACATGGTTGCTTTTTACCTTGTTTCTTTTCTTTCTCTTTCTTTCTTTCTTCCTTTCTTTCTTTTCTTTCTTGCAGGGAAAAGGCAGGGCAATTGGGTGGGGTTAAGTGACTTACCCAAGGTCACATGACTAGCCTTTTGTGTCAAGTGTCTGAGGCTGGATTTGAACTCAGGTCCTCCTGACTCCAGGACTGCTGCTCTATTCACTGCACCACCTAGCAGCCCCCTACCTTGTTTCTTTTTCACAGAATGGCAGGGATTAGTTCTTATAAGAGGAAGGTAAAGAGTAACCAGCCCTTTACTTCTAATTCCTGCCTAAAATGTACCTTCTACCGGCAGCCTTGCTTAACCCCTCTTAATTCTAGTGCCTTCCCTAAGCTAATTATTTCCTATTTATGCTATATATAGATTACTTTGTGTGTGTGTGTGTGTGTGTATACATTTTTTTTTGCATGTTATCTCCCCCATTAGATCATAAGCTCCTTGGGGGTAAGAACTGTATTTTGTCTCTTTTTGTATCCCCAGTATTTAGCACAGTGCCTGGAACATAGGTGCTTAATAATTGTTCATTGATTTATTGAGAGATCACTTTGGATGACTCCTCCAGTAGATTCTCTTCTAACTAAAGAGGAAAATACTGGGGTTGGAGGGAAGAGGATTTTTTTCTACTGGTACATTTAAGATGGTATTAAGTGGTCCCATTATTTTTTCTGTATTTTTCTGTTACTAGTTATGATTTCATCCTGGTGTGGAAATTCCTACTATCAAAGCAGACCAGCAAGGCATCTGTAATTTATAATCTTAGGTAACTGCTCAGAGACACTGCAGAGATACTAAGTGAATTGAAGACACAGACTGCTCTGTATAAAGCTTTTCTATACTCTGGGGTTACAAGACAAAATGAAAAACTGTCCTTGCCTCTGAGGATTTTACTAAGCACAAGGAGTTGGTATAGTGGTTAGAACCTATAGACAGGAAGACCTGGGTTCAATTTGACTCCAGACATGTACTAGCTGTGTGACCCTGGGCAAGTTACTTAACTGGGCAAGTCTGCCTCAGTTTCCCCATCTGTGAAATAGTGATAATAATAATAGCACATGCTCCCTAGGGCTGTTGTACAGATCAAATGAGATAGTATTTCTAAAGTTTCTTACAAACTTTAAAGCACTGTGTAAATGCTAGTCATTGTTATTATATAATAATAATAATATGCTATTATACTATTATAACATAATATTATAATAATTGTTATAATTTAAAAACCCAAGTTTTCTTGCCTCCAAGCCACCTCTTATCCACTATGATGTACTGCTTCTCATGCTTTTCTGTATATAACTAATCAGCAATTTACAATTTGAAATTATTATAATAAAATTTCTAACATATGGTCAGACTATAAGCATTGATTCATTACTTGCCACATCAAAAGCACTTTGCTAAGCATTGGAGATACAAAGAAAGGGGAAGACAAAGTCCTTGCTCTCAAAAAGCTCACATTCTAATATAAAAACATCAGACTGAACAATATTTTGAGAATAATTTAGTTATCCTCTTCTCACACAGCGTTTACTCTACATTCGATTTTGCCTGAATATTATTGTTATTCGGTCGTTTCAGTCATGGCTGACTCTTCGTGACCCCATTTGGGCATTTCTTGGCAAAGACACTAGAATGGTTTACCATTTCCTTCTCCTTTCCTTTCCTTCATCTTATGTTAAACTGAAGTAAACAGGATTAAGTGACTTGTCCAAGGTCACACAGCTAGTAAGCATCTGAGGCTGGATTTGAACTCAGGAAGATGAGTCTTTCTGGTCCAGCACTCTATCCACTGAACCACCTGGCTGCCCTATTTGTCTGATTAGAATTTTGGGAAACTAAATGTCATCTGATGCTCAGGATCATAAATTCAGAGCTATACTCAACAAGCATTTATCAAAGGTTTACTATTTATGCTAAAGATACAAAGAAAGACCAAAAATGACTTTCCTCTCAAGGTGTTCACAGTCTAGTGTGGAAGACAATATGCAAACAAGCCACATGCAGGACAAAGAAGAGATAATCAAGAGAGGGAGGGCCCAGCATTAATGAGGATCAGAACAGGCTTCTTATGGTCTTAGTCTAGACTTGAAGGAAACCAGGAATCAGAGAAAATTCCAAGTCAATGCAGAGTCAGGGAGATGGGAGGTGGATTGTCTTGTGAAAGGAATGGCAGAAAATCAGTGTCAGTGAACCACAAAGTATGTTGGTAAGGAGTTAGATGCAAGGAACACGGAAATCTAGGAAGGAGCTAGGTACAAAGGGCTTTAAAAGTCAAACAGAGAGATTCCTATTAGATCTTGGAGGTAGATAATAGGAAGACACTGGAATTTACTGAAGGGGGGTGGGAGTCATATGGATAGACCTGTGCTTTTGGAAGGGCAATGAGTGGATAATGAATCAGAGAGGGGAGAAACAAGGCAGGGAAAGCAAGCAGAGTCTATGACAATCATTCAGGTGCGGTGATGAGGACCCATGTCAGAGTGGCCACTGTGCCATAGAGGGGTAATATATGAGAGATGTTATGAAAGTAGAATCACTATAACAGCCATGGATCGGACAGGTTGGGTGAATGCGTGAGACGTTGAGGGGGACACTTGAGTTTCAAGCCTGAGTGACTGAGAGGATGGTTGTGTCCTTGATTATAATATGGACATTTGGGGGAAGAGATGATGGGTTCAGTTATGGCCCTGTTGAGTTTAAGATATCTACAGGACATCCAATTTGAAATGTCCAATAGGCAACCAGAGATGCAAGACTGGATTTGAGAATTAGAACCTGATAAATAGGTGTGGGAACCATCTATATAGATGACGATTAAATCCATACAAGCTAATGCGATCACCAAGCAATATAAAATAGAGGTGGAAGAGGACAGGGCCCAGGACAGAGCTCTGTGGTTACTCCACAATTACTCTGCATAATCTGGAAGAAGGTCCAGCAGGAGAAGGAGCTGTCGGACAGTAGGAGGAGAACTAGGAGAGAACAGTATCACAAAAACCAAGAGAGAAGGGAATATTCAAAAGAAGATGGTGATCAATAGTTTCAAAGGCTAAGAAAGGCAGCTAGAGAAGGGGGGTTGGGAGTTCTGCGCCGTGCAGAAGTGGTGAAGTGGGAGAACTTTGGGGAGTAAGGGCAAATGTGATCATGTTGGCTATTATGGTGAGGGGAGGATACAACAAAACATCTTCCTGACCATTGATTAATTGATTATGTGCCACTTATGATAAGACTATCACACTCCCTAGATTCAGGTCACTTTAGACACCACTAAGGAAATTATGATAAGGTCTTTAAAAGTTCCACGCATGTGTCATGTGCATAATGAAACATTTTGTTTGTTTTAGTACCAAATGAAGCTTAGAAGTAAATAAATCATTAGGATAAGATGATATTTACTCAAGAATGTTAAAGGAATTGTGAAACTCTAGAAAATGTAGTGTCATTGGCCAAAAAGATAGGCAGTGTGACGTTGTTCAGTCACGTCTGACTCTCCATGACCCCATCTGGGGCTTTCTTGGCAAAGATACTGGAGTGGTTTGCCATTTCCTTCTCCAGCTCACTTTACAGATGAGGAAACTGAGGCAAATGGGGTTAGATGACTTGCTCTGGGTCACACAGCTGGGAAGCGTCTGGCACTGAATTTGAATTCTAGTCTCCCTAACTCCAGGCCTGACATTCTATCCGCAGCACCGCCTAACTGCCCAGGGTGACAGAGTGGAAAGATTTACATTCAGAGGAGAGGACCTAGGTTTGAATCCTAGCTCTGCTGGGTAATATTGGACAAATCACTTAACCTCTCTGGGTCTCTGTTTCCTCATCTATAAAATGACAGAGTTGGACTAAGTGGTCTTTAAGGCCCCTTTCTTGTTGTGAATTGTCACCATAACCCCCATGGAAGGTCAGACCCTGAGGACCAATGATGGGCCTGCCAAGGCTGCAGAATCTAAAAGAAAGAATGGGTTTGTGCAATGCTTACTTAGCACTGAGCTGGCTGATTGAATTAATCCTTAAATAAATATTGTAAGTGAAAATGGGTGAAGCTCATATCCTAGTAGAAAGAGGTATATACTTATCCTGGCTCAGCCTCCTCTTCCAGTCTTCCACTCTGATACAGTGACACTGGCCTATTTGCTGTTCTTTGCACACGACACTCTATCTTGCTACTCTGTGACTTTGCACTGGTCTAGAATGTTCTCTCTCCTTACTGCCACATCTTAGGTTTCCTTCAAAACTCAACTCCAGGAGTGGCTAGGTGGCTCAGTGAATAGACCACTGGCCCTGGAGTCAGGAGGACCTGAGTTCAAATCCAGCCTCAGACACTTAACGTTTACTAGCCATGTGACCTTGGGCAAGTCACTTAAACCCAATTGCTCTGTCTTACCCCCTCCAAAAAAACCAAAAAACCAAACCCCAAAAAACCCTCAACTCAACACTCGCCTTCTGCAGGAGGCTATTCCTAGTCCCTTTTAGATTACCTTCCATTCTCTCTCTCTCTATATGTAGGTGTGTATAGTATTATTATATTAAAATATATATTATAATTATGATATTTATAATGTATTTTATAGAGACACAGACGCAGATATATAGATGTTTTGCATGTGCTTAGTTATTTTAATATTATCTCTCAGATTACAACATGAGTGTTATTGGCTTTGTGATCCCCAGTATCTGGCACACAATCAGCACTTATGAAATGCTTGTTAACTGACTTGACTCTCCTTCTGGGACCCGCAAAGCATTATGCAAACACTAGAGTGTGTACTATGTGCCAAGTACTGTGCTAAGCAATGGTGAGGAGTAATTCCTTTTCCCAAGGGTAAATTCAATGGCACTGCCAGTGTCCATTAACTCAGCTTCTTCCCTTCTCTGGTTAGAAAGAATAGGACTTGATATTGATTAAGTACCTTACGAGGAATGAATAATAAATGCTTCCCATTTTTTAGTTCAAAAGGAGAAGCCAGTTTCACAAAAGAATTTTTTGAATCATGTCCATAGATGTTCAAAATATAAGAGTTGAATAAACCCCTGTTAAGTCCCATCTAATCCATGGCCCAGACATGAGTTTATATGATGTTTGGCGTAACTTCATTATGAATGTCTGCTCATCTGAATTAACTTCTTTCTTTGGAAGACTCCTAGAATGGTTCTTCCTTCTAAGAAATATTTTTTAATCTGATACATGGATTTATCATTCTTTATTTTCTTACATTTCTCTCAATTACTCACTACTTTGTCATACCTATAAACTCCCAAAACCCAGGACCACCATATCTATCTTGAATAACTCACAGTACTAGAAGAGAACAAAGCATATGTCTTTTCCCCACAGTGTCATGCCTTTACTCCTCATGTGAGTAATCCTTTCCTCTTTCCAAGAGATGTACCACTCAGGAATTCCATTCTTCTCTCTCTAGAGATCTTGATTTCCAAAATCTTGAAATAACTCACTCTTGAAGCAATCCTCAAGGCTGGCAATGTCAAAGAAGTCTTCTTTCTCTGGTTAACAAGTGGGATTCTGGGAAACATACCATCTATGAAATCCCTTTCTGTATAACCAAGAGACAAGGATTAGGAAGGAAACTGTCTAGGGTCTTCATCTTGGGTAATGTGAGCAGGTATGCACAACACCCCCATACTTATGCTACTAGGTAGCCACGAATAGCTCCTAGATGGAAAGACTATATGCAGGCATATGCATGCCCAGGACACAGATCTATTCATCTCTGCTGTTCCTGCAGGATCTAGAAGACTAGGTAAAAAGGAGCCCTAAAGGGCTGCCTCATTTTTATAGGCCAGCACAAAGGGGTGGCTTCTCCTACAAAAGTATGAGTCAACAAAATCATCTTGGGAGTGGCCCAAAAACCCATCCCCAGCATACCAAGAGGCAACTCCAAACTTACCAATTCATTTTTGGACAGCTCCAGTCATTAAGACTTAATCAAAATTTATCTTTTGTTATCTAAATAAGGTACCAAGGTATATGCCCACACCCTATAGGGAGAGGTAACAACAAGAACATCATCATCGTCACCATCAACAACAAATGGCATTTAAATGGCATTTTAAGGCTTATAAAGTGCTTTATGTATGTCATGTCATCTGATCCAAATAACAACTCTTGGGAGGTAGGGGCTATTATTAGGTCCATTTTACAAATGAGAAAACAGAGGCTCGGGAAGATTAAATCACACATTTAGTAACTGTTCAAGGCAGAATTTAAACTTAGGTCTTCATGACTAACTCCAACACTCTCTTCTTTACAGCCCAAAAGACTGCAAAGCTGCACTGCCTTAAAGATTAATGATGTAGATCGGACAATTCCTTGTATCAACACTTCATGTATATAACTCTCAAGGACTTCAGAAGTTCTTCAAACATGAGTCTAATGAGAACTGCTGACCACACTGCTACAGATCAGACATAGAGTCAAGAGAAGATTATATATTGCATTCTACAAGAGCAAGTATAATATTGCATTGCATAAGTACAATATTGCATTCTACTACAACAATGGATTTTTAAATCCAGCGACCTGGCTTTGAATCCTAGTTCTGCTAATTACTATTTGTGGGGACTTGAATAAGTCACTTAACCCCCATCCCATTCTCAGTTTCCATATCTGTAAAATGTAGGCACTGGACTAGATTTTCTCTAAGGTTCCTTCCAGATCAGTAATCTTCTACTTAGTCTTCCTAACTACATAACAAGGTACTGCAATTTTATTTAAGAAACAGACTTCTTATTTACAACATAGATTCCTTTGTTCCCAAATACCACTGGTTAATGTACGTCCAGCTATGAGAATATTTGTTATAGTGGCTAAGTGTGGAAAGGATGAAAAACATTAAGAAAATAAATCAGAGTGTAGACTCCAGGATGGCAGAGACTTGTAGACTGGCAAGACCAAAATTAAAAAAGGGAAGGGACCTAGAAACCGATCCTAGTAGTGTCATCTTACAGGTCTCTTTACACATAGGAAGTTATATAGGGAATCAGTGGGATCTCTGTGAATAATGGAAATCAGGGTGTTAGAGGCAGGTCTGATGTCAGTATCTTGTTAGTTCAGCTTTGATTTTAGGATGGAAAGAGATACTTATAAGTCACTGAACAGTTAGCAAAAAAAAAGATTTATCTAACACTAACACAGCAAGGATATGCAACAAAGATACAGTGGCATTTTGCTTTTATAGACATATCTCCCTCTACCACCACCCCACCCCAGTCTCCATATGGAAACATGTTTAGTCAGCTGAGTAGGGTATGACTCATAAGGTCTTCTGACATTCATCAAATCAGAGATGCTCCAACTCCACATGAGTGGGATTTAAAAAAAAAATACTGTTAGGTGATCAGGAAGCTGTGTCAAGGAAAGCAAAGGTCCCAGAGACAGTTTGTTAACTTTTACGGAAAACTAACCCTAATAGATATTGATTCTGCCACAAAGAGAGAGATATTTAAAAAAAAGGAAATCTGTTCTTATTATAATATTAATCTAGATTAGCCCTTTTGGGGCTGTTCAACTGAACCAGTGCTGTTTTTTCTCTAACCCTATCTTATTTTACAAAAGAAAATGCATCCCAAAGTGGTACTAAAATATTTCATCATTCAGTATTTTTATTGAATTTAATTTTATCCATCACTTTCAGAAAGCAATCCATTCCTAAATCGGATACTGCCCGCATTGCACAATCACAGACATACCCAGATCGAGCCTTCTACATGGGATAGACAGTTGCTCAGGTAGTATAATTTTGAGAGAAACTGCAAGATCACACCTGATTTCCAAAATCTCTTCTACTCATCTACCGTTTGCCTGAAATCTCTACCATCAGCAACATCTCTTCGAGGAATATCATTTAAAGGCCAGACATTAGGCTATACGGGAGAAGTAACACATTAGCTAGTAAACTCATCATCAAGGATTTATCTGACTCACTATTACCCCATCTCACCCTGCCTTATCCCCTAGTGCTGTCTCCCTTCAGGAATGGGATCCCTACACATGCCTGCCTTTCCATCAAGACTTAGCTTCTCCATGAAACTTCCCCTGACTCTTTCTTTCCTCCAGTTTTTCTCATAACATTTTCAAATGTATAATTTTTCATTACATTTACTTACTACCATGACCCTGCTAGATCATAGCTTCTTCAAGAGCAAAGATTCATCTATTATGTTAGAGTTAGCACAGTGCAAATGGAGGAAAATCCTGCATTTGAAGCCTGAAGAAGATTTGGATGAAACCCTTGACCTTGGGCAAGTTACTACAACTCTCTGGGCGCCAGTTTCCCCATCTACAAAATGAGGGAGTTGGGTTAAATATCTCTAAGGTCTCTTATGGATCTAAACCATAACATCTTTGTATCCCCAGGGCCTTAGTGACTTATAAATTGTGGGACTTCAATGAATATTGGTTGAATTGAATTAAATATGATTGCCATTACTCACTGTAACCTAGTAGCTGGCAGGATCCTCAGGGAAAAGAGTCTGGGAAGAGTTTCTTTAGAAAAAAAGTTTTAGAAAGGAAAAAGAAAAAAGCCAAGATTACGGAGGGTGCTGCCTAGATCACTCTGGCGAAGGACAAGAGGGGCAAAGGACAGCATAAGGCTACCAGATGGGTTCTAGTGGAAAGAGTCAATAAGAGCAACTGGACACAAAGACTTCAGACAAACTCCCTCGTTCTGCTTCTGGTCAGCTCTAGGTTCATAATTCCCAATTAAAATAAGAATGGCATTTAATGAGCTATCAAACTGCAGAATATAATAGTTATTAAGAAAAAAAACATTCACAAAGAATCAATTCTTACTGTCTCTTAATAATACTATGTTTTTAATAGTTAAATAATAATAGCTGCCTCATTTTGAACCTTAGTGTTTGCAGATTGCTGTGTGTATCTTATTGGACAACAAATCCTCCTTAGCAATTTTTTAAAACTTGACTATTCCACTTGAAAAAAGTTCTAATGGGTGGCTAGGTGGCACAGTGAATACAGAACAGGCCCTCAAGTCAGGAGGACCTGAGTTCAAATTCGACCCCAAACACTTAACACTTACTAGCCGTGTGACCTTGGGCAAGTCACTTAACCCCAATTGCCCTGTCTTCCTCCCTCCAAAAAGAAAAAAAAAGTTATTCATGCAGTTTGTAGGCCTGAGTCTCTGAGAGATTGTTACAAAAAATGATAAATGAAGAAATGATGGGCTAAAAATATAGACTTGGTCATAAAAATCAAGGGAAATGTGTAATCCCTTAGCAAGATGTTCAAAGTATATGGTTTTCTGAGTTGGAAGATAATCTATTGATTCAACCACTTTATTACAACAAATATTAAAACATTCTGAAAAGCTCTATAAGTATTATTATTTAAGGACCAGATATTTTAACCTTTTATTTGAGTCACACAGAAATAAATATTTTTACCAGGAAGATTATTGCTAAATATTGAAGTGGGATGTTTATATTGGATCCAATTATTCCCATTCATCCTAAGTGATTATACTATTTATTAGCATAAAAGTAAGGGAGGAAAAAGCCTCTGTTGTCAATTTTTCACCTAGGGAAGAATTGTTTCTTAGTGCTATTGGAAGAACAGGGAGGTTTGTTGGCAGTTATTCACAGCAGAAACAGGTATGCATAATAAAGAAAGGAAAGTAGAGCAGGGATGGAGGCCCATCTTGGACCTGTTTCATCTAGCCTTTTGTTTTCCTCCTTAGTTTCATTTGTATGCCAATCAGGGAAGAGCTAGGGAGATAGAGGTGCCACTTCAATGCAACCCCTGCAAAGAGGTTTAGGTTTTGTTCTCTACAAAAAAAGAAAAAAATGAGTTTAGGAGACTCCATTTGCAAGTATAGATTTAATGAGAATTAAAAACAGGCAGCTAGATAGTGTAATGGATAGAATGGACCTGAATTTAACAAGACTCTTCCCGTGTTCAAATCTAGCCTCAGATGCTTCCTAGCTGAGTGACCTTAGGCAAGTCATTTAACCTTGTATGCCTCAGTTTCCTCATCTGTCAAATGATCTGGAGAAGGAAATGGCAAACCACTCCAGCATCTCTGCCAAGAAAACCCCAAATGGTTTTACTGGACCAATAACAGCAAGGTATTTCATAATTCCACATGAGATAGTTACTGAAAACCAAAGGCTTCTAGCCTATTGCTAGAGAAAGGTGGTCAGATGAAGAGACAGTTCTAGCTCCCTGGTGCTCTGCTGACTTTTGCTGGCTTCCTGGCTCAGTGGGATGGCTCATATATATTTTGGTTTGCTTGGAAAGATCTGTAGCTCTACCTGCCAAAGAGAAGTTTTCTGAACAGTATGGCCTAGCTCCTTAAGTCCGGCCTTTTGACTGAATCCAAATTTTGTAGAACAAACCCTAAGTATTTGTAAAATTTGGGTTTGGTCAAAAGGCCACACTTAAGGCTCTAGATTGGTTCTCAACCTTCCTAATGCCAGGACCCTTTAATACTCATATGTGGGCATATCTACATGTGAGTGGACCTGCCTGGAGACAGCAGTGTCTCGGTTCCTAAGACCACAGGAAATATGTGTTTTCCAACGGTCTTAGGTGACCCCTGTGAAAGAGTCGTTCAAGCCTCCAAAGGGGTTGCAACCCACAGGTTGAGAACCATTGCGAAGGTTCCCCACCCCAGCCCTAATAGATGGCAATAGAAAACATCAGATGTCCTGGAAAAGGTGAAATACCCAAAGCCTAGCATCTAGTAATATAGGGCAGCTTGGAGGTGAGGATTTCAGAGACCTAAGACGCGATCCCCAACATAAGGAAGCACAGTGATGTCCCAGAGGACGCTCTATAGCACTGGAGATGTCCGGTGTCTGGGCCCCACATGTTTGCCTATGTTCCCTGGCAACACCTGGCACAGTGGACAGATCATGTGAGAAGATGGACCGGTTGGCATTGGGTGCAGTCAACTGTCCCCACTGCTCCCTTGCTCAATACTGCAGAATGAGATGGAACTCATCTACTCCTTGCATTGATTTTGGGGGAACAACTATATTGTCATCAAGAAGTTGATGCAGCTTGGAGCCAACTGGACCACAAAGAAGAACCTTCAAATCTGAATTTGCTGCAAGCTTCTTCCCAATTAAAGCTGCATTTCCTCCAACATAGTGATGACCTTGGAGTTAGAAGACGTGGGTGTGAATGGTGACCCAGACCCTTACTAGCCATATGACCAAGGACAAATCACTTAATCCCTGTCTGCCTCAGTTTCCTCCTCTGCAAGATGAGGGTAATAATGGTTCCTACCCTCCAGGGTTATTGTGAGAATCAAAAGAGACAATATATGTATAATTCCTTGCGAACCTTCAAGTGCTCTATGCATGTTTGTCACCGTTATTGCCATGTGCGGATTCTCTGCATGTCTCCCATTGGAGACACTATGATGTACAAGAATGCATACATGGCAGGGAGCTGGGAGGGTGCTGATCTTCTGTTGTCAGCTTATTTGCTATGTCATTTGGCTAAATGCCTTTTTGTTTTATTGTATAGTGGAAAGAACAATGGATCGGGAGGTAGAGGGTCTAAGTTTGAATCATAGTTGTGGCACTTGTTACATGTGGGACCTTAGAGGAATCACTCAACCTTTCTTGGCCTCCATTTCTTCATCTATAAAATGAAGGGGTTAAGCTAGGTGAACTCTGAATGGCCTTTCCATATCTTAAATGTATGCTTCTACGAGCTTCTAGTTGGCTTGGGGAAGCAATCCTATAGCTTGTGAGTGGGTGCTGACTCACAAGAGCCTCAAACCTGAGGGAGATTATCTGTGAACCAGAAGGTAAAGGGGCATTTATTCTTCCTTTACCTTCCCTCTCTCTGGATTCTTGCCTCTTTCCTGGCCATGTTAGGTCTCCATTGTGGCCTTGCAGAATTGGTTTCATTCATTATTAAGAACTGAAGCAGAGGGGTTTTTTTTAGGTCACTATTTTCAGAAGATATTGCAACCTCAAAGAACCCATAAATATATTATATATACAGACTTTTCACTCCTCTATCAATATTCATAAAGTTTTGAATGGCAATTCTCCTTTCATATTGTGCCGTGTACTTCAGTAAAGGCATAACATATTTCTCCCTTCTCTTTTCTTTGCACTATTACAAAAATTAATAGGTTACATTAAGAGAGAGCTCTCTCTCTCTAGCTGCAGGCTAGACGCCCCCAGACATCTCTCTTCTTCAATTTAACCAAAGCATGCAAAAACAAACTCATTAGTAAAATCTGCTTGTAGATTAATTTTCAGTTCTCTCGCCTGGACGTTACAAGTTTTAAATGTGATCATTTGAGGAAATGAAACAGTTTGATATTAACTTTTTAATATGTTTAAAAATTTTAAATATGTTTTTAATATGTTTGCCGGCATGCACTTTATGTTTTGAAAACATGATTTTCCCACAATGCTCTGACTGAGTCCATACCTATAGGAGGTAAGTATTTCCAACAGACTCTATTATTTGTTCCAAAATATTATTTTTCTATTCTGTTCTGTCTGTCAATATGGTGCACAACTAGAGAGCAGGAAACATGTGGGTCATGACACACACTGCCATTAAGCAAGGCCTTCAGGGGGTATATTTGATGTGTCGGTTGGCAAAAGAGATCCTAAGGAATTGAAGACAAACCCTAACTTCAAAACTGAACTCGGATCACATTCAAAGCCACAAATAATAAAACTACATTTATATAATGCTTTATGGCATACAAAATATTTTCCTTATAGCAACACTATGAGGTAAATACTGTTCAGTTGTGTCTACTCTTCATGACCCCATTTTGGCTTGACATTTCCTTCTCCAGCTCATTTTACAGATAAGGAAACTGAGGCAAACAAGGTTAAATGACTTGCCCAGGGTCACACAATTAGTAAGTGTCTGAGGCTGGATTTGAACTCAGGAAGAGGAGTCTTCTTTACTCCAGGCCCAGCACACTGTCTGTCTGCTGCACCACCTAGCTGAGGTAAATAGTATATCATTATTCTCATTTCGCAGAGGCTCCAATGGTTGATTTGGCTGGCTCTCCTATGTTCCTATGGCTAGTATTAGAGCCAAAGTTCTAACTTAGATTTCCTAATTCCAAGTCTAGCAGTCTATCCATTATCCCATACCTTTGAGTGAAAAAATTAAGAGATTCCAAGATTCTAGGATTTGTACTTATTGGAAGAATTACTAAACAAAAAATGGGTTGTGATGTTTTAAGCTAAAAAGGAATTTCATTTTGAAACAAAAATTTCCTTTATACAGGGTAGAGAAAACGGAAAAAGTTAATGTCAATGTACTTCAGCTGAGCATTCCAAGAGAGGTTCCACATTTTTAAAATGTATGTGTCAGTGTGTGTATATGTGTATAACTCTGGCTGGTCAGAATCCAGTGGGAAAACAAGGGCTTGTAACAGAAGATTATAAACCCAATCGGGTGCTAAGCACCTGCCTATCAAGTAGGTTTCAGAAATGTCATACTATTATAGAATGTCATAACAAAACTGCTTATGTCACATTAATATAAATCATGTTAATATATGACATGTTTTACATAATGTATATTATATTCTATATACACATTTATAATAGACCATTTATATCTCTACAATGATAAAATATAGTAAATTAATATATTTAGGGAGCAGGTAAGTAGCCCAGTATAGAGAGCACTAGGCCTGGAGTCAGGAAAATCTGAGTTCAGATCTAGATTCTGACACTTACTAGCTGAGTGGTCCTCAGCAAGCCACTTACCCTCAGTTTCCTCATCTGTAAAATAAACATTCTAAATAGCCCCTGCCTCTCAGAAATTTGTGAGGATGAAATGAAGTAATAATTGGAAAATGCCTAATATGATGCCTGGAACATAGTGAGCATTACATAAATGTCAGCTATTATTATAAAATATCTATTAAAATATGATGCTTTATCATATCTTGTACATGTATGACCTCTATCTAATTGTTTACCACCTCAGGGAGGAGGGAATAGCAGGAAGAAGGGAGGGACAGAATTTGGAACTCAAAACTTTAAAAAAAAAACAACAAATGTTGAGAAAAAATTGTTTTAACATATAATTGGGGAAAATAAAATACAAATATCATATCCATTACATAACATGTATGTGTGTATACACATGTACTTTTTCAAAACTCAGAAAGTAAAGTCTGCTCTCTGATATATTTAATTTTGTAATAATATGTTATAATGCTGTAGCATCCCTGAAACGTACCTATTGGCAGGTGTCTAGCACCTGTTTGGACATATAATCTTTTATTCATAAACCCTTGTTTTCCCACTGGGTCTTAACCAGTCAGAAGTATACACACATACACACACACGCACGCATACACACACACAGGCACACACACACACACACACACACCCCACAGTAAAGCAAAAAAAAAAAACTAAACAGAAATCAATCCTCCCTCCAACTGAAATGAAGGAAAGGTTTTAAGTCCAGCTTATCACTGCTAAATTAAGTTGCTAAATCAGCACAGCATGCTATCTTGGGGAAGCAGTAAAAGCTCTGTTAACAACATGCCCATCAGATGAAGACAGAAAGCTCTGGGTCTCGTTGGTTGGGATATTGTCATCTCTCAGACTAGACTGGGGAGTCTCTGGGACTCTAAAGTCAAGATCTGAAAGCCACTTCTTAGCATAGAGAGGGCAAAGCTTCAAAGGGTGGCCAAAGCAATGCCTTACTGAAATCTAAAGCTAACGCTGGTATGAAGGGTGTACCTCAATGTGTGTCAGCCTCGTTAAGAAGAGGCAAAGTCCAGAGACATGTGTACCGTAGCCCTACCACCATTTCTTCTCCTAATCTTGCTCTAGTTACAATCCCCAGGTGTTATCTACCAGCCTCTAGTATGATGACCTGAATGGCCTCATTACCTGCTGAATTCTCATAGAGAAATCTGGGGGGTGAATGTTTGCCCAAAGACAACACAATATCTTCCCAGACCTGAGTCACACCTCAGCATGAATCAGGAATTACTGCATTACTTTTCATACCACATGTTCAAACAAACTGCATAACTTTCCAAACCACTATATTCCAAAATACTTAGGTGCTTTAAAAGCAAATAATTCCAGCCTATCATCCATCACATTTCTAATGAGCCACCTGGTAAACAAAAAGAGTGAAAATAATTTGTTCCCAAGTAAATGTCTATTATTGCACCACAAAGGTCCACTTTGATGTCTCAACGTGACATGGTGATTATTCTTTGTTCTCAAAGGTTATGTCAACTGAAATTAAAGCCCTGCCAGCTCCTCCCATACTGGAAAGGCTTCAAACATGGTGCTAGCAAAAGACTACTTTCATACTTACATAGTTCCTTTCCAAGGATCAGCCTGAAAAAACACAGAAGGGCTCATTAATAGTAGACCAGGCAATTAATTCTTCAGTCATGTCAACCCATGAAACAAAAAAAAAAGATTCAAATTAGTTCTCAGGTCCATGTAATCCATTATGATTCTGCAATAATGCTGACAGGGAAACATAAAAGGAGTCTGAGGATGTGAAGTGTGAGGGAATCACAGAATTCTTAAACTATTTACCTTCACTTATCAATTGTTCTCTTAATGGTGAGATTCTTATCCAACAAACAGGAGACACATGACTAGAGGCACTGAACCACATCAAGCTTGACATCATCATTACAAATGGAACCAAAAGACCAAAAAAAGCTGCAACTAAATGGAAGGATAGTCTACAGGCTTTCTTTGGTAAATTATTAAGTTAGAAGAATTAGTTTTATATATGTCCAAAGCCTTTATTTCTTGTTCTTCTCAATTGTCTTTGCAAAAATAAACAAAAACCACTCACAAGTCTTTCCAAAAAGACTGCTATGAAAATAATTGCACATATGAACATTTGTAACAGGGAATAAAGAGGTCAAGAAATCTGTAAAGAAATTGATACAGCTCTCCAAATCAAATCAATATAGTCTGATATTCAGTGACTTCAATGTAAAGGTGTACATAGGTAAGGCCAGCAAAAAATATATGTTGTTGGGGCAGGTAGGTGGTGCAGTGAATAGAGCACTGGCCCTGGAGTCAGGAGGACCTGAGTTCAAATCCAGCTTTAGACACCTGACATATTTACTAGTTGTGTGACCTTGGGTAAGTCACTTAACCCCAATTGCTTTGTCTCCCCCCCCAAATACATATGTGTATGTAGATAGATAGATGGACATTATATATATAGATATATATATATATACATATATACATATATAGATATAGATATATAGTTAGACATTCTGGAGTAAGGGATGAGAAAGAATAAAGACTTAAAAACAACACAGAAGCCTCTCATCTACATGTCATGAATAATTTCTCTGCGAAAAGAATTAGGAGCACCTTCAAATAAAACAAGAAAAAATGAAACTGATTAAATTTTGACAGGAAATGACATTACTAACATAGAAGTCATTCATAATTCTACTCTCTGAATGAAGTCAGATGCCGTCTTGTCAGAGAGAAAACAAAAATTAGTCTAAATGTAATGTTCCTTCTCCATTGGAGATGACCAAGGAATTAGAGTATATACTGTAGATGAATACCTGCAGGTCAAGATAAAAAATCCCCAGAAAACTTTAATCCAAGGACTGAAGAGGTTGGATCTCTCTCTCCCCCTGCCCCTCTCTCTCTCTCTCTTTCTCCCTCTCCCTCTCCCCCCTCTCTCTTTCTCTGTCTCTCTGTCTCTCTCTTTCTCTCTCTCTTCCTCTCTCTCTCTCTGTCTCTGTCTCTCTCTTTCCCTCTGTCTCTTTCTCTGTCTGTCTGTCTGTCTCTCTCCCTCTCTCTTTCTCTGTCTGTCTGTCTGTCTCTCTTCTCTCTCTGTGTGTCTCTCTGTCTCTCTCTTTCTCTCTCTCTTCCTCTCTGTCTCTGTCTCTCTCTGTCTCTCTCCCTCTCCCTCTCCCCACCTCTCTCTCTGTCTCTGTCTCTCTCTTTCCCTCTGTCTCTTTCTCTGTCTCTCTGTCTGTCTCTCTGTCTATCTGTCTGTCTGTCTATCTCTCTCTCTCTCTTTCTCTCTCTCTCTCTCCCTCTCTCTTTCTCTGTCTGTCTCTGTCTCTGTCTCTATCTCTCTTAGTCACTGTGTCTCTATGTGTCTCCCTTTCCCCCCTCCCTACCAAATGCTGGTGAAAAGAGGTATAAGAACTGAAACCTAATTGTATTTTTATTTATTTTATAAAATATTTCCCAATTACATTTTAACCCGGTTTGAACAGCTCTCCAGAGTGTTGTGGACTCATGTGGCCCACCACTCATTTGACACCCCTGCTCTAAGACATCATGGTGGTTCATTTAAGTAGGGATTTATGTGTGTCAGGGATAACAGATGTCAACTACAGTTCAGAGAGAGACTATAGTCTATAAGACTCGCAGGAAGAACAATCTACAGATTCTCTTACTGCTGGGAGGCATTCCCTGGCATAGAATTAGGGCCTCAGAACAACAATGGAGATTTTACTGATAGGCATTTTATAGTTGCCCCAAAGCAGATGGAATCAGTGAACCCAGACCAGTATCTAGAACTAATTAACCTGAGGCAGTCCTAGTAGGGATAAGCTGAAGCAGCTTTTTGAGGCAGTTGCCTTGGGCATGTCCCTCCTTTCCCATTGTTCTTTTTTTCCTTAGTAGAAGGTTCAAAAAGAAAAGTCTTGGACCTAAGAGTTATGAAAGAGGAAAGTCACTTAAGGAAGGGCTGGGTCATACATAAGGAGGGCAGAACTAGCTTTACTTATAAACCTTTAACCTTCTGCCTCATTTACTACCAGAAACATCATTGCCAGTAAAAACAGAATCAAAACAAGGAAAAGAATATGATGTGTAATTAAAACAATTCCAAAGTAACCCATTTATGAAAGTAATTGACTTTGAAAATGGGAAATAGATGGAGAAAAAGTATCGACTAAAAATAATTTCATAGACATTGGTTTTTAATACTCCAAGTCATCTGTGACATCATTGACTGGAGGTATTCCCTTCAACCCATGGATACCCGCTTATCCATGTCTTATTTGAACATTTGTCTGAATTCTCCCATAAATTTTTCATAGGAACTCCACCTGACAAGCAGAGAGTAGAGAGGGAAAAGGAGAAGAAGGAAATAGAGGAGAAGAAAAAGAAGAAGAAGAAGAAGAAGAAGAAGAAGAAGAAGAAGAAGAAGAAGAAGAAGAAGAAGAAGAAGAAGAATTAGTGTCTTAAATGTTTAAATAGTACTTTATGGTCTATAAAATACTTTACAAATGTTATCTCATTCCTCACAACAGGTCTGGAATGTAGGTGCTATTATTATCCCCATTTATAGACGAGGAAACAGAGGTGGTCAAAGGCTTAAGGATTTATCCTGGGCCACATAGCTAGTGAGTGTTTGAGGCTGGTTTCTAGCAGAGCTTTCTATTTTCTATATTACTTAGCAGCTTCTCTTGGAGATCCTCAATTCAATTCCTTGGAGACTTGAGCATTCTTTGAGTCTCAACTATGCATTATCTCTGGGAAAATTGCTGTACTAAAAAGATAGTCCCTTGCTTCAACAAGAGCCTGAGGTCATTAAACGGTATGGACAATTTTTTGAAGGCAACCCAGTCCACTTTCCTCTTATTATTCAATTCTGGGTTCAATTCATTATCTATTTGATCTGGGGCTTGATGTAACTAACACAAAGTCATCTGCAAACAGAAGTAAATGGAGGACTGTACCATCATGGAAAGAGCATGGGCTCTAGAGGCAGAGAATCTAGATTCCTAATACCACCAGTAATGCCTACTACTTGAGAGACCTTGGGCATTTCATCACTTAATTTTCCTGAGCCTTAGTTTCTTCACCTGTAAACTTAGAGGATGTCTGAGATCCCTCTCAACCCTATATCTCTGATCCTATGATCTATAAGAAACCCTGAGTCCATTTGGATATGTCCGTGAAAATGGCAAACATCTTTGGTAAGTATATATCTTGGCTGCCAAATTTCTCTGCTTAGCAAACAGATCAAGTACCTATTGGCTAAAGAAGTTTTTAGATCCTGGTTTTAACAGTATGGCAATTGATTCATGTCACGTAAATTGTTATAATCAGTGGAAATGTCCTTTTATCCAACCATTTCTAATGGTAGCAATTAAAAATTTGTTGAAATAAGTCATATTGAAGGTATTTTAATTGTACATCAAAGCTTTCTCTCATTTTTATTCTTTCTTTTAGTTTTAAATTAATTTTCATCTTTAATAAGTACTGATCTGACTATATTCAGTAGGATAATTAAAGGATGGTTTTCACATCAGTAACAGGTAGTTTCCTGTCTGCTAAGAAAAGAGTTAATTTTGCTTTCCGTGACATTATTGGGTTCACACCACATGCAGCGTCTCCAATTCTTTTATCAGAGAAAGTCGTAATGATGTAAGGCTTGTACATTTTCTTCAGGTTTTTGACATCTCCCATAACTTATTCTTGAATGGTAACTTCCCACATATATAGAAAGATACACCCATATGTATGAATCTCTATATATGTCTCTCTGTAGATGCTATCCTCACCCATGTCCACCTTGTATTAAAGTATGAGTCAATTTAATTCAGACAGTGCTATTGAATTCTTTGTAGAGTTTCTTTATTTTCTTTATTTTTCATCCTTTTCAGTAGATGATGGCACAGAAACTGCAATTCTTTTTATAATTACATGTTTGCAAATCGTAAGTATGATATTATGAGATGACTAAATGTCCCATGAAATGTGTCTTATTGCCTTTGGATGAATAATAAAACCAACTCTGCCAACTCCTTCATTTGCCTCTCCAAAAGGAGGTCACTCTTCTCCAGAAATAAGTCACCCTTCCATTTAGCTGCAACTTCCTTTTGTCTTCTGGTTTCGTTTACAGTGAGAATGCCAAGACGGATAAAAGTCTCTAGTGGTGTAGTTACTCCCTGATTATTAGACAAGGACCTCAGAGAACTAGCACTTCAGTGCACACTCCTACCCGACCTAGACAGTCTCAAAACTGTGATTATGAGCATCCTCTGCCCCATTGCCTACCATTCTGTCTCCATCGATGAAGAAGCGGTAAGAAATAAAGTTTAAGTATAATAATTCATTTTTCATTTTTTATTGTTTAAAGTTATAACTTAAAAATTAAAAACCAAAAAAAGCCTTTAAAATAGCTTTAGTCCACAGGCACATGAGTTAATTCATCAAGTGTTTATTAAAACTCTTCTATGTGGGGAGAGGGAACATAGAGAGAAACTAGATGATATAAAAAAGACATAAATAAAATCTATTTTGTGCCAGGCACTGTGCTCAGCATTGAGACTACAAAACCAAAATGAAATAGGCCCTGCCCTAAAGGATCTTTATACTCATAGCATAATATGATTATTGACTTAAAATTGGAAGGGACCTCAGAGGCCATCATTTTATATATGAGATAAAGAAGGACCAATTAAGGATGAAAATGGAAGGAGGATAACAAACATCAAAGCTGACAAAGATTTCCCGCTGCATTTGCCTGATCACTTGATGGCCAACCTCAGGCTGCTTGGGGCCAGCCGGGTGAGACGTCCGTCTCTATCAGCACAAGGCAACTTCCACCTCCAGCCTGATCTCCCACCTCTTGTGATGTAGAGAGTCCCCCACTTTGGAAAAACCCTTTATAGTTATATCTGTGTATGTCTATGTGATACCTACAGCTATGTCTATGTCCATGTCCACGTCCATGTCCACATCTATGTCTACAGCTATAACTATGTGATATCTATAGTTATGTCTATGTCTACAGCTATAACCAGAAAACTAGCTTTCTATAGAAGATGGGATTTTAGTTGGGGCTTAAAGAAAGCCAGGGAAAGTAGGAGACAGCAATGAAGAGGAAAAGCATTCTAGGTATGGTAGACAGTCAGACAAAATGCAGAGAGATAAGAGACAGAGTATATTTTTCATGGAACAGTAAGGATGCCAGTGTCATGCTGGCAGAGTAAAGCCTTTCTCCAGAAGACTGAAAAGGGAAGGGAAGGGATGATGCTATGAAGGGCTGAAAACAGCTTAGGATTTTGTATTTGTTTTTGGAGTTGAGAAGGAGCCGTTAGAGTTTATTGAGTGGGGGAGTAACACAGTTGCATCTGAACTTTAGAAAATCTTGCCTGTCTCCCACTCAAATCCAGTGTGGCAGCTGAATAGAGGATGGATTAGAGTGGGAGCCAGGCAGATCTACAAGGTTATTGTAATAGTCCAAGTGTAAGGTAATAAGGTTCTGCACCAGGGTAGTGTTCATTTCAGAGGAGAAAATGGGTTGTATTCAAGAGATGTCGCAAAGATGAAATCCATAGACCTTGGCAACATATTCCATATTAGGGCAACAGGAGTGAAAGACAGTGAGGAATTGAGGATGCCATCTAGGTTATGAATTGGGAGAATAATGGTGCCTTTAACAGTAATAGGGAAGTTTGGAGGTGGGGATGATTTCAAGTGGAAAATAATGAGCTCAGTTTTAGACATGCTGAGTTTAAATTGTCTACTAGTCATGCAGTTTGAGATGTCTGAAAGGCAGTTGGAGATGTGAGAGTGGAGATTGGCAAAGAGGTTAGGGCAGAATAGGTAGCTTTGAGAATCATCAGCATAGAGGGGGTAATTAAATTAAATCCGTGGGAAGTAGGAGAGAGGGATGAGAGAAGAGGGCACAGTATAGACTCTTGGGGGATACCTGTGGTTAGAGGGCATGATCTAGATAAGGATTCAGTGAAGGAAACTGAGAAGGAGCAATCAGAAGGGCAGGAGAACCAAGAATGAGTGATATCCCAAAAATCTAGAGAGAAGAGCATTTCAAGGAGAAGGTGATTAACAGTGTCAACAGCTGCAGAAATATCAAAAATGAGGATTGAGAAATGGCCATTGGCTTTGACAATTAAGAGATCATTAATAATTTTGAAGAGAATACAATCTGAAAACCAGGTTGTAAGAGAAGAGAAACTTCTCAAGGAGTTTAGCCTCAAAGGCAGAAGAGATATAGGATGATAGTTAGCAGGTATGGAAGGATATGAGTGGTTAGACTGAAGGAGAATGAAGAGGTATGTTGAAGTCCTCTGGTATAAGGGCAGGAGTTGAGGAGGGGAGAAAAATTGTGAGCCAGGCATCGAATATATTGAGAAAAGGAGAGGAGTGACCTATGGGTTGGTAGACAACAGCTAATAGGATTTTTATTGGGTGGTAGATAATGGATTGTATGGAGAAGTTACTGAGTGATGGAAGTAGGAGGAAAATCTGGAAGCAGCAATGGGGAGCAAGGAGTAGTCCAACTCTTCCTGCCTCCATCAGTGAGCCCAGAAGAATGAGTAAATGTGCAGCCAGGAATGGAAAGGGTGACTAGGGAGGCTTTGTTATTGTTGGGGGTGGGAGGATTGGGGGAGGAGAAGAGGGGTTCAGTGATTGCTATTAGATGGAAGGAATTGGAGAAGAAAAGATTTAGGATAAAAGGAAGCTTGTTGCCTATAGAACAGGTATTCCAGAGGGCAAAATGGAAGGCGTGAGTAATGTTTGGTTAGAACTTTAGGGTGGGAAGATTGTGGAGAATGGGACTAAGGAGAATGGGCAGAGGGGGATGGGGAATGAGGTTTGGATGATGATCAACAGGGCCTTCAGAATCACTGCAGTGTATAGGGCTTGACCAAGTGTAAATATGTTCCTCATTTAGTGGCAGGGGTAGCTCTTCTTCCCAGAGGAGGCTGGAGATCAGGCAGGATACAAAGGCAGCATGAAATGGAATGCAAACAGTCAGATGGGAGGCCCCATCACTTTACCTCTTCCATCTGAAGGCTGGAGAGTAGGTGGGAGAAACAACAGGAGATAAAAGACCAGCTTCACACCAACTTTTCTCTTCCTCTTCCCTCAGGAGACCAATGGTGAAGATAGAAGGCATGAGTTCAGAGGAAAGGTATCTCCTACCTCCTATGATATGGAGGGGCACCAGTTTTAAGCTTAAAGACTCTTGGGTTGCCCTGGATAAGTAACATTACATTTTCATTAGGTCTACTATCTAATTCTTATTAGGTGCAGTGCCAATATTATTTATATGGTCATATAATTTTGATACACATGAATCGATGTTCGTTTTCATGACTGGATCTCAATCATATAAACTAAGACAAAAGCTTTTACTGGAAGAAGATACCTAAAATTCAACATTTATGATGCCTTGTGGCCTCTATGATAACTTAATTTAGCCATCTGTTACAGTCCAAGACCTGATGTATGATAGAGCTATCATTTCACAGACCTAAAAACTAAAATTCCCCTAAAGTTACAACCCTGTTTCATATTTTAAAAGCAAACATTAAAAGAGTTAAGAATTTGGCCCATCTCCAAAGCTTATGTAAACGAGTTTTCACATGTCTTGAACTTTAGTCTGTTTCTAATGGAAGAAAATGCTCTCTCTCGCGCTCTCTCTCTCTCTCTCTCTCTCTCTCTCTCTCTCTCTCTCTCTCTCTCTCTCCCTCCCTCTCCCCTCCCCCCTTTTCCTTAAATATGAAACACATGTGAGCAGGACTGTAGTTCCAGGAACCCAGGGTCTGGAAATGGTTATAATCTGTACACAGAGTCCTAGGGCAGTGGGAAGCACATGAGTGTAGATGTGTGCTGAGTTTGTTTTGCTGTGTTTTGTTTTTGAAAGGTAGTTTGGCATGGCAGAAAGAACATTGTGGCTTTGGCATCCAAGAACCTAGGATGGAATCCTGGCTCTACTATTTACTACTTGGACAAATGACTTAATCTTTTTGAGACTCAGTTTCTTTATGTGTAAAAGGAAGGGAGGTAGGATAGATCAGATGACCTCTGAAGTTCTTTCAGGCACTACATGCTATGAATTACCTGAGTTAAAACAGAACAGTAATGACAGCATTTATATAGCCCCCTACTCTGCACTGTGCTAAATGCCTTGCAGTTATTATCTCATTTGAGGCTCACAACCCTGGGATGTAGGAGTTATAATTATCCCCATTTTACAGATGAAGAAAATGAGGCAAACTGAGGTTAAGTGATTTGTCCAGGGCCACATGATCTGATAATCGAAGTAATGCTCTTCATTTTCTTACCTTGTAATGATTTTTCCTGCCTTGAAATACTGTGGCTATTCAACAATACTTCCCAGAAATTTCCATATCAAATGCTTTCCACCGTGTATGGCCTAAAAGTCAATCCACCAAACATCCAACAACCACTGGATGGTTGTTTCCTTCCCCCAACTCTTGCTCCTTTATACTCTTGCCCCCTTGGGGTTTCATTTCAGACCCTGAGCCCTACTTTTTATGAGTTCAACTATTCTGTGGTTAAAAAAAACATTGTTTTATACATTACTACATTACTAGCCTGTTGATTCTTCTATGAAAACCCCTCTATCTCTCTCATAAGCAGTGTCAGAGATACAAAGGGAGCTGTTTAATTAATGATGAGAACATAAAAAGCACTCTCCTATGGACTAAAATCTCTCAAATAAATGCATTAAAATAAAATACAAAACCCAAAGGTTTTTATACAGAGAAAGACAACATGGGTAGTAGCTGTCAGTAAGGTCGCTGTGTTCTCAGTTTTTCCTTAAATGTTTTTCTTGGTTACAAAGGAAGGAGTGGGGGGTTGGGATTTAAGGGGGAATGGCAAATGGGATTAAAAACTAAAATGTAACAAAGCTATTTTTTAAGAGAAATAAAAGGTCTCTAGGTAAGAGGACAGAATTTCTAGTGGGAAAAGGAAATGATGAGATAAAATAAATGTTCTCTTTTTTTTCAGCTAAAGTTCTCAAGCTTGGCCTCCTTAGAAAGGATAGCCCATGCCAGAAAGAAAAAAATGTTAATGCAGTTTGCCATTAAGGACTCTCTTTCCTCTTTTTAAGATATAGAGACTAGTTAGGAAATGGGACTCAGCTACATTTCCCTTTTGAATGATGATTTCATGATTCTGGGAAACTGAACAGTGCAGGGCTCCACAGAGTGTTGTTGACTGTCTAAAATAGGAAATTCTGAACATTTACCAGACATTCTGTAAATCTGTTTGGAATTTTCAGAACATACCCATCATATTTTCATTTTTGGGTTTTTGTCAGTAAATTGGAGCCTTGAGAATTAATCTACTGAACTTAAGTAAACTGGTTTTTCAAAAATACAGCTGTGGAAAAGTTATCATTAAAAACATCTCCTAAGGAAACTAGCGGGTGAAAAAAATTTATAGCAAGTTTCTCTGATAAAAGTTCTCATTTTTCAAACATATAGGAAGCCAAGTAAAATGCATAAAAATAAGAGCCCTTCCCTGATTGATAAATGGTCAAAGGGTATGAACGGGAAGTTTTCAGAAGAAGAAATCAATAATCATATAACATACTCTAAATAACTACAGTTAAACTACATTACAACTTTCCCCCTCATGGTTTCAGTATATCACAAGTTGGCATAAGAAATTAAATGGGAATTTTGTGGAAGCTGCAGGCAACATGTGAAGGTCAGTAGATGACACAGATCCTATGACCAAATACTTAACCCAAATTTTACAATAAGATATTGTAAATATAGTGTGGAAAAAAATCAGACCTTCTCTGGTACAAAGGGAGGGCCAAAAACGTTTCAATGCATTTTCCAGATTGTTAGGGTTAGAGGGGCTAACCCCCCATGATGTGGAAGTGGCAACTATATTGGTTAGAGAAATGTAAATTACACCAACTCTTAGTAACCACCTCACACCTATCAGATTGGGTAACATGACAGAAAAGGAAACTAACAAATGGTGAAGAAGGTGTGGAATATAGAGACAGTAATGCATTGTTGGTAGAATTGTGAGCTGGTCCAGACCTTCTGGAGAACAATTTGAAACTATTCCCAAAGGGCTATAAAACTGCATACACTTTGATCCAACAATACCACTACTAGTTCTATAACCCAAAAAAATCAAAGGAAAAGCAAAAGGACTTATGTGTACAAAAATATTTACAGCAGCTCTTTCCATGGTGGCAAAGATCTGAAAAATGAGGGGATATCCATCAAGTAGGGATTGATTGAACAAGTTGTGGTACATAATTGTGATGGAATACTATTGTACCATAATAAATAATGAGCAGGATGGTTTCAGAAAAACATGGGAAGACCTATATGAACTAATAGTAAAGTGAGCAGAACTAGGAGAACATTGTACACAAAAACAGCAATATTGTAACAATGATCAACTATGAAAAACTTGGTTACTCTAATCAATACAATGATCCAAGATAACGCCAAAGGATTCATGATGAAAAATTCTATCCACTTTGAAAGAAAGAGCTGATGAACTTTTGAGTGCAAGTTGAAATACAATTTTTAAACTTTATTTTTCTTGCAAGATAGCTAATATGGAAATGTTTTTGCATGATTCCACATGTATAAACGATATCATATTGTTTGCCTTATTAATCGATAGGAGAGTGGTGGGAGGGAGAGAATTTGGAACTCAAATTTTAAAAATGAATGTTAAAAAGAAATGCAAATAAAAACATCTGCTAAATCAAAGATGCAGATGAAATTACTGGGTCAAATATACAAGATGTACATTAGGGGAGAGAGACTGAATGATTTGCTCTAGATTGGTTGCAACAATACCTCCTATTTGTACGACACTTTTGTTTATAAAAGCACTTTGACATATGAGCCTCATCCAAGCCTCACAATGATTCTGTAAGGTAGGCAAGGTAGATATTATTTCATTGTTTTACAAATGAGGAAACTGAGTCCTAGAAAGGTGAAGCAGCTTTCCCAAGATTAATTGTAATAGCTAATAATTATATAATGCCAGGCATTCTACTAAGTGTTTTACAATTAGCCTCACAACAAGTACTCCTTCTTCTTCTTCTTCTTCTTCTTCTTCTTCTTCTTCTTCTTCTTCTTCTTCTCCTTCTCCTTCTCCTTTTCCTTCTCCTCCTCCTCCTCCTCCTATTCCTCCTCCTTCTCCTTCTCTTTCTCCTTCTCCTCCTCCTCCTTCTCCTTCTCCTTCTCCTTCTCCTTCTTCTGTTGCTTCTTCTGTTTCTGCTTCTGCTTTTTGGAGGGGGGAAGGCAGGGCAATTGGAATTAAGAGACTTGCCCAAGGTCACACAACTAGTAAGTGTTAAGTATCTGAAACTGGATTTGAACTCAGGTCTTCCTGACTCCAGGGCTAGTGCTCTATTCACTGTACCACCTAGCCGCCTCTACGATTATTATTCTTGTTTTACAGATGAGAAAACTAAGGCAAAAAGAGTTGCAGTGACTTACCCAGGCTCACAAGGTTAGTGTCTGAGGCTGGATTTGAACTGATTCCAGTTCAAGTGCTCTATCTACTACATCACCTACCTGTCCCCATGCTAGAACTAGGGATCTCCTGACCAGTGATATTTCCACACTATTACTGGCCATACCAACAGCCCATATGCCCAGTGGAATTCAAAACTTATTAGGCCTCCCCTCTCTCACTTTACAGATGAGAAAACAATAACAGAATTGAGACTAGAACCTAGTTCTCTTAACTCTCTGGACCTTGCTCTATCTAATATACAATGAATTCAGTTCAACTCAGTTGAACAAGCATCCATGAGGAAAAGGACCCATATGCATAAAAATATTTACAGCAATACTTTGTCATAGTAAAGAATTGGAAACAAAGCGGATGCCCATTAATTGAAGAATGGCTGAACAAATTGTGGTATATGAACATTATTAGGTACATATTAGGTGCCAGGCACTGTTAGGCACTGGGAATACAAAAACAAATGAAACAGTCCCTAATTTACATTCTGCTTAAGTTTGCCAGGTAGTCCAGGCAAAGCTCCAGGGCTTCCTTGTGTGGCTCCAGCTAGATATGAGCCAACATCCCTGAGAATTCTTAGGAAACCAGAAGAAGGTCTGCTTTCTTTTTGAACCAGCATTTATTCAGGCTTTGCTTCAAGGCAGGTATTACAACCTCAACTGACACAGTAGAAAAAAACAATTCCCAGGATTTCAATAATCCCCTCCAAAATAATGCTATCAGCTTCAGCTCGCAAATTCCCTGGATCCCTAAGCACAGTGGGGGAAAAAGTCATATCCAGTTATGATGAATTCTTAATTGTTCTTTATTTGAGGGTACATCCCATAGATTACAGGGTTTACTGAAAGGGAAGCCAGTTAAGAGTCTGTATCACTACTTATATGTTTCTTCCACAAGGTCTTTCTCTGATGCTTTCCTCAACTTAGAATGGAGATTACCCTGGGTTATCAAGGCCTATGGCAGGGAAGTACATGGTCAGGTAGGTTCAACTATGCTGGAGAGGCATCAAGTTTAGTTCCTAAAAAAACTATGCTTTCCAAGGGCCAGACCAGTCAAGTACAGGAAAACTCATTACCAGTAAACTAACCATGTAGCAATGAATTCTTTAGCCATGACAACCCATGAAATGAAGAACAATATAAAATGGCTCCCGGTCCTATTTGGTACTTTTATGTGTTCGCATTAATGATGACAGGGTGGCTTAAAGAGGATAGAAACTGCTAAAAATCACATGTTTTTAGACCATCTATGTACAGGAGTTGTATAGGAGTTTCCCTAAACAACTAGTTTTCCTAAAACAACCTAGATAACAACTAGGATAGGGGCAGGTAGGTGGTGCAGTGAATAGAGCACTGGCCCTGGAGTCAGGAGGACCTGAGTTCAAATCCAACCTCAGACACATATCACTTACTAGTCGTGTGACCTTGGGCAAGTTGCTTAATCTCAATTGCCCTAAAAGAAAAAAAAGCAAAAACAAAACTAGGATAAAAATACTATGTACATAACAAAAAAAGGACTTCAGCAGATTTCATAAGCTAGAGATGGTGGAGATGACAGTCAAGAATTAAGGCCATACTCCCCATACAGAGTCACAAGGAACAGTGGGACATCATCAATCACAAGAAGACATCAGCGGAAATGCTAGGGAGGTAAGCAGCCTTGGCTTTACATGTTCCCTCTCTATGTATGGATCCACCTGTGAACACTATGGGTGTCCTTGCTTCCTGATAATGCCATTTGTATTTGTAAGAGAAGGTCTCCAGGTTTATGAAAGAGAGGTTAAATTGCTATTTTTCTTACTATGAAGCTTCAGTAAATGATTTTGCTTTGAGCTAATTGTTTGCTCTCACTAATTGTTGAAAGGTAAGCACATCAGTGAGTGCTTGTGGCATATATAGTTTTAGGAGCTCAGCCCACAGAGTGGTTTGAATCCCTAGGGGGACTTGACCTCCAACTATGATTTAGAGGAATCTTCCAGAGGATGCATGACACCTATAAATATTCATTTAACTTTTGCTACTCTAAAGCATGAGGACTTTGGCCAGTTATCAGGCAGACATATTATTGGAGGACATGAATCATCTCCATCTTGATATTCTTACTATAAATGAAAACAGCAGACAAAAAGGTGCTGATAAATGGAAAAAAATCACCTATCAGTTTTTATTAGAGAAGCAAAAAAAAGTAATTGGTAGACTAATCAGTTTTTCCAGGTTTTCTGAAAGCATCCTGCTTCTGAAAGTATTTCTTACAGCACAAAAATATTCCATGACAATCATATACCACAACTTGTTCAGTCATCTCTCAACTGATGGGCATTCCCTCGATTTTCAATTCTTTGCCACCACAAAAAGAACTGCTTTAAATATTTTTGTACGAATAATTTTATAGCCTTTTGGACCTAGTTCCAAAATGTTTTCCAGAATGGTTGGACTGATTCACTACTCCCCCAGCAGTTTATTAATATACATATTTTTCCTTATCCCCTCCAGTATTTGTCATTTCTGATAGAAGTGAGGTGGTACCTCAGATTTATGTTAATTTGCATTTCCCTAATCAATAGTGATTTAGAGAATTTTTTATATGACTATAGAAAACCTTGACTTCTTTTGAAAACCACCTACTCAAATCCTTTATTTATCTGTTGGAAAAGGACTCTGCCTACATAGACTCCTTTAAACTTCCCTCATAATGATAAAGGTCTTAGGAGTCACATATATCATCTTCCCATAGAGGAATGTAAATAGTTTAACTTTATTGAGGGGAGGCACTAGAATTAAGAGGGATTTGGAAAGGCTTCCTATAGAAGATGAGATTATATCTGGGACTTGAAGGAAGTCAGGAAAGGCAGTAGGCAAAGACAAGGAAGGAAAGGATTCCAGGCATTGGGAACAGCCAGAGAAAATGCCCTGAGCCAAGAGATGGAGAGTCGTGTCTGTTAAACAGCAATGAGGCCAGTATCACTGGATCAAAGAGTGTGTGTCAGGGAGCAAGGTATAAGAAAACTAGAAAGTAGGAGGAGGCTAGGTTGTCAAGGGATTTGAATGCCAAACAGAGGTTCTTGCATTTGATACTAGAGGCAATAGGGAGAAAGTAGTTTATTGGGGGTGGGGAGGGAAGCTGGGAACATGATTAGATCTGCCCTTTAGAAAAATGACTTTGGAAGGTGAATGAAGGATGGATTGGAGTGTGAAGAGATTTGAAGCAAGCAAGCTTGTCCTCAACCCAATCCATCATCCCTCTGGCAGTATCGGGAGAGAAGGAGGTGTTTTCACCACCTGTCAAATATGTTATGATGGAGATTCTTTTGGTGTATGGGGTTGGACTCTACCCTGAACATCAATCTTACTTCACTAATTGCCTGTAGGATGCTTAAAAATGGATATCCCAGAGATATCTCAAACTTCACACAACCAAAATAGAACTTATTATCTTATCCCGAAAACCCTGTCCTCTTCCCTATTGCTGTCAAAGGCATAACCATTTCCCCAGTCTTCTAGGTTCATAGCCTAAGAATTATTCTTGACCATTCACTTTTCCTTCTCCTCTCATATTCAATGTTGCCAAACCTTGCTCTTTCTATCTCCACAACATCTCTCACATCGGACTCCTCTCTATTTGACAAACTACCACCTTATTCACTTTCTCATCATCTCTTCCTACATCATTGCAATGATATCCTCACTGTTCTCTCTGCCTCATCTCTATCTACTCAGATCCAGTTCCACATTATTTGCAAATTGATTTTCCTCAAGTGAAGATCTAACAAGTCACTATCCTCCTCATAAACTCCAATGGCTCCCTCTCTCTAGAATCAAATACAAATTCCTTTTCAGCTTTAAGCCCCTTTACCACCGTTCCCCAACCTCTCTTTCCAACCACATTGTATATCACTCCCTTACACAGACTCTAGCTGTAATGTAGCCAAATTGTCCTCTCCATTTCTGACATGTAGCACCCCCTTTCCAGTTTCTGCGCTTTTGTGCCAGCTGTCCCCCATTCCTGGAATATACTACTTCTGTTTCATAGAATCCCTGTCTTCCTTTAAAATCCAATTCAAGCACCATCTTCTACATAAAACCCATCCTGATCCTGCCCCACAACTGCTAGTGCCCTCCCTCTCAAACTACCTTGTATTTAACTACTTATTTTTATTACCTTTCTATTTCTTCTGCTTTTTCCAGTCAGCTCCCAGCATCAGAACTTAACTCCAAACAGATCAGCTCCCCATATAGACTACAGAATCTGTCTTTCTCTAGTCAGCTGGGCTATATTTCCATCTTTTTTGCAACTCCATCAGCTTGTCTGTTTTCTGATGTTTTAACCTCTATAAGTAGCTTATTTCATTAGCTTCTTCCTTCTAATTCCTATCTTCCTTCATGATTTCTCAATTCCATTGGCTTCTATATTCTGTGTTCTGTTTTGCCTTCTGGCTTCTGAGTCTCAACTCTTGTAAGCAGAAGCTTATATTTATGTGCAGATCAAGAGTTCATGGTCCATACAAAGGAAGACATGTCTATTTGTACAGATAAAGACAGAGAGGGAATAGACAGAATGTGGTACTACTGGTAGGCCCTGATAGCAGACCCTGGCCATTCTCCCCCTGTCACCCCCAGCCTCCACCCACTCAGAATAGTGAGTACAACTATAAGCAAATTGTCCATAATACAACTACACACCCTACTCTTCCAGGTCAAGTAGAAACAGTACACTAGAAGTAGGGAGCAGCCATGTTATCAAGTAAAGGGATGCCTCCATCAAAAGGCATTGCTGGATATCCTGAGATAAGTTGTCTGAGGCCTATGCTTGGGTCAGCTTGTCCTGACAAAAGTAAGCCACAGTTTTCAGGAAGTGAACAATGTATTACAAGAAAGAGCTCATGGTTCAAACAGCATTCACTATTCAACAGCAACAGAGGAAAATGTAATACCTAATTATAGTATGAATCATCCTGCAGGACACAAAGCACCTATGAAGCCCAGAAGGTGAACCTTAGACCAGCTATAAGGTCCCTTTCTTCTCTCCTGTAGACTGCCTCCTTGTTTCATTGCTCATCCACGTGAGTATGACAGCATGGTGGGCCCTCCAAAGGACAGCCTGGAGCAATTATTCTGATTCATCTTACCCTAGAGACAGCTGTATCTGAGACATTTGACTTGACTTGACAACCTGGCAACCCTAATCATATTTTAATTAACTAAACTCTGTTAAATGATGCTTGGAAGCAATAAAGTAATATACATCTCATATTTGAAAAACAACACATTTCTTTAGTCACCCAGCATTTAATAATGCACGCAAACAAAATTAATTCTATACCTCTCCTAAGGAAAGGATTTCTTTCCCACCTCCTCATCTTCTTATTTTTATTTTTAAATCACAAAACTTCTATGAACTACAATGTTTTATCTTCAAATAAAATCTGCATAAACACAAATAAATAAAAATTGTGGCTGGGAGACAAACTGGATGAACAGTTTTCACCCAAAGTCAAACAATGTCTTCTCTTTGTTGCTGTGACCCAGAAACAATTCAATTAATTTTCTCCACCAATGGGGCTTGTCAACCTCTGCCAAAACACTTTGTGGAGAATTATGATGTTAATAGTACTTTGATTGAATATGTATGTAATTGCTCTCACATGATAACAAATAATCAAATAATAGAATCTTAATAACATATAAGATCTAGGAATTACAAGTTTGAGTAAGTTTATTTTAATAGCAATCTGACATCAAGTTTGGCCCAGAAGTCTCGAAAACCATAGTTTCTTGGGCTTTTAAGGTTTCCTTCAGTTTCAAAGGAAGATTTGGGTTTGCATCCTGCCTTGAACAATTACCAGTTAAAGAGATCCTTGGCAAATCATTCACAGAAGTCACTACTTCCTAGGTTTGTTGTAAGAAATGAGAAAATATATGTAAGATGCATTCCAGTTTTTTACAGGGTGTATAAATGCCAGCTCTTCCCATTATTTTATGGAAAGTAATTTTTGTGAATGAGACACACTTTAAAATGTTTCCTTTCTTAGTTTCTAAGCTTTTCTTGAGTTCTCTTGAGACCACCCAGTGAGATAAGGGAATAGGGCCTAAATACACTAGTGGTTCAGGTCAATTGGCATGGTCCTGAGGAAGGACACACACCTGGAGAAGACAGGTATCCAGTTCAAACCCACATGAGATCTATTAAATGTAATTCTGTGTAGAAGCCAACATATTTTACTTAACTGTTTGTGGGGAAGAGTATGGAGTTCAGCTTTGAATTTTGAGGGGTTTTGTATGCTGTGTCAAAACAAAAATCTGTCAATTTTGTAAAAGTTCAAGGTTAACTAGTAAAGAGATTAGGCAGAAAATGAGTCAATAAAGATGAGTAAGTCGTGTGTGCGCACGCGTGTGTGTGTGTGTGTGTGTGTGTGTGTGTGTGTGTGTGTGTAACTTATCAACTTTGAAACTGAAGGAAACCTTAAAAGCCTAAGAAACTATGGTTTTCAAAACTTCTGGGCCAAACTTGATGTCAGATTGCTATTAAAATGTGTGTGTGTATGTGTGTGTGTGTGTGTGTGTGTGAGGAAGGAGGATTAAATAGAATAAAATCAAGAAAGTACCAAGCAGGAAGTAGCAAAAGGCACCAGCAATCGTACTTTGTCCCATTCAGAGTCTGAAATAATTTTAAAGGTAATAGCATGATAATGACGTGTCCTTAAACTCCACACATGAAAACCAAAATGTCTTTATCATAGCTAATTTGCATTTCTGGTCTGTGTAAAAATGTGGGACAAAATTTTCTATTAGTTTTAGGGTTCTGAGATATACATACACACACTTACATATATGTATATGTATATGGGTATATGTATGTGTATATGTATCTGTGTATGTGTATATATGTGTGTGCATATGAGTATATATGTGTGTATGTGTATGTATATGGAAAGAGAGAGAGAGAGAGAGAGAGAGAGAGAGAGAGAGTATGTCGTCTCTAGGTCAAGAGATTTCATCCTAGAACATTCCATAGACTTCTCACTTTAATTCTCTTAAAGCACAGCTATAAAGCAGGTACTCGTTACCTGCTTAATAATTACCAAAGAACTTTGGAGGTCCAGGATTCCCAAGTTTTTAAACATCCAAATCTCTTCTGTTCTCCCATGTTGATAAATAGGTGAAGGACAAAGACTGAGATAAAGCCAAGTGATTGACAAGGTCACTGTTTCTACTATCAGTTTAACCATTTCCTGACTCTTCCTATCAAATTTGAAAGGAGCTTTGCTCCATGCCCTTATACCTGCTTGGAGTACGTTAATTGCGCTCAAAAATTTTTAGTTTCTATTTACTATTCCTAGGATAAAATTCAAGCTCCTCTTGGTTCCAGCCAAACTGGCCTACTACTTTCTGATGCCTATATACAACATATCAATTCCCAATTCCATATCCATGGCTAGAATGAATTTCCTTCTCATTTCAGCCTTTTAGAATTCTTGACTTGCTTTAAGGATCAACTCAAGTCCCACTTTCTACATGAGACCTCTTCTCATCCTCCAATTTATTGGTACCTTCCCTGTAATTAATTTGTTTCTCCTTTGTATATAATTTGTATTTACTTTTTTTTTTATCCCCAACAGAATATAAACTTCTTGAGGTCAGGAACTAATTAATGTATTGTTTGTAATCCTCATAATATCCGACTGTTGATTGTTGAATTTTGCATGCCTGGAGTAGATTCTTTCCATCTCCATCTTTTGAAGTTGCTCTGCTCTTGATTCAAATTCTACCTTCTCAGACAGAGAAAAGAGAAACAAGGGGTTGGCACACAAGGTTTTTGATACAAGAATCTTAAATTCTCAGATTTGGAAAATACCTTTAAGAGGTCATATAGTTCAATCCTGAACAAGCATACCTGCTACAAAATACTTGACCAATGGTCTTCCAGTGATGAAGAATCCACTTGTTGCCAAGTTGACCTAATCCACTTATGGACAGCTTTAATTGTTAGGAAGTTTCTCTTACATATAACCTAAATTTATCTCTCTAAAACTTCCACCCACTGTTTCTAGTTCTACCATCTGGTATCAAACAGAATAAATCTAATCTTTCTTCCACATTATATCTCTTCAGATATTTGAAGAAAGTTATCAGTCTCCCCTAAGACTTTTCTTCTCCAAACTAAATAAACCCAGTTCCATCAGCTGATAATCATTTGGCATAACCTCAGGACCCTCTACTATGCTAGTAGCTTTCCTCTGACAACTTTCCAATTTATTAATGACCTTCCTAAAATATGGTCCTCCAGAATTGAACACTATACCCTAAATATGATCTGACCAAGACAGAGAGCAGAGGGCTTATCACCTTCCCAGAACTATTGAATTCTTTACTTTTTTTAATGCAACCTAAGATAATCTTAGGCTTTTGGGTCATCATGCCACCATGTTGACTTCTATTTAATGTTTAGTCTATTAAAAATCTTCAGTTCTTTTCAGTTGAACTGTTATTTAGTCCCCCATAATGTACTCAGTTGATATTTTTAATCCAAGTGTAAGACTTCACATTTATTCAATATTATATTTGACTCAAAGTAGTCTAAAGCTACTAAAATTTTGTGTACCACACTTCTATCATACAAAGTTTTAACCTGTCTCTTCCAGCTTCCTGTCATGTGCAAATTTTAATAGTAATAAATTGTCAACATGCAATTGTTAAGTACCTACTATGTGCTAAGCACTGTGTTAAGTGCAGGGGATATAAATAAGAAAAAGAAAGGCAATCCCTGCCTTTAAGGTGCTCATAATCTAAGGTGGGAAGACAACATACAAAAAGAAGTATTTTATAAGCATTCCATACACGTCTTTGCCCAAGACATTTATAAAAATGTTGAACACCACAAAGTGAAGCCTAGATCTCTAGGACATCTGCTAGAGTCCTTTTTCCAAGTTGACTTTTGGGGTTCAGTCATTTAATGAGTTCTGAATGCACTCGTTTATACTTTCTTCTAGTCTGCATCACTGTAACTTGTCAACAAAAATATTATGACAGGCTTTATCAAATGCTTTGCACATATACCTAATACAGTGCCTGGCATAGAGTAAGTGTTTAATAAGTGTTTATTGTTGACTGACTGTATTTCCCTATAAAGAGAAAAAGGAAAAGGAGTAGGAAGTTTGGGTTCTAGAAGGAAGGAAGGAAGGAAGGAAGGAAGGAAGGAAGAAAGGAAGGAAGGAAGAAAGGAAGGAAGGAAGGAAGGAAGGAAGGAAGGAAGGAAGGAAGAAAGGAAGGAAGGATGGCTTAATCTGTTCTCTTAGATGGAGGGTTGATACACAGTGTGATCAACTGACATAACCTTTTCCAGGAACGATGGTAGCACTGATCTAACTACTGAGCCCAGAGCAAGAGTTGGAAAATTAGGAGTGGAGAGGAGGAAGAAGAAGGAAAAAGGAGGAAAAAGCATAAAAAGTATATTCACAATGGCAGGATGGATGTCAAGATGGCAGAAAGACTGCCTGGAAAATATATGATGGGTGGTTTGGAAGTTGGTTTAGACTCACTTCCTCATCAGTCAAAATAGGTTAGCCCAGGGCATTTTTTGACTCAGCCTGAGATGCTTTTCTAGATGTAGAGAAGTGGGGCAAATGTAGTACCAATGACCAAGATGGACCATTTGGATACAGCAGTACAGTTGACTTCATGCTCATTTACCATTCAATAAAATTGATATTCTTTATCACTGGTAAATTGTTATTCCTCCTGAGAGTTTTTCCATATATCCTTGTCTATCCCTAATTAGCTAGTCCTTTTCTTTAGCAATATATAAAATGTGTGTATGTGTGTGTGTGTGTAGATCCAAAAAGAAATATGCCACTATATATGGGTGCCCAGTTTAGGTATCCATTCCCTTGCTCACTTATCATTCCTGAACTAGCCATAATATTTATTTATAAGAGAATATTAATTTGTAGTAATTTAATAGGATAAAGTAATTACAAGCACAGTGGAGGATGGGAATGTCATTGAATGACAGGCTAAATAGAGTGCTACAGAGCTAACAGTTACACCCAGAGTCAAATGTCCCACCCACCTACCACCACCACCACTACTACAAAAGCTGTTAGTTCAGTCTGATTTGGTCATGTGTATTTCTTCTGGGTTTGCCTGTTTTCCACCTCCCCAGTCAATTCTAGTTCAGCTTCTCCTCAGTCTTGTCTTCCCACATCCATGCATCCTCAACAAAGAGGTCTCACTCCATGCTTTGAGTTTCCTTGCTTTCATTCACAGAGGTCTGTGCACCTGTCTGATACCCTGTGCTATTCCTGGCAAAAGAACCATGTATCCAAGATGAATATACTTTTTCTTTCTCTATCTCTCCATTCACACGTGCCCCCAAAATCTGAGCTAAAGTTTCCTTCAAGCCCAAGGAACCAGAAATCTGAATATTCTTGAACATGTGTGTGCCTGCCAAGTCTCTAAGCCCTTTTGTGCAACAAAGTTGGTCTACAGAAGTACCTATGAAAGAAAATTGCTAAGTCCAAGGCTGGATATCATCTACTGTAAATGTTCTAAATATATCTGTAACTAAAGTTTCCCAGCACTAACTGGGTCTTGTGATTCTCTCTGGGCTTTAAATACTTGCCAAAGAGAACTGATCCTCTGCCTGTCCTATCCCAAGAATAGCACCATCTATGTCAGAATACAACCATGCAGATTTGGGATTTGCACACCTAGATGATCTGGTGGGAGTTTATTTGCCCAATTATAATACCATGTTCTCTATCGGCCAATGAGCAAGCCTCCTATTCTGCTGTTCTTTATCCACATTCTGTATTGGCTACCTACCTTTCCCATCTAACCTCCCATCCCATATAACCTCTGTACACTCTACACAAGGTAATATAAACAAGGAGAGTTTTCCCAGCACCTCAGAAATCAGACTAATTTCAATCCATCACTTGGTATATACACAAACTTTACAAAAGACAACCTTTCATTATAAAAGCATCCTAAAAATATATAATTTTAAAATTGGAAGGAATCTTAGTGGATTGGCCCAAGTCCTTTGTTATGTAGGTAAGAGCACTTGATTATTTAAGTGACTTTCTGAAGACCTTACAACAAGGTAAGTAGCAGAGCCAGGATTAAAGCTAAGTTTCCTATTCCTTGGTCCAATGTCCTTTGATCTATATCACATAGTTCATATAGAGAAAATAGCTAAGTGGTGCAGTAAATAGTGGAAAACCTGGGTTCAAATCCAACTCTGTGTCATTATGAACTGGGTGACCCTGGGCAAATCATTTAACTGCCACAGTCTGCCTCAGGCTCCTCACCTGTAAAATGGGAATAATAATAGCACCTACCTCTCAAGGTTGCTGTGAAGATAAAATGACATAATAATTGTAAAGCATTTTGAAAACTTTAAAGCACTATGTAAGTCCTAGCAATTGTTATTTTCCCTATTTGATTTTCATAATCACTAAATGCTTCCAGCAGAGAAATCTTAAAGCTTTCGATCTTTTCTTGAGATCAGGGATAATATTTTATTCATCTTTGTATTCTCCATAGCACAATAGTACATGTTTAGTAATGTTTACTGAAGAGAATGAATGAGTATTGGGAAACTACAGGCATGGCACATTACAGATATGTCAGTAGATGTGAAGCTAGGAGCACTATTGGTTAAAAAAACAAACTGGAAATGTTCGTCTGAGTTTCTCTGTCAACATTTCTATGGCAAAGCCAATAACTGGTCTGCAGGATAAATGATTAATCACCTAGGGATTTTTTTTGGTGGCAGGTTGCATGGCAAAAGAACAGTGATTCTCTACACGTGAATTTTGCCTTGTCTGCAATAATTCATGCAGCTTAAGAGGACTCCTGCAAATACCCCTTGGTGCTCTCTAGCTGGAGAGAATTAATAGAAGTAATGGATGGTGAAAAATCCTAATTCTGGAAAAATCTTACTTAAGCTTTCCCTGCACATTTTAAGTTACACAAGCCACGTGGCCTGAATCAATAATTCAAGCAAAGAGCCTGTTACCTGAACTTTGTTCACATGAAACACTGCTCTTGATGCATGCATGACCGTGGGAGGAAGGGAGTCACTAACCTGAGGGAACAGAGTACAATGGAAAGGGCATGGAATTTGGAATCAGAGGCCATGGGCCCTTCCCATGCAAGGCACATCCACTCTTTGCTTCATTAAGCATTTATGAAGTATCTATTATGTGGTAGAGATCCAAAGACAAAATAAAAATAGTCTCGCCTTCAAGGAGCTTACAGCCTGCTTGGAGGAAAGAGATCTAACCACAAAGAGAAATAAATACAAACTATAGACAAAGTAATTATAGGCAACAGTGACCAGGGTAGCGAGGGGAGGGGAGATAGATCAGGAAAGCCATGAGATGGAACTTAACCCAGACCTTGGATGTGAAAAGACTTAAGGAAGGAAGCAGCGTATGCCATGCCAAGGGTATCCTTTACCAAAAGCATGGAGGCAGAGGATGGAATATTGTGTAGATGGAACAAGAAGTCAGTTTAACTGGAATGTAGAGATCATGAAGGCAGATAAAGTATGCCAAGCCTGGAAAGGTTGTTGGGAGCCAGGTTTCAAAGGACTTGAAATGCCAAACAGAAGAGTTCATATTTTATCCTAGAGTCAAAAGGGAAGCCTGGGACCTTCTTGAGCAATGGAGGGATGTGCTCAGGCTTGTGCTTTGGGAATAGCCATTAGCAGCTGGGTGGAAGGCATATTGGAAAGCAAAGAGACTTAGGGCAACAATGACAGCAATGACTTAAGGCAATGACACCAAAAGGAAGTTATTGCAATAGTCTGGGTGAACTGGGATGAAGCAGATGTGAAGGATGGTGTGGAGGCAGAAGTGACAAGACTGGCAACTAAATGGGTATGAAGGATGAAGAGAATGAAGTGTCAAGGTTGTAAGGCTGCCAACGTGGGTGACTAGAGGAGAGTGGTAAGGGGGGAGGGGAGGGAGGAAGGGAAAGTCTGAAAGAAGGGTAAGTCTGGGGAAAAGTTCCACTTGGGACTTCTTGGGCAGCCTCTGGGAAGTCCAACAGATCACTGGTGCTGCAAGCCTACAGCTCAGAAGCAAGACTAGGGTTGGAAATACAAATCTGGAAGTAACCCAAATTAAATTAATCATTAACCCATGGTAACTGGTAAGGTCACCAAGAAGGGGTATAAAGAAAGAAAGGAAAAGGTAGCAATGCCTCGGCAGACACCCATAATCAGGAAAACCCAGGGAGGAGGGAGTATAATAACAACAACGGCTGGCTTTTATATAGTGCTTTAAGGTTTGCAAAGTGCTTTACAAATATCTTCTCATTTTATCCTCATAACAATCCTGGGAATTAAATGCTATTATTGGGGTACTGAGTGGCGCAGTGAATAGAGCACTGGCCCCAGAGGCAGGAGGAGCTGAGTTCAAATCTAACGTGAGACACTTGCTACACTTACTAGCTGTGTAACCTTGGGCAAGTCACTTAACCCCAATTGCCTTGCCTTCCCCCCCCTCCAAAACAAATAAATGATATTATTAACCCTGTTTTATAAATGAGAAAACTGAAGCAGGTAGAAGCCTTGTGTTTTGTCCAGAATTATATAGCTAGTAAATGTCTGATGTCAAATTCAAATTCAGGTCTTTCTGACTCCAGGTTTAGCATTCAATCCACTATCCCACCTAGCTGTAGTTTTTCCTTGTTCTTGCGAGGCAATCAGGGTTAAGTGACTTGCCCAAGGTCACATAGCTAGTAAGTGTCAAGTGACTGAAGCCAAATTTGAACTCAGGTCCTCTAGACCGATGCTCTATTCACTGAACTACCTGGCTGCCCTTTACCTATTGTTAATTGTATCAAATGCTACAGAGGGATTCAGGTGGATAACAACTGGAGGAGAAAAGAAACTGAGTTTTAGGAACTTAAAGATCACTGACAATATAGAAGAAAGTTTTTTCAATGGTTTAATGGGGTTGGGATCCAGATTGTGAGGAGCTGAGAAGTGAATGAGAGGATGGTAAAGTGAAGCAAAGACTTTTTTTTTGTAGGAGTTTGGCCATGATATAGGAAGATAATTTGAGGGGATGGCAGTATCAAGTGAATTTTTTTTTAAGATAGGGGAGAAGCCAGCATATTTGTAGGCAACAGGAAAGAAGCCAGGAGATAGAAAGATACTGAAGATTTGAGAAAAGGAGGACAATTGAAGAATGAGAGAAGAGGGATGATATCAAAGTGTTTTGAGATGTAAAACAGGGAAGAAGAGGTTACACAGTCTCTGCACAATGAAATATGAGGTAAGATTCTCTGCAGAGTAGGAGGCAGAGGATGCACTTACAACATATAATTCTAGTATAATGGTGTCAAACTCAAATAGAAACAGATGAAGGGGAGTATTACAATTTAGAAAACCACAAATTAACATTATCTATGTTGTATTGTATTTTTCATTTATTTTATTAAACATTTCCCAGCTACATTTTAATTTGTTCTGAGCTGCAGCACCGGACATTTTTATGGTTGGAAAATTTGACACCTCTCCTCTGTTTTATATTCTAATGTTTAAGAAAAATAGTTCCTGGTTTGCTACTTAGAAAAAATGGTAATTGGATTGTAAGAGATTAAATGTACTTCTATTAAGCATTAAATATATGAAATAGTTCCTGAGAAGATTGTGTATATTTCTTTTGGCACAACCAGTAGATTTTTAACCAGGAAAAATATCACTTTTCCTAGTATAGAGCTTTTTGTCCTAAACCAGGGGACAAAAACTGGGTATTTGCCCATGTAAGTTTGAGTGAAAAGTTACATAATTTGCCAATTTACCATATGCTGTTATCCCTGCCTTTCTAAAGAGCCTTCAAATAATTTTCATGATTTTTTTCGTTGTACTTTTTTTTCAGCTCTCAGTCACAAGCATGTAGGTATGAACTGTATTAGCCCAGAAGTTGTACTTCTTAAGATTAAAAACAGACATACCAAATAGGATCCCAAGATAAGTGCATTTTCAAGTAAATTTATTGTAAATTCAGTAATGCTGAGTATTGGACCATGGGTCATGAGAGAATGAAAAGAGTGTAATCCCCTTAGCTATGTTAACCCTACATAAATTTTTCCCCACCTACCACAGTCCTCACATGCTAAATTCACAGTCTTGTCCATTTCCAATTACACATAAGATACTGTTTTTAGTAGGCACAAACCCACTTTTACCCAAGCCCTGACACTTTAAATTGCTATACAAAGAAACAGAGTATGTATTTAAAATTAGATCTACTTACATATTCTAAAAATATGCATCCAACATTCCTAGCAAGCAAGTATGATACTCCTCTTTCCTTTATTTTAAATTATTCTCTTATAGTCGGTCCTCTGCTTTGGCTCCCCCCTAGCACAGTCAGATGGTGACTAACCAGGAAAAACAAACCGTGGATTCAAACAGCTGTCTTTTATATAGGTATGTATTAATTTATTGGGGGAGGATCAAATTCTCTCAGAAGATAAGTTGATCTTATGATATCTAACTTGTAAATAAAATTGTCATGCAAAAAAAAAATTGGAAGGAGCTCAATCCCTCCTTCACATCTGGAAGAGCACACACTCTTCCAGGCACAAAGAGGAGGGTGTCCTCCTCCACGCCCATTGCAGGCTCCTGCTATCTGAGGCAATTCCTGGATTCCTTAGAAAATAGTCCAACTGTTCCCAGGCTCCACCCCATATTTAGACCATGTTTGCAGAAGGCCAAAAAAAGCTTTCAGTCCTTGCATTAGAGACTCTCTGTAAGGAGGTGATAGATATGTCAGCATTAGTAACAGGGAAGGAACATAGAGGTCTCAGACAGGAGAGAATGTTGTTACCGTAAATGTCCTCTGCAAAGCATCAGCCCCCAGAACTCAAAGGGGGAACACCAGGGAAACCAAAAGGAATGAGATCATGCTACTGCACCATGGTGTTCCCTAGCATACATGTAATAACAGTTTTCTCTAATTAGCTAACCTTATTTTATCCAGCAGGAGGCTGCCCTTTCACGAGGTTATCTACGTATGACAATATCCATGGAAAGAATTATTGCTTTCTATACTTGTTTCTGCCATGTCCTCAGGAGGTTGGGGAGGGGAGAGGGGGGGCGGTCAAAGTATCAGTGTCAAGAAAGGATCCAGAAAGGATGTTTGTGTTGGTTCTGTAGCTGTCAAGTCGTCTTTGGAAGCAATTGATAGGGTAAGTGTCCTTCCCAGGGTGCCTTATAAGATCATAGTACTGAAAGGGACCTTAGAAAGCACCAAATCTAAGGTATCTGTATGACCTTCTGCGAATCACCTAATCTCAGGGGCTCAGTTTCTTCACTCATCAAATGAGTGGATTGGACTGGATACCCTCTAAGACCCCTTCCAGTCTAACATCCATCATCCTTTGAGACCCCAAAGAGTCTCAAAATGGCTTGCAGTGGTAATCACTGTAAATAGCATAGCTGTGATCCGAACCCTGCTTTTCTGAATCCCAGCTTTCCATTATACTCTCCCTGCCTCTCCAGCAAGACCACTGGAAATATCCAGGACCATTCCTCAAACTCACATTTATTAAGCCCCCACTGTATTTTAGGCATTGGGCTAAATCAGGGGTGGGAAACCTGTGCTAAATGCTAGGGATTCCGCTTTGGAAGATCACATGCAAATAACATATACATGTACAAATATACACATATATGTATGTGTGTACATACAAACACAAATTATATGTGTGTATGTACATATCTGTGTATGCACACATACAAGCTACCTACAGGATAAGTAGAAAATAATTAACAGAGGGAAGTCAGTAGAATTAAAGGGAATTAGGAAAGGCTTCCAATAAAAGAAGGGACTTTAATCGGAATTTAAAGGAAGCCTAGGGAGTGGCTAGGTGGAATTGAGGACATACTCCTTTGCAGAGGTAAAAGGTTCACAGGTGTAGAACACTATATATACTTTTTAGACTTTTTCTCATGTATTGGTCAGTTTTATTAATATTCTTCTTTTCTTTCTCTTTTTTTTTCCTTTAGAAATATTCTTTGTTATATGGAATGGTTCTGAAGGAGGAGGGAGAAGGCTATTGGGGAAATATAGGAGATATAAAAACAAAAGATATCATCAACATTTATTTTAAGAAAATTACTTTATGTAATTGTGCATATATGGCACATTTAGAAAGGCTGAGTGACCTAGTGAATAAAGAGATGATAAGAGAGTCAGTAAAAGATCTGGGTCCAAGTCCTGCCTCTGACATATATTGGGCAGGTCACTTGAGCACCAGGCAACTCCCCAAGACTATCAATTGCAGAACAGTGGCCCATCTGTTTGGTGGAAAGAATTTCCTTAGTAGAAGATCCCTATATTTACTTATTTGCATTTACTTATCTGTGTGCGAGATGTATTACTCCCACACCAATGACTATGCCATGTAGCATGATGGTGGGAAGATAAACCTGGTCTTTTCTGGTTTGTTCACCGGAAGGAGCCAGGGCATCAGTCTATTCCCATACATAATACAAAAACAGAAGACTGTTTATAAATTGGTAGAGTGTAAATTCCTTTGAGGACAAGGATTTTATCTCTAACATATAGTACCATGTACTTTGTACATAGTAAGTGCCTGATAAATGTTTGTTGAATTAAAAATAAATTCAAATTAAAATAAATTAAAATGTATTAAAATAAATTCAAAATAAATAAAAGGGAAATGAAAAGCCTATCAAACCATTTGAAGCAAGTTCCCTCAAACAGGCCATTTCTTAATCATCCCCCCAACACAAGTATGTGTTCATGCTGATGTGTGCTGAAGAGCCTGTCGTCAGGGTGGGGCTACATTCCCTTATATTCGTGTCCTTATTTTAACACGTGAATGATTTGTGATGTCATCAGTGTGAGTGTTCCCTCCTCTAAGTACAGATCTCACCCCACCCATGCCTTACTTTATGAGTAACTATGTTCGGAATCATTCTTAACTTAGCAGCCAGATTTTTATTGATGAGCAGCTCTCATAACTTGGCTAAGGTTGATCTTTAGATATTATATACACGCACACACATACGCATTTATACACACACAATCAATCCATAACCCAGTCCAAACATGAAGCTTTTCTTTTGGGAAGATGGGGGAGAGGTTCAGAGTTTATGCTTCGTTAACTTAAACTTACACAACCGGGGTCACTTTCACTCCACAGTGAGGCATTATGATAGTGCTTTAATGGAGGTTCAACATTCTCTGCTCAAAATTCTTCAGTGGCTCCCAGTTGCCCCCAGGATATAAAGTAGACTCTTCATGCAAACCTCATTTCATGTTACTCTCCTTCAAATGCTCTGTATTTCATCCAAACTGGTCTATTAGTTGTTTCCTGAACTCATTATTCCATTCATGGAGGTAACAATGTGGCAGGGGAAAGAAGCCTGGATTTGGAGTTAGGAAGTGGGTTTAAATCCTAGATTTTCCACTTGTCTCCTGTTTGACTTTAGGCAAGCCACTCATTCTCCTTAGGCCTCAGTTTCTTACCAGTAAAATGGAGGATTCGATGAGATGATCTCTACATCCCCTTGTAGTCCTGTGATTATATGACCTATGAACCCATCTCCGTTCCTCTACATAAGCTGTCCCCCTGTACCTGCGATGCCGCCTGAGATGACTCTCTTCACTTCCTCCAGGTTCCTTTGAGGGTTGCCTCAGATTCCATCTCTTCATAAATCTCTCCAGTTGTTAGAGGTCTCTCCCTCCTCCAATTGCCTTGCATTTACTTAGCTTTACACAGATTATATCACCCTAGCCAACTGTACTCTCCTTGAATGCAGGGGTTGCTTTCTTTCTGCCTTTCTTTGTGCCCACCGTGTTTCATTCATTGAGTAGGAACTCAATAAACATTTGTTGAGTTGAATTCCAACTTCACCAACTTTTAACTCATATTTTTGGGTGAACACTTCCCAGATGTGCTACATATGGAGCCTGCTGGGTAGCACAGTAAGTAAAGCCCTGAACTTGGCCTTAGGGAGACTTGAGTTCAAATCTTACCTTCATCATGATTTGAATAACTACGGGCAAATCACTTACCTCTCAACTGCCATTTTTGTCATCTGTCAAGTGGGAATAATAATGGCACCTATACCTCAAAAGGTTGTTGTGAAAACCAAATGACCTAACACATGTAAATAAAGTGCTTTACAGATTTTTAAGGCACTATATAAATGTTAGTTATTATTACTATGTAGTGTAACCAAGACAATATAACAACCAACATCTGAAATAGCAAGTCAGTTAGCCCTCCCCAAAGGCATCCTTTATGGCCAGATAACCCTCTGTTGATGGTTTGAGTCCCTCAGGCAGTATTTTTGGCCTGTTACCAGAGTCAAGGAAGCAGCTACTCCTGCCAAAAGCTCAAAAGAGAAAACCAGCTTCCTTCTGACTCCAAGGCTGCCTGAAGGCAGCATATGAAAGCACGAAGACAGAGAGCAGATGGTGAAATATACCTTCCTTCTCTCAGCAAAAAGACATGGAATTCCGGAGTAGAATGTTGCATATATTGTTAGATGACTGACGGCTCTATTAGTCGTGTAAGGAAGGCACTCGCCCCACTCCCAGTCTCAGTGGATGTAGCCATGGAAATTCCAGACTATGATGACAAGGTATTAATAAGTTAACTACCTACAAAGATGACCCCGTGTCCTGATCACTTTATGAAGTATGAGCAGCTTTTTCTGTTGGAATTAAAAGCATCCACCTCATTGGATGAGGCAGGCTTTTAAATAGTTAAGCCTTAAGGATTCCAAGAGAGCGTAGTCTTTGGAGAACCTGGCAAAGGAGACCCCTTCAGGGAAGAAGGTAGGAAGGAATTTTTCCTATTCCCCTTTGCCGTCTTTCCCCCTCCCCATCCTTATCCCCAAAGCCCCAACCCCACACCAAACATGATGTCTAGCAAAGATTTGCCCAGCAGGAGATACTCTAACCAGTAATTCAAAGTCAAGACGTCACCCAATGAAGTCATTGGTCCTCTTCAAAAACAAAGGATGAGCAACAACAGTTTAAGAGTTCATTACTCAGATGGTCTGAAGCACAGTTGAGGACATGCAGTCCAGACATACACACATCCAGAAAAGCAGTCACATAAGGCAGCAGTCACCTTCTTTTGACTAACCCAAGAGGGCAAAGCAAGCTGAGGGAGAAGTCCAGGGGGCTATGTTGGAACTGGTTTTGTTTTACTGTTTTTGTAATAAGGGGATAGTGAGAGGCATATCCAGAAATAACTGCCCTTAAAACAAAAAGCATCTATGCACTTATTTTTTTTTTTTTTACAAAAAAGCAGTGAGAATCCATGGCTCTGGACTGGTGCTCCTAAAGTACGACTTAATACAGTTTCTGTTGAATTGAGTGTGTTGACTTAAGAGAGAATAAGAGCCAAGTAAAACCTTGTTGTAGCAAAGTTGTACAGATCCAGAAGTCTAGTTCCTTAGGTGGCTTTCCCTGAGGATCTATATGTTTTTCCTGTGATGTGTGGGTCCCTGGTATGGTATCATACTTTGGGCTTCACAACAAGCTGGCTGAAGTCTTGAGCACTGAGAATACCAAAGTCTTAGACAATCGGAATGACTTGTCACATGATCAATGACAGCTGCATCCAGCTGCAGCCTTGACAACATCTTCCCTATTATCTTGGATGTGGTGCTTGTTTGAATAGTTGACTCCCAAGACAACAAGAGCTTCTTTGTCCATTTCTGAGTCACTCTGTTCTGTAGATGACACCGTTATTGGACAATAAGAAGCTAGTGTCTCAGTACCACCTGGCACTTGGGAGCCAAACACAGACCCAATATCCTAAGACTCTGGTAAGAAATACTGGTTTATCTTCATTGTATCAGCCTGTACCAGAGGCTGTGGGATGCTGGCGGTCAATAAGGAAGAAATAAGCCTGTCTAGTATCTTAAACAGTTAATCATGAAATTAGATCAGCCTAACACAGTCAATAGCTAACTGCGTATAGGGCTGCTACCATTTATTTCCACCATGCTACCTCTCTTCCAACCCAGAGGCTTATAGTAGTCCCTACCTCAACTGCCAGAAGAGAACAGAAGGAAAGTTTGTCATTTCAAGACTTTTCACGCATATACCATTCCAACTCAGCAACCTACTAAAAGGATATTTGTCACCACACAGTAACGGCAATACAAAATGGAAGATACCTATGGTTGTCCTGAGGCAAGGAGTCCTGGGATCCCAGAGATGAAAAGTCCCTCCATCATGCATTTCAGTTTACAGGCCCACCAAGACTCCACATGAGTATTACACATACTATAACTTACACTGGGAGTTCTCATTGGCTAATCCCCCTGTTGCACTCTTTCCCTGTTCCCAATTTGAGGTCCTCAGATTAGCAGATTGGCTAAGGTACATTTTGAATGCATTGTCCTTCTCCTCAATCTAAAACAGTCTTCCTTTAGGGTTCTGGTGACCCACTGCCCTTTCGCTTGCTACACCAAAGTCATACAAGAAAGTATCTCAAAATTTCATTGCAGCACAGGTCTTGTACAGTTCCACACGTATAGACGAAAATCACAATTGCCCCCAAGTAATGAGTTGGCAGATTTAGTGTTCATCAGAAATCACTACTTGCTTAAAGAATATCAAGTGCTTGTCTTGGTGATTTCAAAACAGATACAAAAAAGAAATTGTAATGAGTGGGTTTGACTCAGTCTGGTCCTCTATTAGCTTAGGTTTAGTGTTAGGAAAAAAAATGAAATCCTTGCTGGTCATTTAACAATTAACAAAACCCTTGCTTAGCCAAAGGATACTGCAACATTTGGCTAAGGGAGATGTGCCCTCCCCCATTTCTATATGGAAATATATATATATGGTCAGTAGTGTAGTGTAGGGGTATCTGCCAAGTCTGAAGGCCACCTACTCCATGTGAGTGGACCTTTTAATACTGTAAAGTGACCAATAAGCCAAAGAAATGTAGCCAGAGGCCACCAGGAAGCTGCATAAAGAGAGAAACAGACTGAGCTTTAGTCCCTGGGCCAATCAAGGTCAAGGCTGGTGCTTGTGGGAGAGTTTGCAATGCTCAGTTGGTAACAACTGCTACAACAAACCAATACTGGGTCCAAAGGGACCTAGGGCATTTTGCCCTCCCCTCTGCTCTGGACTCATTTCTCATAGATGGGCTTCAAACCTGTAAAATTCTTCTGGGATGCTACAACAATATGAGGTACCCCAAATTTTTTCCGCTGATCCACATAGGAAATCCAGCTGGAGGGCCAGGCAAAATCTCTAATTGTCCCTTCCAACACAGGGCATAAAAGAATCTTCTGGGTCTACAAAACAACCTGGTAAAACTTAAATTTTCTCCAAGGATCCCTAAAAGACATAGGGAATATAACTAGGGATCTAGACAAAATCTCTGTATTACTTTCTACGCAGAGGCCAACAAAATGTCTCCAAGGGTCCCTGTACCACAGTTATTCTCCTTGAATATCCAGGACAATTTCCTCCAGATCCCTATTGGAAAGGGCTCACCCATATTTCCCCGAAAGATCCCTGCCACTGCAATGGAGATTCTAACAGAATTACAAAATCATTAAATAGTAAAATAATCAAGATGAGCTTGAGAGAAAAGAAAAGAAGATCAACTAAGCTTTTAGTATATTTTTGGGCTCCCAAAAGGGATTAAGCATTTGGTATTGATTACTAATAGTTTCTGAGCAGGCTCACTGTCCCAATCCATACTCAGACTAGCAAATCAGGTCCCCAAGGTGCTGCTTCTTTCTCCCCCGGGGGTAACCCTGAAGAGCTGTGGTTGTTTAGTATAATTACTCATGAGTCCTCATTCAATGTTTTCCCCCAATATAGATTGCCAGTTAATATCTCCCCAATATCATTTATAACAAATGAATATCAATGAACTTTTTACAGCAATGTGTACTGTTACTCCATCTCCAACCACAAGGGTTGAAGAAGTCTTTCAAATGCCATTGCTCACAAGTCCCCATTAGTTTATCAATTTGTGTCAATTATGTAGCTAGACTTAATTAGTCGGATGCCCTTTCCTCAGTGTGACTAGATTGTCATTGGCTCTCAAATGCATATATTGCTATGGACTAATATTGTTCCAGGGCCGCTGCTATGATGCTGATGAGAAGTCAAAACCTTCTGACATGTCAAAGTTCACAATGTCGTCCAATTGACATTGATTAACTTGTGTCCAGGGGTATTTTCCTTGAGGATTTAGCAAGAATTGAAGTACAAATTTCCCCACCCCAAACACCTAGGGGCACATTCTCCCTTATACCACCTTGATCCTTGAGAAGAATGGGCTCAGACTTAACTCAGTTTCTACAGGGCAATTGCCATACCTAGTTCACTTCCAAACGTGATCTGAATGAGTCCATGTCTCTGCTACCACTGGACAGGGTCCCAAGGGTTCTCCTTAGGTATCAATACTATACCAGGTGACCACAAAATCCAACATAGACCCTGGACCTCTGTTGACTCACTTTCTTGACTTTTAAAAACTCACAAGATCATAACAATCTCTAATTTCCTTCACCTAAAGATAACAAATGTTAATAGCTAATATAGTTATATGCACACTTTCTATGATGTGCTGGGTTCTGTGCTAAGCACCTTACAATTATGATCTCATTTGATCCCCAAAATGACTCTGGGAGATAGGTGCTATTATTATCCCCATTTTATAGAAATTGAAGCAAAGCCTAAGGGATTCGTACAGGGTCACATAGCTAGTGTTTGAGCTTAGATTTGAATTCAGATTTTTTTTACTCTAGGTTCAGAACTTTATCCATCATGCCATCAAATCGCCCCTAAGAAAAATCAGTAAAGAATGGACAACAGAGACAGAAGCAACAGCAGGGTCAAGTGTTCTCAGCTTCATGTCCTGGTATGAGGAGACTCAAGCCCTCCCCCCTTTATCCAGAAGCATTCAGCAGCTTGTTCTCCTCCAATGCCTGAAAATCTAGAAAACAGCCAATACCAAGAGATTTCTCCTAACCAGGTAGTGCCTTTTTGAATGCTCCCCAATTCTGTCCTCCTACCCAAAGAGGCTCCTCTTCCCATGTATTGTTGAACGTGAATTTTTTGGAGAACATACCTGACTCTATTTTGTTCCATATCCAACATCTTGCTGTATACGACCCCTGGATGACCCCTGCTATGACCCCTGCCATGACCCCTGCATGAGCTACAATACAAGTTGACTACAGCTATTGATTTCTTTCAGCATCTTCTTTTCCTCCTCTAATCGGTATTAAAAGACTTTTTAAAAAAGGCAATTTCAGAGTCTCTGGAATGTCCCCTTCCTTTATCTAGCAAAAGTAGTTCCTTTTGATTCAGCAAAACTAGCTATACAAACAAGGATACATCTCTTATCCATCTCCTAAAGCTAATGCTATACAGTTCCTTAAGAAGGAGACTACTTTTTGCTTTGTGTGGTCAGCTTCATTGTGATGAGCAACCATTTTTTTCCTTGGTTTTTACATAATGTTTGCTCCATATAATTTCTTTGTTTCATATAATAAGTAAATATTGCTTGCTAAATTGTGAATGACAGCGTTCTCCATCAGTTCTTAGTGGGGTATGCCACATTCTGAGTTAATAATGCCTGTCTTCAGCTTCATTCTGGCTTTAAATTAGTCTTAGGTAGTCAAGTTGATTTTTCAAAAAACCACTCAACAACACTTAGCAGATTAGAACCAGTTTGTAATATCTGCACAGGTTTCACATCTCTCCAAAGCACTTCCATTACACGTCATTGTATTTTTCTAGATGCAAGTTTCCCACATCGGTCTATGTGGGAGATGGCATCAGCACCCATGTTACATAATGACACACTGTGATTGGATAAGGTCAAGATTTAGAGCTGGAACAGGCCCTAAATGTCATCTAATCTGGCCCCATCACAGATGAGAAAATGGCAGATTAAAGTATGTAAATGACTCACTCAAAGTCACACAAGTGGTAAATGGCAGAGGTGTGATTCAGAAACTACCATTGCAAGTCATTATCATTTGCTCCACATACATGGTGATCCTATTACATGTCATCTAAGAAATTCCATATGCTTCAGGGTTGTGGCAGATGGTGCAAAACAAACAATGCCCTTCCAAATTAGGATGTTAATTCCAAGAGCAAAATTTAAATATCTGAGCAGGGGCAGATAATGTTGGTGGAAAGTATTCTTTTAATAACTCTGCAAAATCAGCCAGTGCCTTGCTCTTAGGTAAAACTGAGGCGGAGACAGATCTTATTATGACATACATTTGGACCCCATAGAATTTCAGAAGTAAAGTGCAGCACTCTTTGGGATGGACCCTCCACTTTGTTTGCTTCCAGGTAGTGACAAATAGACTGTGCTTGAGAATCCTGGTTAGCTGACTAACAAAATAACTTACACATGCATAGCTCTTTATAATTATAAAACACCTTACAAGCATCTCATTTGAACTTCACAATATTATTATTCACGTGTAGCAGTAGTGAGGTGTGGTGGAGAACAAAGCTGTTCAACGACTCCTATCTGCTCCCTTTGCCCTACTACTGACTTGTCTCTGTGGGTATCCCATTACAAACTCTCCCCCTTTGCTCTAGGAAGTTCTGTCGAAGGATCTGCCTTTACCTCTATCGTTTTGAGAGGCAGAACCCTGACTGCCTACTTCCCTTTTAGCAAAGGGCATATCATGGAGTAAATACTTAACAAATGCCTGTTGACTTGCTGTTATTCAAGCCAGCTCTCCTTCTGGAGGTTGGGGAGAGGGGAGGAAGGGATAAAAAAAGGGAAGGGCATATTGCCTTATTTCCAATAAAGCACAACCAAACTAGAAAAGGCCTGTATTAACATTGTTTATAAAGACAAAACAAACATTTAAAACAAAGATAAAAACCTTTCTGGCCCAGAAGGAGAGGCTTTGCCCTTCCGGAATGGAACCCAAAAGGAAAAAGGAGGTATATGATTCCCACTTTGAGGTCTATAGTGTAATACAGTAAACATCTGTCCCAACACTCCTCAAACCCGATTGGCCCATAAAGCTTTGTTCCTAGAATTTTAGCCTCAGGGCTCTTCCTGCTGCCTATTTCATCTCCTATATACCTCATCAAGAGCTTACTACCCAAGTCTGGTCTCTGCCTGTGCTTTCCTGGAATTTCGTTTTTGTCAGATTGCCAATTGTTTAACTATTTAAAGCCTGTCAAGGTGTGGCTGATTTTCAGTGCAGGAAATCACAAACTGTTCCTCTAATTGCTTCAAAGATAAATGTTCACACTTTGTTTAGGGATTATTGGGTGTGGACACCTTGTGAACAAGAAGACAAGTCATCTGTGAATATATCCTTTACCAATACATTACTAAAAGGATGGTGAGTGAAGATGGAGGAAATTAAGCAATGATTACAAAGAGACAGAATGGCTTCATTAATGGTGGGTCAAGCTAGACTAATTTCATTTCCTATTTCAGAGGTTATTAGACTTAAAGATCCTGAAAATGCTATAGATAGAGTTTGCTTGGCTTTTAATGGAGTATGGAGTACCTAACAAAAATCTCTCATACTGTTCATCTCTCTGTGGTTGTTCTTAAAATAGAATTTCATTGATCTCTTATATTTTTACATCCTGTACATTGCCCAGAATGCCATTATTAAGTCTACATTTAGTTGTACTTCAACTCGATTATTTTTGTGTTACGATCTGTATTGGTTGTGTTTAACATGACTGTTTTCTTACATTTATCTATCATTTCTGTTTCTTAGTACATGGTTTATTTTTGTAAAGACACCATGTAACGCTAAGAAATGTTCTTTAATTTTTCAATTAAGAAAATACTATAAACCTTACAACTCCAAGAACGGAACACTAAATTCTACTACCTTTGTGTCATTGTCCGTATCTTTTTATAATTCAATTAACTTTTCCTTAATGAATTTAGATGCTATACTATTTAGTATACATGCTTACCTATGGTCTATGGTTCATTGAAATAAAATACAATTTCCTTCTTTCTCTCTGCTGATACTGTGGATTTTTATTTTAGTTTTGCCTGAGAGTCTGATTGCAATTTCTGCTTTTTTAGTTTTTTTGGATTCGTCTAACGTATAGTAAATTTTGTTGCAGCCTCTCATTCTGACTCTGTGTACGTCTTTGCTTTCCACATCTGCTTTCTACTTGGGTTCAAGTCCCACTGGCCAAATCACTTAACCTCTCAATCCTTTAGAACCAATTATGCCAAACTCAAACAGAAATGGGGGCCACTAATCCATACATAAGGACCACTTTGAGAGATATATTGACAGTTTTAAAATTGTGTTTTATCATATTTTGGAGGCAACACTTGGGAGTACGGTGGCATTCATATTTGACGCCTCTGTTCTAGATAACTCCCTAAGAAAGTAGGTTGCAGAGAAAGTCCTGGACTATCTTATTGGAGGGAATTTCCTCTTCTGGGAGTTTTCTAAAGCAATGAAATCACAAGTCCAGTGCTATCCCTTCTTATATATAACAGATTGTTAGATTTGTTTTCCTAAAGTCTAGCACTTTTATGGGATTGTTTAGCTATGAGTATCATCTTTGTATTTTCCTCATTCATTTCTTTAGTATAGCTTTAAAAATTTTTTTTACCTCCTTTCTCTTTAAAGTCAGTTTTCTCTAATATTAATTTTGTTTAAACTACTTGATGCTAATCTGTTCCCACAAGCTATTTTCCCCTCCCCCACTCCCATTTGTCTACCATTCTCCTAGTGTTTGTGTTTACTTCAATTATTGGTTTTTTCTTTTATTGATTTAGTTATCTATTTCTTCTACTCTTTTGTCCCATGTCTTTCACCTCCCAGTTAAATAATTAGTTCAAAATCTTTTCTCCCTTCCTCCCCTTCAACTCTTTTTATTCATTATGGTTTTTTAACATTTTAATTTTCTTTTTTTTTTCTTCATGATTTCCCATCTAGTCTATTCTGCAAATTTATTCTCTTACTCAGAGATCATACCACTATTTATTCCACCTTTGTTCTTTCTGTGTTCCTCATGGATCAAAATTCTGAAATACTGAGTTTGGGCTCCCTCTTCCTTTTCTTTTTTAATGACTAGGTTTCCCCAGTCTGGAAGTAGGGGACTACACAAGAGCAAAGTCCTGCTCCTAATTTCATGGGACCTTTGGCCTGTTCTGTTTCTAACCTCCATCATTTCACCTCTCTCTGGGCAACTTGGTGCACCACTCCCCACCTGGAGGTTCATCATATTCATGTCAATGAGAACACTCAATCCACTTAGCCCACTTCAGAACTCCCCAACTCAAGAGATACACTAGCCTCATCTTCCCCAGTTGCAAGAATTACTAACACGAGCCTTACTTGGCTGAATTCCCTCTTCTAACCAATTTCAATGTTATTGCTTTTATAGACCTTTCTCCATCATCCCTTTTTATCTACTGTGTCTCACTCTTAGAAGTATTCATTCATGATGGGAGCAGTGCTGAATAGAAATAGTATCACACAGCTACCTGTGTTCCAAATTGTGTGGCCCAGTCTTTCTCCAATCCCAACCATGATTGAATATTAACTTCAACTGTTCTATTACTAGTAGGGATAAGTTACTAGATTCTTTGCTAATTATTCTTTTAATCTTTAGTCCTTCATTCTCCTGCTTTAGTTAATCTTTCTTTTACTCTTCTTTAAACATCCAAACTGGGGCTAATTGATTTCACCCCTTACCTTATTTTTATTGTATCAAAAGTGAGCTCAAAAGCTCTTCTCCCAACTCCCACTAACATAGATGAGTAGGTCCCCAGAGAGTGACTTCTACATTTGGGAAAGTATCTTACTGATGCTACAGCTGATGAGCTCCCCCACTGTGTCCTTTCTATCACAATTATCATTTAGTTATGATTAATCAAGCAGATAAAATTAACTTTTAGGTAACAACAGTATTTATTAAAGTGGTACACAGTAAGAGCATTGGTATAAAACATCCCCCTCACCAAAGTCTCAAGTTTAGAGAGAGTGAATGAAAAGGAGTAATAGAAACCCTTTTCCTGGAATCTTTGAGTTGTTCCCTTTGAGGCCTCATTTCTCAAATATATAAAGAATTGATTAAAATTTATAAGAATACAAGTCATTCCCCAATTGTCAATGGCTAAAGGATACAAACAGGCAGTTTTCAAATGAAGAAATCAAACTATCTATAGCCACATTTAAAAATGTTCTAAGTGGCTATTGGTTAGAGAAACGCACATTAGAACCACCTCACACCTATCAGATTGGCTGATATGATAGAAAAGGAAAATAATCAATGTTGGAAGGGATGTGGAAAAACTGGGATACTAATACACTGGTGGTAGAATTGTGAACTGATCTAACCATTCTGGAGAGCAATTTAGAACCATGCCCAAAAGATTATAAAACTATGTACACCCTTTGATCCAGAAATACCACTGCCAGGTCAATATCTCAAAGAGATAATAAAAAGGGGGGAGAGACCTATTTGTACAAAGTTTACAATATTTATAGCAGTTCTTTTTGTGATAGCAAAGAAATGAAAACCAGGGGAATGACTGAACAAGTTGTAGTATATGAATGTAATGGAATATTCTTTTGCTGTAAGAAATGAAGATCAGGCAGATTTCAGAAAAACCTGGAAAGACACATAGAAACTGACACAAAGTGAGCAGAACCAGAAGAACGTTGGACACAATAGCAGCAATAATAGATGATGATCAACTGTGAATGACTTAATGATTCTCAGTAATACAACAATCCAAGACAATTCCAAAGAATTGATGATAAAAAATGCTATCCACCTCCAGAGAAAGAATTGATGGAGTCTGAATGCAAATCAAAGCGTGCTATTTTTCACTTTCTGGGTTTTTTTTCCTTTTTTTTTCCCTTTGGATCTGTGTCTTCTTTCACAACATGTTCTGCATGATTGAACATGCGTTACTTGTATCAAATTGCTTGCTGTCTCAGAGAGTGGGGAGGTGAGGGAGTAAAGAGAAAAAATCTGGAACTCAAAAACTTTTTTAAATCAATGTTACAAATCATCTTTACATGTAACTGGGGGGAAAGAAAATATCATTTTAAAATATTTCCTTTGAAAAAAGGATGGCATTGATTTTTTTTTTCTGGGAAGTTTGGATTAAGTCAAAAGGCTGCACATGAAGACCTAGAGGATCACATCTGGCCTCAAAGGCTGCAGGGTCCCCACTCCTGGCCTAGAATCTTCTTTCAATTTGTCCTTGGCTGGTATATCAATGGTAAGAGAGAAGTCCTACAGAATACCAGAGTTTACAAAGTCTTCCTCTGGTCAAAATGAGACTGAGACCAAGACAAAGACTCTGTTATTATATTCCCCCCTCCCTTCCTCCCTCAAAAAACAGATTCATTCTCAGGAATTCAATTGGAGTATCCACCTCTCTACTTGCTTGAATCTCTAAGGGCCTGAAATGACTCAGTGTATTATAGACAACCCACCTAAGTTTCTTCAGTCAGTATAATTCTAGTCTATTCTATGACTTTTGAAACTAAATCTAAAATCTTGAATGATTTGATTTAATAAATGTATGAGGGCTAAATGGGATGAAGTCATTGCAACCCCACCTAAACACTTGATAATAGTAAAATAGTCAAATAAAACCTTTCTAGAGGGTCTGTTGTTTGAGGTATTTGTAAGTCAAATGTTCCGATCATGATTTGTTTTTGTTTTTGTTTTTACAGAAATGTATTTCTATAGTTGAACATTAAATGTAATATGCAATAGTCTTCAACAGCTCCTAATTGTCTCTAGGATCAAATATAAACTCTTGTTCAGTTTTAAAACTCTTTGCAACTTTACTTTAACCCATCTTTCCAGCCTCATTGGATATTGTTCCTCTTCCTTTGCTCTTAAAACTCAGCAAAATTGGTCTTTTCTCTTTCTCTCCCACACAATACTCCTTTCTCCTCTTGCTTTTGTAGTGAGTGACTCTCATCTATGCCTGGAATGCATCTCAGCTGCATAGAATCCTTCTCTTGCTTTAGGACAAAGTTCAAGGTCGAGTCAAATGAAGTCAACAAACATTTAAACCACCTACTGTGTTCCAGGCCCTAGGATTGTGCCTAGTTCGTGGCATATATTAGTTACTTAACATGTTTTATAATTGGGCAATTGATTGATAGGTAGAAACAGTCTTGAAAGTTAGCTCTGATCAAGCCATCCCCAGATTTCAGGCATTTCACCAGTTGTACCCCCGTGCCTGGAATAATCTTTCTTATTTCCATCTCCTGATTTCCCTGACTTTCTTCAAGCCTTAGTTAAAATTCCACCTAAATGAGAAGCCTTTTCAGATCTCCCTTGATTCTAGTGCCTTTCCTCCACTGATCATCTCAATTTATCCTTTTTATGTCTCATCTGTACATGGTTGTTTGCATACTGTTTCCCCCACCATTAGACTGTGAGGTCCTACAGAGCAGGGACTCTTTTTTTTTTTACTTTTCTTTCTATTTCCTGGACCCAACACAGTGGCTGGCACATAATAGGCTCTTTATCAATGCTTATTGACTGACTAAATGTTAATTGAATTGAAAAGCCATGATTAAGGGAAATTCCGTTAATTTCTTGTCCAAATGTTTCAAAGTATTTACATACCAAAGTAATAAATGTTTTGCCTACATTTGGTCAAAAACAAAGCGAATTTGTAACATAAATTTTTTTTGAGTATAACATAAATTATTGCAAAAGACTGGGGGTGGAGTTAAATCATCATCACTCAAATTTTATCATTTTGTGCCTTTATTAAAGTAAAAACATTTTGAGAGTTTTTTTAATAAATGGGGAAAATATTCATTTAAAATAAAGTATTAGTAACATGAATGATATTGGTACTTTCTTGTCTCGGGGATAATAAAAGGAGATATGCTATTAAAACTACTTTCTAACAAATTCTTGCTTCATCCATCATTATATGTGGTGAAAGATTTCTCCAGTATTGATCATGTACTGTCCTCTATTTCTCTTGTATTTGTAAATACAATTTCAGATTTCACCCATCAGTTTTTTGTTTTTAAATAGTTCATAGAATACAGACTTAGAAGATGAAGGAATCTTTAGAAGTCCAACCCCTCATTTTACAGATAAGAGAGCTGAGAAGTCCAGAGAAGTAAGGGATTTCCTGAAGGCCACACAGGTAGTAAGTGCCGCTGAATCGAAATCCAGCCTCCCCAAACTCCAAATCTAGCATTTTTCCATAGCACCATATTTGTCTTAGGACTTATCACACTAACTGACCTTGTGCAAGGGAGAAAAGATTTCTGTTCTTTTTTAAATGTAAGTAACTTATTCAAAAGTATCCAAGTTGTTTCTTTTCTTTTCTTTATTCCATATCTCAGTTGCCTATCTGTATCGTTTCCCATTTATGACCACCTCTAAACATAATGGGTCAAGGAAGTACTTGTTTTGCTACTAATAACTAATAGTAGTTGTGGCCAAAGGCATGGTAGGAATGAAGGTTATAACTATTTTGCTAAAATAAGATACTGGATTCTCTGTAAATTTTAATAATGCATGCTTTGTTTCCAGTTATCTCAGAGAACCAAAAGTTGACCGAGTTCTCATTTTTTTCTTCCATTACTGTGATCCACGGTTGAATCTAGGGAATTTCTATGAACTGGAGGCATTTGAAATAGAAAAACTATGACACAATATGAAGAGCTTCCTGTGAGCTTGAGATTTGACTTATTTTGCAAATTACCAAGCTAGACTCACACGCATGTGCGTGCACACACACACACACACACACACACACAGAATGTTAGCTCAAGCGGGCTCCCAGACCCAAGTTTTCATGGCCAGGTGGTGTGCACATGCTAAGCTTGTGATATACTGTGGCTGAGATTCTATTACAAACCCCTCTCTCATTCTTTTAATATAACCTTCTAAAGTTTCTGAATAAAGTTCAAGCTGAACCTTGTCTTAGGCTCCCTATTGGGTTTATTTCACAATATCTCATTAAGGTCTTAGTTTAGGAAAAGAAAAGAAAAATACAAGTTCTTTTCAGGAAAACTGTTCATTGTTAACCTTCTTAAATGACAATCACTTCATTACCACCTCCTTATGCCTTAACTGTTCAAAGTTGTTAGAGCCAGATGCTTAGCTTCTCACTCTACCAAAGATCAATGACCTCTTAATGGCTTTTAATTATTTATTAAAATAAAAACATTTGAGAGTTTTTGAACAATTGAGGAAAATATTCAGTTAAAATAAAGCATTAGTGAAGTGAATGATAACCACATGTTATTGGTACTTTCTTGTCTCTTAGAGATAATAAAAGGAGACATACTACTAAAACTGACTTTCTAACAACTTCTTGCTTCATCCAGTACTATACATATGTGGTGAAAGATTTCTCTAGCATTGATCATGTACTGTTCTCTACTTCTTTTACACTGGTAAATACAATTTCAGACTTCACCCATTGGGGTTCTTTTCTTAGTCTTCATTCTCTTTCTGTTCAAATCTACAGAAAGGTCACCAAAGGCCTCTTACCTGCTAAATCTAGGTGGGATCCTTTTCTTAGATTTCATCTTCCTTGACTTTTTTCTGAAGCACTGAACATCATTGTCTATCCCCTTTTTATGGTCTGTCTATGACACTGCTCTTTTTCTGCATCTCTTCCTCCTGTCTGACTGTACTTTCTCAGTTCCTTTTGCTATTTTTCTTATTATCCCCCTTACCATTAAGTGTAGGTGTGCCAGAGAACTACAGAATCTTAGAATAGGAAGGAAACTCAGAGCCATCTAGCTGAACTGTGGTCTAAGAATATCTCTCCCACCTTGTTCTTCTGAAGTAATTTTTTTTTAGTGTAAAACATGCCATATACTTCTTTTAAGCTTAATTTAATTAAATCTAGCCTAATGTTTTAGCTTGCCAAGATATTTTTGGATCCTAACTTTGTCAACCAGTTTGTTAGCTATTCCCCATAGTTCTTGTCTTGTCTCATATTTGATAAGCATAACACCTTTATCTGCCTTTATGCAAGTCATGGGTAAAACTGTTCACCAGTGCAGCGTGAGTCACAGATCCTCAGGGATACTGCATTGAAGATCTTCTAGGATAACATCAAATAATTTTTCTTTCCATCTAGTCAATCAACCAATTCTAAATTTACCTAATTCTGTTATATCCACATCTCTCCATTGTATCTGCAAGAATAATAGGATAACTTTGTCAAGAGCCTTTACTAACTGAGCTACCTTATTTCTAGAACATTCCCCTGACTTACCTTACCATCCTGGAAGACCAATTCTGTCGTAAAAGGAAATGAGGTTAGTCTGAAATGACCTGTTCTTGATGAGGACAGAAGGAAATTAGATATTCCATTCTTTTATAAAAGTGTATTGGCCATCCCATAATACCCATGCAGCCATTTGATAACAATGAATTGAATGCAGGATAGGTTTTATTTCACCCAATAGAGAATAAAAAATATGGAAAACTAACACATAAACCATTAAATCAAACATTTGAGACAATTTTCCTTCCCTCTCTTGTGGGCCATGTCTTCCCTAGAAACTATAAAGACATAATATGTCCTTAGGGCTTAGTACTCCTTGAAAGGGGAAGGACCCCCCCTTTCCCCTCTAAAAAAATTTTAACTCCCCCCCAAAATAAAAAAATAAAATTAAAAAAAAAAGAACTTAACTCCCCCAGAGACTTACATGGTCCTTCAGACTTATAGCTCTACTATGGGCTCAAAGTGTGCTCTCTCTCTCTCTGTCTCTCTGTCTCTCTGTCTCTGTCTCTCTCTGTCTCTGTCTCTCTGTCTCTCTCTCTGTCTCTCTCTCTGTCTCTCTGTCTCTCTCTCTCTGACATACACACACACACACACACGCACACACACACACACACACACACAGGGATAGGTAGAGACAGAGAGAGAAAGAGAAAGAGAAAGAGAGAGAGAAAACTAAGGGACACTAGTGAGTCAACCCCCTTCCAATTTATAATCCTAAGGAAAAGCAAGGTCCAGGTTGCTTCTCCACATTGTGACTCAGACCCTGGCCATTCCTTAGCTCTCCTTCAGCTTGGTTGCAGAGTTCTTCCAAAACCAGTGTTGTTGTGTCAGGCACTGTGCTAATCACTGGGGGTATAAAGAAGAAAAAAATAAATCCCTGATCTCAAGGAGCTTACAATCTAATGGGAGAAGATAAGATATTAAAGGAAGGTGACATGGCAGGCATGGGGGAGAAGGTACCTGGCTTGGGAACATGATGTAAACTGGTCCAAAGGAATATGAACAGGTTGGGAATGCAGAGAGGGTTGGCCTAGGAGCCGTCTTTAAAGAGAGGTGTTCAGAGGAGGTCTTTTCTTTGCCCTAACAAACGATATTAATGAGATGTGACTACTAAAGTGAAAACAATATTAAATCTTCATTTTCTTTCCCCAAGATTTGTTCCTTGCTCATCTATCTCCCAGATTCTGACCATGAGTGTCCTGGAAGACTGTCCTAACTCCTCTTTTTCTTTGTGTTTATACTCTCCTCCTTGGTGATACCATCAGCAGCCAGTGATTCAAGTGGAGCACAAGGAAATTCTAAGGATCCTATTCCAACCTCCACTCCCACTGAAGAGCCGGGTTTCACAGCATTAGGCTGGCAACATTGCACCTTCAGGGTTCTAGGAGGTCACAGGTGATTCATCTCACTCCATTGACTGGAATCTTCATGGTTGTGCTTCATCTCAAGACTATAAAAAGACAGTCACTTTAGTCCGCCAGCCTTAAGTAGCTTTTGGAAAAAGAATATTTGCTAAGATAGCATTAAAAAAAAGGCTAGCACCCAACATTTGTTTGTTGTTGTTTAGTTGTGTCCAATTTATGACCCCATTTGGGGTTTTCTTGGCAAAGATATTGGAGTAATTTGATATTTCCTTCTCCAACTCATTTTACAGATAAGGAAACTGAGGCAAACAGGGTTAAGAGATTTGCCCAGGGTCACAGGGCTAGTGTCTGATTCTGGATTTGAACTCAAGTCTTTCTGACTCCAAGCCAAGTGCTCTATCCCCTAAGCCACCTAGCTACCTTGTCCACATCTCTTCCCCCAAGTATCTGTAACACACAATCTTACAAGTACATACAAAAGCCAGGGGAAGGTGGGCTCAAGCTTAGAAAGCACATCTGCAAAAGGAGAACTCACAGCTCCTAGCTGCTAGAGGTTATTTTCTCCCTTTTGTAGGTGCTCAAGAAGTTCCCCTCGGGCATGATATAGTTTCTTTGCTGAGCTCCTAATTGAGCTTTGAGTACAGAGTGGTCTGGCTCCTGCTATCCTTCAGTCCAGAAGGGGAATGGGAGTGGGAGGGTGAGGACTTGAAAGAAAGATGACCCTTTGAAACTCAAAAGATCCTTCTCCAGGCAACGTGTATGAAGGAAAGGACACCAAACCAGAACTGAAGCTGAAACCTATTCTTCCTCCCTCCCCCCAGGCATGTTTTTCTTCTCGAACTTCAATTTGGTATATTCAATAAACATGTATTAAGTGTCTACTGTGTGCCAGGAAGGAGTAGCAAGGCTGTGCAGTGAATAGAGTGCTAGAACTGTGCTAGAAATTCAAATCTGGCCTTAGACACTTGTTAGCTGTGTGGTCCTGGGCATATCACTTAACCCTTATTTACCTTAGCTCTTCATCTGTAAAATGACAACACACTGAAAGAAATGGCAAACCACTCCAGTATCTTTGCCCAGAAAACCCCATGGACAAAATCCATTGGGTCCTGTAGAGTTGAACAAGACTGAATGATAACAGCAATGTGCCAGGCACTGTGCTAAGACTGGGGATACTAAGAAGAAAAGAGAAAAGATAGTTTCTACCCTCAAGGAGCAAACAATATAATGAAGGGGCAAACAATATAATGAGGGGAACAACACACATAAAGAAGCTGAAAGGGAACGGGGCTTATCCAGGGGGTATCAGATCATGGCACTGGAATGGGGCATAATGTTTCTGGAGTTGAAGCCAAGCAGAGCAGAAGATAGAAAATGAAGAACTACCTGGAAAGTTCTGAGATCTCTATAAAAAAAAATTTTTTTTTAACTTTAGGAGGAGTTTTAAGAGGAGTTAATGGCTCTGTACTCTAGTCAGAGGGGAAGAGGCAACTGAAGGAACTGAGAAGGAGTTGAGTATCAAAAGCTAAGTCAATCTGCATGGTGATGAAATTTCAAGTGATCATCATCTTATCCTATGGGAGGCTTGATGTGGGGTCAAAAACCAAGCAGGACTACTGACAAAAAATGGAAAAAAAATTTTTTTTGAAAAACAAACTCATTCCAACTTCTGGATTTCTCCACCCAAGCTAACTCTATAACAGGACAAAGAAATGCATAATTAAATTCCCCAGTCAATTGGAACATGCTTCCTATTTGGCATCATTTAATTTCATCCAATGGATTTCAAAGACTCTTCACATTTAAAGAATGGAATACGTTCACAGTCTAAGAACTGTCATTGAAACTGATGGTTTGGGCATCTTCTCATTTACTTCAAGTAGAGTGAGGTGACTTGATTTAATAAAATATCAATCAACTGCACTCTAATACAAGTATTATCTCTGTATAGATGATTCTCTCCCTGTTTAAACTATCTGATAGTTAAATGTGTGCAAGTTATATACTACTAGTAAACTACAAACTCAGCAAAGACAAAGATTATTTTGCTCTTGTTCCTAGAAAAGTGTTTTGCACATAGTAGGTTCAATAAATGTTTCTTAGTGAATGAATGGTTGGTAAGTCACCATCAGAGGCTTCATCTTTCAGTGCAAAGCACAACAAAAAAACATTCTAAAGATTCAGTTCTGGATAATGGTTCCTGTGCATGGCATTTGTCCTTTTTATAGATCAGTTATCTAACCTAGAATTAAGTAGGTGATAATATAAGGTACTCATGTTGTTTTTGGTGAGGCTTATTATAAGGACACATAGGTTCAAGAGACAGGCACCACAGCCACAAGTCACCTTGAGCCCCAACAGTTCCAACTCCACTGATCACAGCAGATTATATCCCAAGGACATGTTCAGTCTCATTCAGGGCAATGATAAAAAAACTGAGTAATTCACTGATACCATGTTCCATTCCCTGAATCAAAGCTTATGTACCCTCCCCCCCAGAAAATGGCTAGAACTTTCAAGTAAGTGAAATAAGGGTGAATCCTTCCATATTTGGACATGAATATGTCCTCATGACAGACCTATGAAATAATGGCTAACTGGGGCCACTCTGAGTAACTGACACCCAGAGCAGTTCATTTTTAATATTTTCACTCTCTCCAGAATGAAATTATTTTCAGCCTTAATCATGAAATGAAATTAATAATAATAATGGCCAGAAAAAATGCAGAGCTTGAAAATTTTCTCTTATTGCACTGGCATAATTATGTCAGTAAAAAAATCAAATAAATATTACAATACAAAAAAAGGAAAAATTATGCGTTATTATTATTTGTGTTCCATTAATGTATTTTCAAAGGGGGAAAAACTTTTACCTACACAGTAGTCTGCTGCAACAATAAGATTCCAGTTTTCATTTTCAAGCTTCAATTTTTGTCAATAACTTTATTAAATAACAATGACTTTATCAAAATTGATCATCTTCATATGTTCATAGATTCATGTTTAATAGACAGGAGAGCCAGTTTTGTCAATATATCTTCACTAGAAGTTGATTAAAGGGCACTTTTTATTCATTTTAATTTTGAAAAGTTTCTTTCACATGAATCAACAGATACATTGTACAAATAGTTAAAATATTCTTAAATAAAAAGATAAGCTTGATAGTGATTTACAAAAATTCCATTTCACAACTGAATTTTAGTAAAATTGAATGTCTGCAAAAGGTATAATTTAGGCAACTACCAAATTGTACCACTGATAAAAATGTTTTGTTTTCTTGATTCATTCAATAATAATACTCAATAAACAGTTATTAGGCATCTCCTATGTGCCATGAACTGGATTAAGCACCTCGCATACAGTAGATACAAATATGAGAGAGAGAGAGGAAAAAAAAAGACAGTTCTTGCCCTAAAGAAGCTTACAGTCTAATGGAGAGAGATACAATCAATTAAAATAATTGATGAATAAAAACAACACATTTCAGTCTTAAAGCTATTATTCACATTCATCAAACGATTTCAACATGATATAAAAGTTGCACTCACCAGTATTATATGTAACAGTTTATACTTTGTTTACTATTTTAAATTTTAAACACATATAAAAAAGCTACAGATGGTCTTATAGAATGACAGAATGAAAGAAGTTCTAGTTCCATTTCTTCATCTTTTAAAATCTCTATGCTATCATAGCTCATTTTTAATCTACCATTTAAATTAGGGAATATGTATTACCATAAGGGTTAGGGGCTTGAACAGGGCCAAAGTAACCTCAAATGATTCCAAATGGTTATAAATTCACTGTCAGAAGGAAGGTGTGTAAGCTTAGTCCCATTACATGAGCTCTCTAGGGTCACAAAGCAATTGTTTAGAACTTAGACCAACAAAAGATTCTTTTCAGGGAGGAATATTTTATTGCTGACATTGTTTAGAATTGCTGGTGCATGGTGGTGATAAAAAATACACAGACTCTTTGGTTTTGTTATTGTTTTTAAGTTCTCTGTAAAAATGCACCCAGGGAGGACAGCTCCTATCACCCTGTATTTGGTACACTAGAGCCTTGGGAAAAGAAAGACAACTCAATGACCTTGGAATCAGCTTGTCTGTTCTCTAAACTATGGGGAAACGAGCTTTGTATAGCATCTTGCTTAATATCCATTTCTTAACAGTCACTTGAATAAGACTGAATTTAAATTAGAAACATTAAAAATGAAAATCTCTTTACTATTAATATCTACAATTGGCTTTCTAATCTCTCTTGAATGTATATGTTTAAATCATGGTAACGTTGTTTTTTAGAAGTCATATGGTAGGGGCCAGAATGGATTTAGGAATACCTGGGTCCAAATCCTGACTCTGACACTAACCATGTGATTCTGGATAGTCATCTCTATGTCTCAGGAAACGGCTCTAAGATATATCCAGTTAAGTCATAGAGATTTAGTGAAGAGGGGTCCCAATCCCAACTATACCACATATCCTTTATATTTGAGTACCTTGGATTGTGAAACTGAGTTCAAGTCGGGCTAATACAAAATGGTTTTGCATGTGAAAAAATAAAAAGGAAAAAACACAGAAAACTAATCTTATGGCCAGACTGGCATCTCCTCAATAAACTCTACCTAGATACTTTTCTGTTATAGGCTTGCTATCATATTTAACAGTGCATAGATCAAACTGAACTTATCTTGAGTTACACCATTCATGCCCTTTTACATAAACACCAAGATCCTCTAAGAAGTATGGCAGTAAACAACTGTCTGAAAGTACCACTGTCCTCATTATTATTATTTTTTTAATGTTTGAATGAGACTGTTTCCTGCAAAAAGCGGAATATATACAGAAACAAGGCCGAGACTCTCAAGTCCTTTTCATTCCAGGCACCAGTGTTATAGAATGCTCCAGGGCACTGTCCTGGCAAATACTATTACCATCAAAGTGGCCCATTACTATCTTTTAACTGCATCTCTGAACATTTCTGACCAGCTTTCTCAAGCTTGAAGCTCCTGAGCCTGAATAAGAGGTGGTACAATGTGCAGCCCAAAATGCCATTGGTACATCTCTGTTGCCCATCCCTGTGTGTGCACAGTATAGTGCAGGTACAGTATGTGCAAGAGAGTCATGAAATTGATGGGCTTTGAAATCTGCTGTTTGGGGGATTGCTAGGACACAATTTTGTAGGTGGCAATTATGGAAGGTCTCTTACTATTTTAACCTACTAAAAGTAGGAGGGCTGCGATGTACCAGGAAGACAGTAAACTTACCTTTAGGCTCCAGATTTTGTTTGTGCCCAGAAAGTCAAAAAGTCTTTATTTATCGAGTGTCTACTATGTGACCTGCACTGTGCTAAACTTTTTGTTCTCTGTCGAGAGAGGGAGAGAGACAGAGACAGAGTGAGAAAAGAGAGACACAGTGAGAGAGAGAGAGAGAGAGAGAGAGAGAGAGAGAGAGAGAGAGAGAGATAAAGTGTCCTGACACCAGAGAGATCCACTTTGGACAGATCCAAAGCATTCTGGGGACTTGAAAAATAATAATATTAACTTGTTATACTTACATAGCTCTGTGGAGTTTCTTTAGCAAAGCTCCCAAAATGGATATGAAGTCACAGAATTCTCATTAAGGTCTTAAACAGGGAGTTATAAGAAGTTTATGACCCTAAGTCAGGTTAAAGACTTCGGGCATGGACACTTCCCTTAGGAAAATAAGGCAAAAAAGGTAGACAAAGTCTAATAGCAATCATTAGCTAGGATTAATCTCTGTTTCAAAGAGCATGGTGCCTAGGCAGAGGACTCCCCTAGAGAGGAAACACCCAACAATCAAAGTTTTGAGAACAGAAAGATCTTCTTCATAGGACAAAAGGCTGCTAAAATTTTTGTTTTTGTTTTCCTGCTAGAAGACTGGGAGTGTGACAGTTCTGCCTTTCTTAAAAATCTGTAGCTAGGCAACT
>CM053595.1:233331392-233347310 GCA_028646575.1 Pseudocheirus occidentalis
GGAGGAGGAGGAAGTGGTGGTGGTGAAAGGAGAAAAGGGAGTTCATTCTTTCTCTAATAAAGAAGTGGCATATATGCTGAGGACTCTAGCTGAAAGCAAAAGCTGGAAACAGAAAAGCTCCAAAATATTGTGCCTGAAAGAACCATTTTGGGCAACAAGCAGCAGTGACCTTGAGAGTAGAGAAACATTGTCAAACAGTAGCTGCACAAGACTAGAAGTGGGCAGAGGCTTCATACCACATCTATACATTGATCAGAGACAATACACATGGCAGACACTACCCACCACAAGAGAGAAGAAGCAGTAGGATAACATTGACAGAAACAGAAGTTGCTTTTTCCATGTATATACTTTGGCCATACATGTTTATTATGTCTTACACCTCCACATATGCCCTGACCCTATGTGTTCCCTATGTGATGTGCCCACTCAGCCCACTGACGATAGTCATATTTATTGGAGATTATACCCCAGGGAAAGGCAGTTAGGTGACTCAGGGAATAAAGCATTCTGCTAGAGTCAGGAAGACCTGAGTTCAAATCCAGTCCCAGATACTTAATACCTATGTCAGGCCGGGCCTCAGTTTCCTTGTTTGTAAAATGAGGTGGAGAAGAAATAGCAAACCGCTCTAATATCTTTGCCAAGAAAACTCCATAGATAGTATGGTCCATGGGGTCACAGAGAGTTGGACATGACTGAATGACCAAACGACAGCACAATGCTCCAGGTAGATGGCAGAAGGGAGGAAAGTGATATTACCATATGATTTCATAAAATGCCTGCATTGTCTATTTGGCTAGAAAATATAAACCTATTAGTAGGGCTTCTGAACTGTCTTGCATCTCTAGTATCTTGTCTGAAGAGACCAACATAGGAATTGGCAGATATATCCAGGTCTACAATTAATATATTTTATCTTACAATAAAGTATTAGAAGGAGTGCTCTAAGAGTGAAAGGAATTAGGTTCTAAGTCCAGTTCTACTTATGACTTGTGAGACCTTTGGCAAATCATTTCCCCCCCGTGTCCTCCAGTTCTCATTTGGATGGACTGAAAAGATATGAATTGCTTTCATTGCTTTGCTACAGTTTTGCTAAATTGACAGTCCCATGATCCTATACAGTTGAAATTATTGATGCAAATTCACTGAGGGGAAAATGCAGATGGTGCACTTCTGGCCTTTTATGGTCTACTGTTGTTCATTCATTCACCATGTTTATTACATTGTTGATTTAATTGAACAAAAATGTACAAAGTATATGCTAAGTGCCAAATTCTGTGCTAGGTGTTGGGGATAAAAGGACAAAAAGGGAACATTTTGTGTTCTCAAGGAGATAATATTCTTCTGGGGAATATAACATGTATACGGATAAGTAAATACAATGTTTTCCAATGTGATTTCAAGGGGAAGCAAGGACTAGAAAGATCAAGAAAGGCTTTGGTGGAGAAAATGTATTCCAGACACCTGGGACCACCCCTGCAAAGCTAGAGAGGTGGATGTTGAAATGTCTAATTTAGAAACACCTAATAGTCAGCCAACAAAGAGTTTATTAAGGGCTTACTATAGACAGTTCTCTCTTTACATGAACCATTCTGCAGACCTCTATAAAGTGAGTTTTACATAATGCAAAGTTGCCCTGGTATGTGGGGAATGGAAGGAGCACAGGAGGGGACCGCCACTTATAGAGGTTCAAAGACAGAGAAGTGAGAGCAGAAGGAGGAAGAAAATACAGGCTGGGGTCAGCCACATGTAGGCCTGGCCAGAACAGAAAGTACAATAACATGGCAGCCAGACACAGACAGAGGAGAGAACAGGTGACAAGTAGCGGCAGGGACAGGCACAAGTTACTAGAGGAATGATGGAAAACAACCATTTGGGGACCAGACAGGGGGCAGGTGGCCTGAGAGAGGCAAAGGTATCCTCTTTCTGCACCTAAGGTCTCAAGCCAAGACCCCATCTGGCCAACGCCATGAAGGTGGTGGTCTCTCCCCTCATCCCCTCTTCTACTTTCACTTGGAGGGTGTTTTTTTAGGTTGGTTGGGTTGATTTTTTTGGTGGAAGGTGGGAGGCCTTGGAGCAGAGCCAAGAGGTAGGAACAAAGAGAGAGCACAGTACTGTGTGGGTGTGGGTGTGTCTATGTGTGTGTACAAAATTTGTATTTATAATATTTATATTAACTTCCAATTACCCCTAAGTTATCTATGATATTAAAGAAGAGAAACCTGTTTTACAGACTTGTTCCTGAGCCATAGAATAATATCTATATCTACTTAGCATCTGGGAAAGAGAATAGAAGAATCCACGTGGCCAACTGCAATAATTATCAATCCGATACAGCATGTTTAACAGCAATGCATCCCTACTGTGGGTGGTATCATTCTCTCCAAAGGTGTACTTTTCAAGATGATTGTAAATAAGTCAGCAGCTCTCAGACTTGGTTGGCCATTTTATCCAGAGGCCCCAAGTATCCTAAGCTCCAGATCCCCCAAAGTAGTTACTATCAGACTTTTATGTCCATGTTGGGAAGCTTCTCCACAAAGTATTCATGGAATTGGTGAAGAATACAGATACCAACAAGGAACTTTGTCATGCTCAAAACCATCCTTATGGGACCTGCTTGTGTAATATAAAACTCACCAAAACAATGGACAAAGATCTCTTAGCGATCAGTGTATCCTTCACTTCTGACTCCTGGAATTTAACAGAAAGATTCAACTTCACCAGCTGCTCATCTTTAAGAGAATACCCAGTCTGTGTTGGTGGGATCTGCTCTTGGTGTGAAAATGACAAAAAATGCTTCCATCCTTTCCCAGTCTGCAAAGGAAAAACCAGAGCATCTGTCAAGAATCCAGAAAACCACCTCTTTCAAGAGGAGGAGCATTCTAAGCTAGGAAGAATGCTAAAAAGAAGAAGAAGAAGAAGAAGAAGAAGAAGAAGAAGAAGAAGAAGAAGAAGAAGAAGAATGCCAAAATAAACCAGAACTTCTCCATCCAGTCCATAATGCCACAGAAAGTATCTCAACCCTGGAGAAAAGTGACATGATTGCCACTGGAGCCAACTTTACATAAGCATCTAACATCTCCATGACACTGAAAGAAACCAACACTTGTGACCAAGATATAATACATGTTCACAGGTGCTGAACATATGAAATGATGTGGTATGTTATATATAATCTAATGTATCATAATATAATAAATAACTATAAATAGTAAATAAAATATAAATATGAATAAATAATAAAAATTAACAGGTTTTGGAATGTAGATTCCTTTAAAAATTCTTTACTAACGTTGAATTTGCAAATTTACATAATATGAATTTGTGTAAAGCTAGAACTGTCTTTTATGACAGACACTGTGCTGAGTCCTGAATAGAAAAGGAAAGGCAAAGATACAGTCCCTGCCTTCAAGGAATTCACATTCGAATAGAAGCAGGAACAGGCAAAAAAAATTGTATATGCAAGACATATGCAATGTAAATGAAAGGTGACCTCAAAGAGAAGGCAGTAACAGTGAGAGAATGGGGTACAGGCCAATTTGACAGGATCAGAAAGTAGAGAAAGGGAGAAAGGTAGTTGAGGGAGGCAGACTGTGAAAGTCTTTAATATTTAGTCTATCTTTACAGGAAACAAGCATTTGCAAACCAACTCAGATCTTTGTCCTGTGTTTTCACCATCTTTTTTTTTAAGGCATTTTGTTAGGAGAGGAGGCAGATCTTCATGGAGAAAATGAAATAGATAAGAAAAAGGGGTTCTGGGTCAGCAAACTTGCGATGGAAAGAATATTACTTATTTTAGGAGTAAAGAAAAATGAGTTCTAGCTTCAGTCCTTCCGATAACAAATAGATCAAGTTTGAACTGTATAAAAATCTAAACTTCCTGTTTGCTTCCTTATCTATGAACTAAAAGCATCAGTATCTGCCTTTCCTACCTCACCAGGGTGTTATGAGGAAAATGAGCAAAAGTGAAGTGTGTTAAACAAAATGCTAGGTATTCTTATTAGCTGAAGATAAAATGTAAATAGGAGAATTGCCTCCAATAGGACAAGTACAAAGTACCACTGAGATAACCTTGGAGTTGTCAGTGCCTCCCATCAGCATCCTCCTTCATTTTGCTTACCACAACCTGCCCCCCATTATATATGCTCCATAAATTTTATTTTATTTTATTTTATTTTGATTTTTGGAGGGGGGAAGGCAGGGCAATTGGGGTTAAGTGACTTGCCCAAGGTCACATGGCTAGTAAGTGTTAAGTGTCTGAGGCCAGATTTGAACTCAAGTCCTCCTGACTCCAGGGCCAGTGCTCTATTCACCATGCCACCTAGCTGCCCCACCCCATTTGCTTTTTTAGGATTTCTAATTTGGTGTTTAATTGAAGATTTTTAATTTGTTCTTCTAGTTGAGCATTTTTTCTAGACTCTCCTAATATACCCTTCGAAACAACCTTAAAAAGCACATGAAACTGAATTCTAAGTAAGTAAACCAATGAAAAACCATTCTGAGTCATTTTTCTAGCCCAGGGCAGCTTAGGAAGATAGAAATAGAAGTGTATGGACACTGGGGTAGAGGTTGGTTGCGAGCACAGTTCAGTAAAAGTGGCACCACTGGGGTGGCTAGGTGGCACAGTGAATAGAGCACCAGCCCTGGAGTCAGGAGGACCTGAGTTCAAATCCGGCCTCAGACACTTAACACAAAAACTATCTATGTGACCTTGGGCAAGACACTTAACCCCAGTTGCCCTCCAAAAAGCAAAAGAAAAAGAGTGTCACCATCTAAGGGCTTTGGGAGAAGTGGCAGAGTACCAAGAGTGCCTAGCAAACAAGGAAAGTAAGGGGACTGAACCTGGTCAGGAAACAATTCAAAGGAACTCCTGTGCTAGCACTGGGTTCAGAATCAGGCACTATTTGGAAACTCCATTGCCCATTATCCAGTTCTGCGGCACAGCTCCAGGGTAGAGAGAAACTGTTTTGGTAGAAAGGGAGCAGGGACCATAACTGGGTAAGGACCAGGCTACTGCTGCTGCTGCTCCTCTTTCACCCAGGTCCCACAGAGTTTTCTCACTGATCTTCTATGCTGTCTTTGGCATTTGTGGGTTGAGAAGCCTGGAAACCACCACAGATGCAGTGATTCAGTGCCCTGAGGCCTGCTGCAGCCTTGTGTGTGTGGACATAGTCCATGCCAGATTGCACTCCCAGCCTGGTATGATAGACCCTTCCTTTCAGTCTTCCAGGATGCCTTGGGCTAGAGATTTTCTTCATTCTGTCATTCTGTGGGTTCTATAGCTCTAGAATTTGTTTAGAATCATTTTTACAGATATTTGGAGGGGTTTGGAGGAGAGCTCAAGCAAGTTCCTGTTGTTGTTGTTTTTAAATAAATTCATTTATTTTTAGTTTTCAACACTCATTTCCACAAGATTTTGAGTTACAGTTTTTCTCCCCGTCTTTCCCCTACTCACATCCAAAATAGCAAACCTATTGAATACCCCTTTCCCCAATCTGTTCTCTCTTATATCCTCCGCCATTATTCCTCTAACTTTCTAGTAGGGCCAGATGGATTTCTATACCCCAGTACCTGTATATATTATTTCCCAGTAGCATGTGAAAAACAATTAATTTTAAACATTTGTTTTTAAAACTTTGAGTTCCAGATTTTTTCCCTTCTTCCCTCCTCACCCACCCCCACTGGGAAGATAATCAATTCAACATAGGTTGTACATGTGTAGTTACCCAAATCATTTCCATAGTAATTACATTGTGAAAGACTATATTTCCCTCCATCCAAGCCTGCTCCCCACTTTTTCTATTTTCTCCTTTGACCCTATCCCTTTTCAAAAATGTTTGCTTCTAACTACCCTCTCCCCCAATCTGCCCTCCCTTCTATCATTCCCCCCTCTTATCCCCTAACCCACTGTTTTACTGTAGGGTAAGATACCCAATTGAGTGTGTATGTTATTCCCTCCTTAAGCCAAATTCAATGGCAGTAAGGTTGTCCCATTCCCTTTCACCTTCCTGCTCTTCCCCTCCATTGTAACAGCTTTCTCTTGCCTCTTTTATATGAATTTACTCTAATCTATCTCTCCCTTTCTCCTTCCCAGTAAATTCTTCTCTCACTTCTAAATTTTATTTTTTATATCATCCCTTCATATTGAACTCATCCTGTGCCCTCTGTCTATGTATACATGAACATACATATTCCCCACACTCACATATATATTTATATAGACATACATCCTACTATACAAACATATATATGTATACATACATATACACATATACATATATGTATATGTATACGTGTATATTCCCTTCAACTATCCTCATGCTGAGAAAAGTCTTAGGAGTTACAATTATCATTTTTCCATGTAGGAATGTAAATAGCTAAACTTTAATAAGTTCCTTATGATTTCTTTTTCCTCTTTACCTTCTCATGCTTCTTGTATTTGAAAGTCAAATTTTCTTTTTAGCTCTGGTTTTTTCATCAATCCTCTCTTGAAATTTCTTGAAAATCCTCTGTTTCATTGAATGACCATATTTTCCCCTGAAGCATTATACTCAGTTTTGCTGGGTAGGTGATTCTTGATTTTAATCCTAGCTCCTTTGAGATAGAATATCATATTCCAAGAATATCATATTCCAAGCATTAATGCAGAAGCTGCTAAATCTTGTGTTACCCTGATTGTGTTTCCACAATATTCATATTGTTTCTTCCTGACTCCTTGTAATATTTTCTCCTTGACTTGGGAACTCTGGAGTTTGGTTATAATATTCCTAGGAGTTTTCTTTTTGGAATCTTTTTCAAGAGGAGATCAGTGAATTCTTTCAATTTCTATTTTGCCTTCTGGTTCTAGAATATTGGGGTGATTTTCCTTGAGAACTCCTTGAAGGATGATTTTGAGACTCTTTTTTTATCATGGCTTTCAGGTAGTCCAATAATTTTTAAATGATCTCTCCTGCATCTATTTTCAAGGTCAGTGGTTTTTCCAATGAGATATTTCACATTGCTTTCTATTTTTTTCATTTGTTTAGATCTGTTTTATAGAATCTTGATTTCTCATAAAGTCATTAGTTTCCAATTGTTCTAATCTAATTTTGAAGGAGTTATTCTCTTCAGTGAGTTTTTGAAATTCCTTTTCCATCTGACAAATTTGTCTTTTTAAGGCATTCTTCTCCTCACTGGCTCTTTGGGCCTCTTTTGCCATTTGAGTTAGTATATTTTTTAAGGTGTTATTTTCTTCAGTGTATTTTTGGGTTTCCTTTAGCAGGCTGTCGACTCTCTTTTCATGATTTTCTTGCATCATTCTCATTTCTCTTCCCAATTTTTCCTCCACTTCTCTTACTTGATTTTCAAAATCCTTCTTGAGCTCCTCCATGGCCTGTAAGCAATTCATATTTTTCTTGGAAGCTTTTGATGTAGGAGTTCTGACTTTGCTGTCTTCCTCCTATTCCATGCTTTGATCCTTTTTGTCTCCCAAAAAGGAATCTCTGGTGTGATTACATTTCCTCTGCTTCTTCATATTGCCAGTCAATTACTTGGCTTTTGAACCTCTTTGCCACAGTATAACCCTGCTTCCAGAATGGAGAGAGCTTTGTCCCAAATTTCTGGGGGTTTTGCAGCTGCTGAAGTTATTAGAAGGGTGCCCTCTCTGCAGCCCCCACAAGCTGTGGCTCACTAGCCCCACACCCCAGGACCACCTCCCAAGATCGCAATCCAGATATAAGCAGGTTAAAGCAAGAGTGATTACCCTCTGAATGGTTGCTTAGTTCCCCTACAATCTGCAGACCAGGAGCTCCTGAGGCAGCCACGGGGTTGTGGCTGCACAGCCAATGCGCCTCTGCCACTTCTTCCCTCAGGGGCAGGGGCCAGACCAGGATCTTCTGTGCACCCTTGTTCAAACAGAGTTCCACACTGACCTTTTACTTTGTCTTTGGCATTTATGGGTTGAGAAGTCTGGAAACTATCGCAGCTGCTGGTGACTCACTCTCCTGAAGTCTTCTCAGGCTTCTGCTGGTTGGGGCCACCATGGGGCCATAACTGTGTGGCTCGTGCAGGACTGTGCTTGGCTCCCATTCTGGTGCAAGAGACCCTGTCTGCCTGCCAGGCTGCCTTTAGCACAAGATTTGTTTCTCTCTCTCACTTTGTGGGTTCTGTAGCTCTCAAATTTGTTTAGGGTCATTTTTTTACATGTATTGGAAGTGATTAGAGCAAGAGCTCACACCAAGTTTGTGCTTCTTCTCTGCCATCTTCACAAGTCCCTATTCTTACTCTGCCATCTTGGCTCTGTCCTCTTGAACCTCGTTCTCATCTGAACAGGTTCAAAGAGGGAAGGTAGATTAGGGGATGCAGTGGTCAGAAGCAAAATAGACTTTTGAGGAGGGCATAGAGAAGACCATCTAGAATAGAATAGGATAGAAGGAAATACAGAGTTAACAATTATAACTATGAATGTGAATGGGAGGAGCTTACTTATAAAATAGAAGAGGTTAACAAAATAGATTAGAAACCAAAATCTAAAAACATATTGATTGTAAGAGACACACTATTATGCTACAGCTGAATTTAAAAAGGCAGGGATAGCAACCATAACCATAGACAAAGCAAAAACAGACCTAATAAAAAGGAATAATTGGGGAAACTAAATTGACATTGACATTGACAATCTATTAATATCGATTTTGAATGTGTATGCATGAAATGACATAGAATCCAAATTTTTGAAGGAGAAGTTAAATGAATTACAGGAATAAATAGTAAAACTTTAATAGTGGGGCACCCCAATTTATGCCTCTTAGATACAGATAATCTAAGCATAAAATAAACAAGAAAGAAGTTAAGGAAATTAATAGAATTTTAGGAAAGTTAGATATGATAGACTTCATGATAATACTGAATGAGAATAGGGTGGAGTACACCTTTTTCTCAGTTGGATATGACATCTTCCCAAAAATTGACTATGTATTAGAGTATAGCCTCACAAACAAACACAAAAAAGCATAAATATTAAATTCACCCTTTTCAGACTATCTTGCAATAAAAATTACATTCCATAAAAGACCTATGAAACATAGATTAAAAAATAATTGAAAACTAAATAATCTAATCCTAAAGAAATAGTGAATCAAGGAATAAATCATAAAAACAAGCAATTATTTAAAGGGAATGACAACAATGAGACAACATACCAGAATTTGTGGGGTGCAGCCAAAGCAGTATTCAGGAAAAAATTTACATCTTTAAATACTTACATAAATAAAAGAGGAAAAGGATGTCAACAAATTGCACACACAACTAAAAAAACTATTAAAAAAGTAAATTTAAATCCCCAATTAAACACCAAAATAGAAATCATAAAAGTTAAAGTAAAAAGAAAACATTTAACTAATATTAATAAATAAAAGTAGAGGGTAGTTTTATGAAAAACCAGTAAAAGAGATAAATCATTGGCTAATTTTGATTTTTTTACAAGAAAGAAGAGAACAAATTATTTGTATAAAAAAATGAAGAGTGGACAGCCAATAAAGATGAAATTAAAGCAGTTATTAGGAGATTTTTTCCAACTCTTTGTCAATAAAATGAACAATCTAAAAAAAAATGGATTAACATTTACAAAAGTACATATTGCTCAGATTAACAGAAGAGGGAATACAATACTTAATAACCCTATCTTAGAAAAAAGAAATGAACAATCTTAAGTGAGCTCCCTAAAAAAATCCCCAAACCAAATAGATTTAAAAGTGAATTCAACCAAACATTTAAGGAACAATTAATTTCAATATTATACAAATTGTTTTTTAAAAAATAAGTAAAGGAGGAGTCCTACCAAATTCCTTTTATGACACAAATATAGCTTCGATATCTAAACCTAGGAAAGCAAAAATAAAGATAATTATAGACCAAGTTCTTTAATGAATATTGATGTAAAAATGTTAAATAAAATACTAGCAAGAAGATCATAGCAATATATCACAAAGATCATATACCAGGCTAGATTTATACCAGGAATACAGAGCCTATTTAATATTAGAAAAGCTATAAGCATAATTGACCATATTAATAACAAAAGCAACAAAAATTATATTCTATTGATAGAAGCAAGATAGATGGATAGATAGAGAGAAGACAAAATGTAACACCCATTCCTATTTAAAAAAAAAAACCACTAGAAAGCAAGAGCATGCCCACATGTACACACACACACACACACATACACACATACACACACTCAGTTGGACACCCAACAGGAAAATAGAAGGTGAAGAGAATAAAAGAAGGGGGGGGTAATAAAAGGGACAGCAGATTAAGGGGTGCAGTGGTCAGAAGCAAAACAGACTTTTGAGGAAGGACAAGATAAAAAGAGAGGGAAAAGGATAAATAGAAAAAGATGGGATAGAAAGAAATACACAGTAATTATAACCAAATGTAAATGAGATAAACTCACTCATAAAATGAGCATGGATAGCAGAGTGGATTAGAAACTAAAATCCAACAATTGTTTACAGGAGACACACTTGAAACAGAAAGATGCACAGAGTTAAAATAAGGGACTAGAATAGAATTTATTTTCAGCTGAAATAAAAAAGGCATGAGAAAGAATTTGGAATTCAAAAAATTTTTAAAAGAATGTTAAAAATAAATAAATGATAATTTTTAAAAGAAAGAAAATAGAAAACTGGGAAAATATTTTACAGCATATTTCTTTGATGAAGGCTTCATTTCTCAAATATATAGGGAAATGAACCAAATTTATAAAAACAAGAACCATTACCTAATTGGATAATGATCAAAGTATATGAACAATCAATTTTCAGAAGAAGAAATCAAAGTTATCAATAGTCATTTACATCAATAAAAGTGTTACAGCAACACGATGTAAGGTACTTAATAAAAAAACGGCTCTTAATAATTAATAATTAGAGAAATACAAATGAAAACAACTCTAAAGTACCACCTTACTCCTATCAGATTGGCTAAGATGACAGAGAAGGAAAGTGATAAATGTGGGGGGGGGGTGTAAAAATAGGGGCATTAATGTATTGTTGATAGAGTTGTGAACTGGTCCAACCATTCTTTTTTTTTTTTGGAGGGGGGAAGACAAGGCAATTGGGGTTAAGTGACTTGCCCAAGGTCACACAGCTAGTGTGTTAAGTGTCTGAAAACAGATTTGAACTCAGGTCTTCCTGACTCCAAGGCCAGTGCTCTATTCACTGAACCATTTAGCTAACCCTGGTCCAACTATTCTCAAAAACAATATGAAAATCATTTGACCCAACAATATTCCTACTAGATTTATACTCAAAGACAGACATGGGGAACTTGAGGCCTCAAGGCCACGTGTGACCCTCTAGGTCCTCCAATGTAACCCTTTGACTAAATCCAAATTTCACAGAACAAATTCTTTTACTAAGGGGGATTTGTTCTGTGGAGTTTGGATACAATCACAGAGCTGCACTTAAGGTCATAGAGGGCCACATGTGACCTTGAGGCCTCAGGCTCCCAACCCCTGTCACAAGGAGATAGAAGAAAAAGGAAAAGGAACTGTATGTACAAAAAATATTTATGGCAGCTCTTTTTATGGTGTCAAAGAACTGGAAACAGGGGATGTCCATCAATTGAGGAATGACTGAGCAAGTTACAGTATATAAATGAGATGGAATACTATTATAGTATAAGAAATGATAAAGGGAATGATTTCAGAAAAATGTAGATGAATTTACATTGACCTGATTTACATGAACTGAAGCAAAGTAAGCAGAACCAGGGAAAAAATCTACATAGTAACTATGACATGGTAAAGCTGTGAAATTGTGAAAGGCTTAGTAACTGATTAATACAATGATCTGTCACAACTCCAAAGGACTCAAGATGGAAAATGCTGTCCACCTCCATATTGAGAAGTAATGAACTCAGTGCCCATTGAAGCATATCTTTTTTCCTCTCTATTTTTCTTGACTGTATGTGTGGGGGGTGGAGTAGAGAGGAGAGGGGGGACAGCAAAAGAGTGGGAACATGTCTAATGAGAACATATATTTTTACATAACTTCAAATGTATAGTGAGTAGTATATTTCTTATTTTCTCAATGTGTGGGAGAAGGGTTGGAAGTAGGGAGAGAATTTGGAACTGAAAACAAAAGTAAATTTTTTTAAAAAACAAATGTGCTGCATTTAAAAATACAACAAAATCCTTTTGATAGGATAAAAGTGTTTGCTATGATAAATAGATACAATTAAGAAGCTTATTAATGATGATGATGATGATGATGATGATGATGATGATGATGATGATGACAGGTCACATTTATACAGCACTTTAAGATTTTCAAAGCATTTTACAAATATTAGCTAATTTTATCTTTATAACAACTTTGGCAGATAAAGATGCTGTTATTATTCCCATTTTACAGATGAAGAAACTGAGGCTAGAAGAGATTAAAGTGACTTTCCTGAAGACACACAGCTAAGATGTGCCTGAGTGAAATTTAACTCTGGTCTTCCTGAATTCAAATCTGGTATTCTATCCACTTTAATCAACTCATACCTTGTGAACTTTCAGGGGACTAAATGCTTTCAGATTTACTAAAGAAAAAACAAAAACAACCCATTTCTACTAACGTTCAAACATTTATTTAAAATGAAAAATTGATTTGTTTTCCTTTTTTATCCCTATTGCTAGATTTCATCTGAAAAGCAAATTTCTTAGATTCAGGTCATATACTCAGAGGACAAAGAAGAGAAAAAAGAAAAATCTGGTCCTGAGGTGGGTTTGGGGAATGGAAAATACACTCATTTTTCTCAGTGGGTTGAGAAATAAACACAACGAGAAAGGATTAAAGATAGATTTCAGACTGAACTTCATTTTATTTTTTAATTGAAATGTTGTTTAAGGAAGATTTTACTATCTAAATTCTTTTGTTGACGATGGTATTTTTTAGACTGTCTCCCTGTTTAACCTGCATTGGGAAGTAGTCATTCATGGGCCAGTCCCAATGCTGATCAACATGGAAGATTGAACCTGCTCCATTGTTCATACCTAAGCCAGTTCATCCTTCCTTAGGCAACCTGGTGGTCTTCTGCTGGGGGTTGAGGAGTTAGTTCGCCATATTGCTGCTCAACCAGGTACAGACACTTGGTCAGCTTTAGTCCTACTGCAGCTGAGAACTCCCAGTTCCTATAAACAACCAGCCTCAGCTTCCCCAATAGCAGAAATAGGAACTATACAAGAGGAACACCATGCTCAGCTCCAAATTCTTTGTTTACATTTAATTTAATTTTATTATTAATTATATTAATTTAATTTTAATTTTGTTTTAAGATTCTCCCTCAGGGGTGGCTAGGTGGTGCAGTGAATAGGGCACTGGCCATGGAATCAGGAAAACCAGAGTTCAAATCCGACCTCAGACACTGAATACAAAAACTAGCCATGTGACCTTGGACAAGTCACTTAACCCCAATTGCCCTGCCTTCTCCCTCCAAAAAGAAAAAAAAATTCCGCCTCTCCTTTTACCAGTGAGAAGGGTGCATATAAATGATATAAATGTGTCTTTCCATTGAATAAGACAACTTCAGGACCAAGACAACTTAACATAAAGGGCAACCTGCCAAGGTTTGTAAGGAGACTGAGCCTTTAGATTCTTAAACAACACTGGAGAAAACCACTGTCCTCTTATCATAATCTTGCCTACTAACTTTAGGCTCTTATCTCTGCTGTCCCTCAAACATGACATTCCACGCCCCAACTCTGAGTGTTTTCAGAGGCAGTTCCCCTTGCCTGGAACTCTCTCCCTCTTCATATCAATCTCCTCGTTTCTTTCAAGTCTCAGCTAAAGTCCCAAGGCAAGAAGCCTCTGCCCATCCTCCTTAATCTTTGCTCTGATGACTTCAACAACAACTCTTAATTTATCCTTTATATATCTTGTTTGCACAAGTTATTTACATGTTGTCTCCCCCATTAGATGATGAGCTACTTGAGAGCAGGGATTGTTTTTAGTTTTGTTTTTGCCTTTCTATGTATCCCCAGCACTTAGTACAGTGCCTAATACATAGTCACTTACACTCTTGTGGACTGATTGACTGATTTAAATCAATGGGGAAGGAAGCTGGTATCTTGGATTTGTTTTTAAAATACAAAGAGTTGGGGAGGGGGAGGGGAAGGATGGGGAAAAATTAAAACTTAAATTTTATAAAGATTTAAAAATTTATGGAAGTGAATGTTGAAAATGAAAATTAAATTAATTCAAAGAAAAAAATACAGTTTTCATATCACAAATGGCTTGAGATACAGATTAGGTTTCAAAAGTTCAGAATTCTGAATCCATTTTTTATTAGAAATAGTATTTTAATTATTGACTATAATATAATATTATATATTATATAACATAGTTATTAGCCATAATAGTTGACAAAAGCCTATTTAGCAAATGTTAGAGTTGATCATTTACAATAAAAAATGAACCAAAATCAATACTGTGCCAAAACTAGCATTAAAAAACAGGAAAGCAGAAAATTGAGTAGGAGCAAGTTTAACTTCATTAAGTTCTGAGCCTGAAGGCTGTCAGATGGTGAAAGACCTAAGAACATGCCATATGAAGATTCATTAAAGGAATAGGGGATGTTGAATCTGGAGAAGAGAAGACAGAAGTATCCAGAGTACTTTAATTCCTCCTGAGAATTTCATTTTATTTTTTGCTGAGCTTGGACTTGAATTTGTTGAGGGATTTTATTATCCCATGAAGTTAATCCCTTGGGATTTGGTACTTTGTTTCTCATACTCCTTTTGCATGTCTTGTTTCTGTTATTTTCCACCTGTTCCTCTTCATATTCTTAGCCATTCCATTCACTTCCTATTCCTATGACCCTCAGAGGTGTCACTCTTCAGTTGCCCCTGCCCAGATGTCATCCAAATGTAAGTCCCATATTTCCCACTTGACCTGTCTGAATGTAAGAAGGTAATGGGTGTGGAGATTGGTAATAGTCATATTACACTCACATGACTCATTCTCTGGTTATCTTGATCTGGTCTCTACCTGCCTGTCTGGTAAGCCATTTATACTAGAAAAACAGTGCATAAAACCTCCCAGATTAACATACTATTGGAAGGCAGACCAATGAAATGGTCACTAATTCTATATTGTGAATATATATCTATATATTTTACATGATCAATTATAGTATATGAAGGTAGGGGTTTTTTTATTTTAATTTATTTTCTTGATTATATCATTCATTTCCACAAGGTTTTGAGTTACAAATTTTCTCCCCTTCTTTCTCCTATCCCCAAGCCCAAAACAGTGTTCCCACTGTAAACCCCTCCCACAATCTGTTCTCTTTTATGTCCTCCTCCAATGCCCCTCTAACTTTCTAGTAGGGCAGGGAGAGTCTCCCTACCCCAGTCCCTGTATGTCTTATTTCCCAGTTGCATGTGGTTAATAATAATAATTATGTATAAATATATATATATGTGTGTGTGTGTGTGTATACACATAATACATATATATATGTTTGTTTTAACATTTGATTGTATAGCTTTAAAATTCTAGATTCTTGCGGTTCCTCCCTTGTCACCCACTCCCACTGGAAAGAGCAGCAATTCAATACAGGCTGTACATGTGTAATTATGCAGGGCATCTCCATGGTGGGCATATTGTGAGAGGCTGATTGTATGTCCCTCCTTCCTATCCCACACCTCACTCTTGTTTTGTTCTCTACCCTGTCCCTGTCCCTTTACTGAGGTGTGTGCTTCCCGCAACCCTCCCCGCCCATCCTGCCCTTCCCTCCATCATCCCCCTCTCATCCCCAACCCCCCTACTCTCCTGTGTGGCAAGATACCCAGTTTAGAGTTTATGTCATTCCTTCCCTAAGCCAAATATAATGAGAGTAAATGAAAGTAAAGTTGTAACAGTTATCCCTTGCCTCTTTTATATTGGA
>CM053595.1:233347810-233372396 GCA_028646575.1 Pseudocheirus occidentalis
AGATAGATAGATAGATAGATAGACAGACAGATAGATGGGTAGGTATGTAAAAAGATATATTAAAATTTATGTTTTATGGTAAACATTTTATAGAAAAATAATATATTAAAACAGTTTGTAGTAAATATATAAATGTATTTTAAAGTATCTCCTGAATAATGTATACATATATATTATACATGATAATATATATGATTATATTTGTATTGACCTATCAATATTTATAGATATACACATAGTGGATGAGGAACAGGAAGAAGACTGATGTAACTGGATGCTAGCGGATATAGAAGGAAATAAAAGGCAAGAAGACTGGAAAGGTAGGAAGGGGCTTGGTTATGAAGAGCTTTTGAAGTTAAAGGGAGGCCTTTGTATTCGATCCCCGATGTATTGAAGTCACTGGAGCTCACTGAGCAGGGGTGTGAGGGGTGACACGGTCAGACTTCTACTTTAGAGAGTTATCTTGGCAGACGAGTGAAGGACAGATAGCAGTGGAGAGAGACTTGAGGCAAAAGTCAGTTAGTTATCGCAATAGTTCAGGAAAGAAATTATGACAGCGTGAACCAGCCTCATGTCTGTGTGATTGGAGGGAAGGGGATGCGCAGGACAGAGGTTGTGAAGATAGAAAGGACAATATTTGGCAGAGGATTACATAAGTGGAGAGGGTAAGGGTGAGTGGTTGAGGATGACTCTGAAGTTTAGAGCCTGAATGACCAGAAGCATGTTGATGGCTTTGAGAGTAACAGGCAAGTTTGAAAGAGAGGAGAATGGGATGGGGGGAGGAGAATGGGATGGGGGGAGGAGAATGGGAGGAGGGCAAATAATGATTTCTCCTTGGACATGTTGAGTTTAAGATGTCAATGATTTGACATTTATGATTAAAGGTACAACAGAGAGTACTGGGACTCAGGAGACTAGAGATGCACACCTAAATCTAAGAGATATCTTCTTAGAGATAAAAATTAAACCCATGGGAGCCGGTGAGATGATCAGAAGAGAGAATACGGTGAAAAAAGAGAGGCCAAGACAAAATATTGAAAGACATTCAAAATTAATAGATGTAAGGTGGATGAAACAAAGGTGAATGAGAAGCAGTTGGACAGAAAGGAAGAGAACCAAGAAAGTAATGTCTTGAAAAACTAGTGTAGAAAGAAGATCTAGGAAGAGGTGATTGGTCAATGTCAAGTACTGCTGAGAAAAGGCCATCAGATTAGATGATTAAGAGAGCAATGATCATTGTGATGAGGACAGTTTTGGGTGTATGATAAGGTCAGAAGCCAGACTGCAGAAGATTTAGGAGAGAAATGTAATTACAAAAATCTGCACTCAATACGATATCAAGTAATTGGGGAGTGGATGAACATTTGGAACCTTATGACACAAGCAAGAATGATAAGTATGAGAAACATGAAGAAACATGTAAAGAGATAGATGCAAAAATAAAATGTGAAGAAAACGGAATCAGAATATCAGCATATACGTTGACAATGACTAACTATAGAAAAGAGAAATATATAGAGACATTTCTGAGTAAATAAGTTGAAAAAGAAAATGGACAGAAACAGCAACTGATTTGTGCTTATAAATTTCTGTAGGTCTTCTGGAAATTTTAGTTAATTGTAAATGTAAGTTTAAATTCATAACAATATTCAGTTCATAATAAACTGCTCATATTTTATTTAAAAGGTGAGAGACTGGAATTGTTAGTTTTTGTCATTGTCTTTTCAGTCATGTCCAACTCTTTGTGACCCCATTTGGGGTTTTCTTGGCAAAGATACTGGAGTGGTTTGCCATTTCCTTGTCTAGTTCATTTTACAGATGAGGAAACTGAGGCAAACAGGTTAAGTGACTTGACGGGGTCGCATAGCTATTAAGTCTCTGAAGCTAGATTTGAATTCAGACCTTTCTGACTCCAGACCCAGCACTCTTCCTATTGTACCATTTAGTTGCCCGATATTTTTAGCTAAGTACCAGCTAATAGTAAGTTAAGCAGCCTCCAAACATAGGTTGAATAAATAAAACCAGTATCCAGAATGAGGAAGGGTATAATCATGGCAAACTTTGATCCAGGTTGATCATTTCTGCAATATTGGTCTGTTTGGAGCCTCATGTTTTAGGCAGAGTATCAACAAATTGGAGTAGGTGCTAATTACTGTTCATCTGTAACACCTGTCCAAGATATATTGAAGAAGATAACCTGGATGAAGAGGAAGAAGAAACCACACCATTCAAAGAATGGCATTAGAATATTTAGTATAGAGAAGACCTGGAGGGAGTGAGAGAGTGAGAGCTTTAAATATCTGAAGGACTGTTATGCGAAGGAGAGCTTAGGTATGTTTAACTCTGGCATGTTTTGCTTAAATAGCAAGGGTAAAGAAAAACTTCCTAAAATGGAATGGGCAGCCTCAAGATATGAATTGAGTTTGCCATTTCTAAAGCTCTTTCAATTAAGGGTGGATCAGATTATAGACCTAGACTGGACTTCAGAGGAAATCCAGTCTAATGAACGTTTTTACCCACGGGGACACCAAGGGCCAAGATGATTAATTGACTTGCCCAAAGTCACAAAGGTGGTCATCATGAGAGGTGATTGTGAACCCAGGCAGTCTGATTCTAGTCTTTCCACTGCACTGGGCTCCTTCCCCACCTGTCATAAATATGATAGAGGGGATTCTACCTCAAGGTATGGGTTAGGGCAGGTGATTTTGGTGATCATCTTCAACTCTGAGAGTCTATATATCTATGATTCTTGTTTTCTGCCCCCTGAAAAGGAAAATACTGGGAAACAGAGAGCTACAAGTCATATTCACACTATTAGAAGGGATAGTGCTTGAAAAGGATGATATAAAGGATACTAACACAAAATAGCTGTTCTAGGGATATAGGAGGACAGGCATCCTAATGCACTTTTAGTGGAGCTGTGAATTCATCCTGTCATTCTGGAAAGCCATTTGGAACGATGCCCCCAAAATCACTAAAGCCTTTAACCCAGTAATACCCCTACTAACATAACCAAAAGAGATAAAAGAAAGAGAAAAAGGATCCATATGTACAAAAATATTAATAGCAGTGCTTTTCATTGCAACAAAGAACTGGAAACTAGGGGGTGTTCATCAACTGGGGAATGGCTGAACAAATTATGGTATGTGAATATAATGGAATATTACAGAGGCAGCCAGGCGGTGTAGTGGTCAGAGAGGTACTCTTAGAATCAGGAAGACCTGAGTCCAAACTAAGCTTCATGCACTTACTACCTGTGTGACTATGAGTAAGTTACTTAACCTCTCTCTGCTCCAGATCGCTCTAAAATGGCAATAATAATAATAATAATACCTAATTAATGGTGTTGTTATGAGGATTACAGGAAATATTTGTAAAGTTCTTAGCACAGTGCCTGACTCAGTAAGTGCTTAATAAATGTTTCCTCCCTTCCTCCCTCCCTCCCTTCCTTCCTTTCTTCCTTCCTTCCTTCTTTCCTTCCTTCCTTCCTTCCTTCCTTCTTTCCTCCCTACTTCTCTTCTCCCTCCCTTCTCCCTCCCTCCCTCCTTCCTTCCTTCCTTCCTTCCTTCTTTTCTCCCTCCCTCTCTCTCTTCTCCCTCCCTTCTCCCTCCCTCCCTCCTTCCCTCCTTCCTTCCTTCCTCCCTTTCTTCCTTCTTTCCTTCCTTCCTTCCTTCCTTCCTTCCTTCCTTCCTTCCTTCCTTCCTATTATTGCTCTGTAAGAAATTATGAAAGCATTGTATTGGGGAAACCTATCAATTGATGCAGAGTAAATTGGTCAGAATTAGGAGGACAATTTATACAGTAACAATAATGCTGTAAAGAAAAACAGCTACAGTCCCTAGTGAATACAATGACCAAACCCCACTTCAGAGGACAAATGATAAAACATGCTTCCCACTTGAGAACAGGGAGTTCACAGACTAGTGGTGCAGAATGAGACATACAATTCTGGAAATGGTTAATTTGTGGATTCATTTTGTTTAGCTATGCTGACTTACTACATAGGAACTGAGTTTTTTTAATTGGGTAGGAGAAAAGGGGACAATTACAGGGTGAAAAGTTGATAGTGATGCCCCCAAAAAGGGGGAGAGATAGAAGAAAGCATTGATGAAGTTTTTTGGTTTGGTTTGTTTGGGGGTTTGGCTTGGGGGGGAAATTTTCTTTGCACAGAAAAGAACAGAAGGAAGTTTGTAGAGAAACACAGACAGGCAGTACAGCTTTGGAGCTAATGTGCTGAATTTATTATATACTTTTTAAAAACAAGCTGTACACAATGGACATTTGGCATTTCATTTCAATCTTCATTTTTTTGTCCTTTGTATATGAAATGTTCATTATGTTGTTCATCAAGTTCAGAATAATAAAAAAAATCAAAGAAAATTTTAAACCTCCTGTTTGTCACCTGCCTCTTTACTTCACCAGGCCTTCTTAATGATAGTGTATGCCTAGCTCTTTGCAGAAAATACTGAATCCTTGGCCATCCTCTACAGAACTGGATTCTCATCTCATGCTCCCCACCACACTGGGACAAGAAGAGAAAAAGTATACATTTTTGTTCCTGAATGCTCTTTCCAGTCAATGTTCCTTTGTCTTTATTATCTAGCAATGTTTTCTCCTTTGAGATTAACTCCATCTGTCTACATCCCCCTATCCAAATTTTTGTCACAGTAATCTGTGGGCTTCCAGGTACCTTTCTCTCCTTTCTCTAGGAATTTTGAACCTAGGTCACAATTTTCTCCATCCCTATCTCTGCTTGAATACAGAATACACTCAAGGACTTGAGTGTACCTCCCTCTGTCTCTTTGCACACTTCAGCTCCTTAGTTTATCAACCTCCTCAGCTCCTATGATGCACACAGCTTTACCTTAGAGATACAGAGGCATGGTAATATTCTTCATGTCATCCTTATCCATAATGGTGCCATGTCATGATCAAGAACTTTGAAATTTCTCTCTAGTAATATCTACCTATCCTTCCAGCTCTCTCTTTTCCTCACTCTTTCTCAACCTAACATTTGTCTTCATCAAGGTCTTTAGAGAATTTTAAAGTTGGAAGGTATCCAAGAGACCAGCAAGCTGACTAGGTCAAAGCTGTTTCCAATATTCCTTCACCTAAGAGCAGGACAGGTTTAATACCACAGAGACAGAAACGACAGTGGGGTGATGTACTCTGTAGGGCTTAAGGTCCCTCCCTTACCTGCAAGTCCACAGCAGTTTGTACTCCTCATTCTAACGTAGCCAGGAAAAGAGGGAGAGACAGAGAGACAGAAACAGAGAGAGAGAGAGAGAGAGAGAGAGAGAGAGAGAGAGAGAATTTGTTTGGTCAATAATTTCTAATGGTACCCTTAACTATAGCTCGGGAACCAATCAAAAGGCTTTTGTTACTGCACAATAGACAGTCACAAAATAGCAAGGTTGAGAGTGGGCCCTTCCATTCTACATCACAATTCTCTAGAAGCAGGCTCACCACACATAACATGCTCCCAGGATTGTTCCTATTTCTGACTTCTGCAGCCAAGCTGAACAAGTCTAATTTCTTTATAAAAGATGTCATAAAGTGGTTATTATCAAATCTATTTGACACCACACAAATATTAGAAAAACAGATCAAGGGTTGACCCACCCCCATGAAATAGGCAAATATGATAAAGGGTAGAAACAATTGATGCCTGAAGGGTTGAGGCAAGAGATCATCACTAATATGTTTTTGATAGAAGCATAAATTGTTCTAATTTTCTAGAATACAATTTGGAATTGTGGAAGAAAAATCATTGCACTGTTCATGCTGCTCATGCTCTTAGACCCAGCAATGCCACTACTAAGCATACACCCAAAGGTGATAAAACACAGATGGTTTGCCTACATACCAAAATAATAAAAATAACAGTAGCAGCCCTTTTGTGGTAGACAAAAACTAGAAGCAAGGAGTGTGCCCCATAGACCAAGAAAAGGCTGAATAAATTTCAGAATATTTCTGTAATGGAATAGTATTTGGCCATGAGAAATGATGATTAGGAGGGATTAAAAAAAACTATGGGAACACTTATTTGAACTTACACAAGCAAAAAAAAAAGTAAAACTAAAAACAATATTAAAAATAAAAGCAAACCTTAAAGTAAACAAACAAGTCAATAAAAAAATTAAAATAAAATAAAGAAAAGAAAAGAAAAGCAACATTTACAAGCAGCTGAGTTCGTATTAACAATAATGATTGATTCAGGTTCCAGACAGCAGATGACGAAACATACTTCTTCCTTCTTGGTAATGAAATAGAGGGATCATTGGGGTGAAATGTTGCATATTCTGTCACTTGCAGTTTTAATTGTTTTCCTGTTTTACAAAGGAGAGTTTATGGGGAAGGGGGGCATATTGTGATATGACTCTAATGTAAAGAAGCAAAAGGCATTAAAAGTTTTTAAATATTATTAAATAGATCGATGGAACAGACCTGGGATTCCAGAAACAAATGTCAGAAGTATACAGAATGATATTAACTCGCATTTACATAATGCTTTATGGTTTACAAAGTGCCTTTCTCACAATAACCTTGTGAAATAAGTAGTGGAAATATTATCACCCCAATCTTATGGATAAGGACACCAAAGCTGAAAAACATGAAGTGAATCACCCAAGGTCACAGATCTGGTAAAAGCTGGAACTCGAATTTTGGTCAAAATTTGGACTATTTCAGCTTGGTGATATCATGAAATGGGCACTGAAACTGGACTCAGGAAAATCTGAGTTGAAATCTGGCCTCAGATTCAGTGTGATTCTAAGTTATTTAACCTCTGCCTGCCTCTGTTTCCTCATTTGTAAAACAGGATAATAATAGCATCTACCTCCTTGGTTTGCTGAAAGAATAAAATGAGAAAATATTTGTAAGGCACTTTGCAAACCTAAAAATTCTTATGTAAATGCTAGCTATCATTATTATTGTCACAATTAGAGAAAGAAATCATGTATTCTACAACAACTGTTTGGTAAAATTGATTAGCAATATGGTGAAAAATGAGTTTAGAGTCATCCCTGTAATACACATTGTAATGAATGAATATGATTAAGATTATGAATAATGGATAAGATTAGAGAAGTAAATATTTTAAGTGCATAAGAAGTCAGAAGAAAAATTAATATAATTATCACTACTTTTGAGGGAAACAAATCATTTTTATCTTTGTATTATGTTTATCTATTGAACATACGGATAAGATATATCTATTTGACTATGCAAAAAGAAAAACAAATCCTCTACAATAAAAAACAGTATCAACAAATTTTAAAAAAAAGTAACAGATTGGGATTTGTTGTTGCTGCTGCTGCTGTTGTTGCAATAAATAGATCTAATAAAAGTCTGACATCCAGAACCTATAAGGAACTGACACAAATGTATAATGGTAATTCTCAGTCCCCAAGGAACAAATCACAAAAGTATACAAACAGATAATTTACAAAAGAGGAAAGACAAATTATAAATAATCACCTGAACATTTTGTGAATTTTTCAATAACCAAAAACATACACATTTTAAAATTTTTAAGGAATTACCTCATGCATTTCAAATCGACACATATACAAATAAAGTGGGGAAATGGGGTGACTGTCACTTTATTGATAGAATTTAAACTAACATCTTTTAGACAGCAGTCTAACAATATAACAAAACATAACATTGATCATATTCTCCACTGTGATCCTATCATAAAAACATATCTTCAATATATTATTAAAAGAAAAATCTCTTTTTACAAAATAATATGCAACTTATATGTGTAATTATAGAAAAACTTAAAAACAATTTCTTACTGGCATATCAATGCAATGAAATATTATTGTAGTTATTTTTAAAAGACCATGAGGAGGAGTATAATATAGAATGACAAAGAATGTAAAGAGAATTAGGAGTATCATATGCACTAAGGCTATATATTTAATTTTAAATATGACATTTTCAATGACACTGCTGGACCTGAGTAGAAGGTATAGGCTTTCTTGTTTTATGCCTCTCAATATTGATAAACTTGATTAACAAAAGACTCTTGTATATGCACATGGCACACCTCTAAAACTTGTTTACTTTACTAAATGACATGCAACTTGAGGCGAAGGGGTGGGGAATGATAATTAACAAGTAGAAACAACAGATCTTGTATTCTATACATCTTTCAATCAGTTCTGCCTCATATTTTATAGAAAAAACAGTAAGGCCAATCACTGTGAACTTCCTCTTCTCTCTTCTTCATCATCTCCCATCACTCAGGTGTCTTGTGCCTCTGAGATTCTCTGCTCCTTCACCTTTGTCTCGTCTGATGAAATGGTTTTTTACCTTTTCAAGGCTGATGCCTCTACCTGTTCAAACATTCCTATTACATTCTGTGTCCCCAAATGGACTGTATCTACAGCCACCCCCACTCTATCACTAATTTTCAATCTCTCCCTCTCTACTGGCTCATTCCCTACTACCTTATAAGCATACCCATGTCTCTCCCACCCTGAAAAAACCCTCCCTTGATCCTTTCATCCCTGCTGTCATCCACTATCTCTTCTGCCTTTGGGGGCTAACCTCATTGCAAAAGCCATCTAAGAGGGTTTACTTTCTCTTCTCTCACTCTCTTCTTAACCCCTTATAATCTGACTTCTGACCTCATCATTCTGCTGAAACTGCTCCCTCCAAAGTTACCAATTATCTCTAAATTATCAGATCCAACTTTCTCAATCTTCATTCTCCTTGACTTCTCTGCAGGCTTTGACATTGTTGATTCCCTCTCCTTGATACTCTCTTCCCTCCTGTTTTTCAGGACACCATTCTCTCTTGGTCCTCCTCCTATACATCTAACTGCTCCTTCTCAGTCTCTGTTGCTGGATCCTCAACCAAGTCACACTCTGTAACCCTAGGTGTCCCACAGGGATCTGTTTGGGGCTGTTTGGGGCTCGCTTCTATTCTCCCTCTGTAATACTTCTCTTAGGGATCTCATTCTCTCCTATGGATTTAATTATCTGTATATCAATGATCCTCAGATTTATCTATCCTGACCCATCCTTTCTTCTGGCCTCTACTCTCTTATCTCCAACTATCTTTCAGACATCTTGGACTCAACATGTCCAAAACTCAATTCATTATCTTTCCCCTTAAAATCTTGATTTCCCACCTTAACTTTTCTATTCCTGTTGAGAATTAACTATTCTCCTAGTCCCTCAGGCTCTCAAACAAGGTGTCAGCCTCAACTCTCCCCTGTCTTTCAATCCTCATATCCAATCAGTTGCCAAGGTCTTTTGATTTCATCTTTACAACTTCTCTTGAATATGCCCTCTTTTCTCCTCTGACACTGATACTACTCCAGTGAAGGCTCCCACCAACTCGTGTCTGGACTATTACAGTAGACTGCTGGTGGGTCTGTCAGCCTCCGCCCCTTCTCCATGCTCATATCTCTTCTTTCTCTAATCCATCCTCCATTCCGCCACCAAAGTCATTTTCCTGAAACATTCAACCATATCAACTCTGTTACTCAATAAACTCTAATGGTTCCCATTCGCCTCCAGGATCATACAAAAATGCCTCTTTGGCATTCAAGGTCCTTTATAAACTAGACCCCTTCTACCTTTTCAGCCTTCTTACACTTGACTCCCTGCCATATACTCTGCAATCAATGACACTGGCCTCCTTGTTGTCCCATGAAGAAATCACTCTATCTCTAGGTTCTGGGCATTTTCTGGGACTGTCCTCCATGTCTGGAATGTTCTCCCTCCTCATCTCTCCCTATTGCCTTTCCTGACTTCCTTTAAGTTCCCAAAATGCCATTTTCTATAGGTTCTCTTTCCCAATCCCTTTTAATTTTAGTGCCTCCCCTCTGTTAATTATTTTCTATTCAGCCTGTATATAGTTTATTTGTACATATTTGTTTGCTTGTTGATTGGTTTTGTTGAATCTATTTTCTTGTTTTTAATAGAAAATCTTTGTTATAAAGGATGACCCTCTGGAAGGAGGAAAATCTAGGTGATATTGAAACTAAAGATGTCAATAAACTCTATTTTTTAAAAGAAAACCTTTATTAAAAGGGTCTATTTTATTCTGGACACTGGATTAGTACGAGGATATAAAGATAAAAATGAAATAGTCTTTGACTTCAAGAAACTTATGTACAACAGGGGGATATATACAATATACAAAGCGGGGTGGGAACATCATGGTACTTCATCCAAAAAATCAAAATGGCAGATGACCCAGAGTGCAATGGAGAGATATATGGCAGGCGTGAGTAGGCTACGGAATATTACTTATACATCTTTTCACACAATAAGTACTGCAAAAGATATACAGGAAATGCATGATCAGAAAAGGAGGGCTAGTCACATCATGAAAAAGAATGATATCAGACAGGAAGCCCAAGGGTTTCTCTTGTTTCCACAAAATATCAAAAGATTTATTGGAAGGCTACCAGAGCCAGGGATAGAGCATCTATAGAGAACTTATGAACAATACACTCAAGAATCACACAGGCCAAGAAGATGTGGGTTTAATGGTAACAGTCACTAGTGGAAGGAGTACCTTCATCAGTCAGATCACAAACTCAGTGAGAAAAGAAAGTAAAAGCCACAGCAGCTTACCTTGAACACATCAGTATCCTTTTGATCATCTTAAATAAGGCACATAAAATAATCTTTTCTCCATTGAGTCTAGGATATGGCAATATTGCTCACATGAATTTGATGTATTTCTCAACCTTTTCCATCAAGAAGTTACAGAAAAGGGGGAAGAAAGGTTACTTCAAAATTTTCTAACAATGTCACTCATTTAATGGCATCTAATAATCCTAAAGTTCAGACTTTTTCAAAGGAAAGTTCCCCAGGGTATGAATCTTCTTAGTTTTTGTATAATGAGTTCTTAAGGAATGCTGGGGAACAAAAGATCTTTTACCTTTCCTTTTCTTTCCCACTACAGACTTTAACTAGAGATGCTATCTAAAAGCCAATAAACCAGATCAGAGGCAGAGATGCTGTTCTGCAGCAAAGTCTGGAAAACCAGTGAGAAAAGTCTTGAGCAGGCACATAATGGGATTGCTCATAGATCCTGGTTCTTGTGCTCAACAGCACTTTAGGTGCCATTGAGTCATCCAATTTCCTCATTTTATAGATGGGGAAACTGAGGCCCGGAGAGGTTACGTGAATTACCCAAAGTTTAAAAACTGAAGCTTAAACCGATTAAATGCCTTGCTTGAGGTCACACAGAGTGAAACATTACTGAACCAAGATTTGAACCAAAAGTATCTAACTCCAAACCCACAGCAATTCATACCACTGTGCTTGTGTCAGCACAGGTTAAAAAGAGGATACAAATCAGGATTCCTTTGTATCCCACCATCCCTCCTTATTAAGATTTTGAAATCAAGTAAAACAACCGCAAATATCAACACATATAACACTAAATGGTTTAATAGGAAATGCTTTAATTTCATTAAGTTTTGCTTTATTTTTTAATTTTCAGAAATGTATCATCTGCTTTATTTTAAAATTTAAACCAGTGGTCCAATTATATCATTTTACTGCCTCTGAGGTAGCTCTTTCAAGCCTCAAGGTTAGTACTCTGCTGATGAAAAGCGTTACCCTTTTCTGTCCCAAGATACTAGGAAGGGTGACAGATGATACAGTCCCACACACTGTGGAAATCTTAATGTCATAGGTCTAGTGAACTTTCAGATCTGACAGACAGATAGACGTCAAAACATATCGCTGCTCCCTGGGTCTGGGGAATGTACAGAATGAAGAGAGTGAAAGAACCACCAGGGAACTACGGGGCTTCCAAAGGTATGCTTAGAGCAGGGTTACGTGGACAAAGGTGAGCAAGCGTAAGGCCTGGGGTCGACCTAGGATGTTTACTAGCTACGTGACCCTGGGCAAGTCACTTAATGTCTCCCCCTCAACTGTAAAATGGGGTAATAATAGCACATACCTCCCAGATTTGTGGTAGAGATGGAATGAGATATTTGTAAAATGCTCAGTACAGTGCCTAACACAGGGGTGGGGAATCTGTGGCCTCAAGGCCAGGTGTGGCCCTCTAGGTTCTAAATTGGGGCCAGTTGACTGAATCAAAATTTCATCAGTCAAAGGGCCATACTTGAGGACCTAAAAGGTCACTTGTGGCCTCAAGGTCTCAGGTTCCCCATTCCTGGTCTAGCATATAGTAGGCTCTTAATAAATGTTTATTCCCATCCTTCTAAGTCTCATTCTTGTGGACCTGATGGCTTTTGAAAATTACCTGCAAGTCTGGCTTGTCTTATTTTGAAAAGTATTTGCATGGTTCAATTCTCTTATTTCTACAAGATTCCCAGGCAAGTGTTACTGTGCTACTGTTCTGACTTAAACATAAAAAAAAGCTTTTAAAATTATCATGATTCAGTGAAAGGATATGTCCCAATTTAAATTCATGTCTGGTTTCAGCAAACTTCCGGTTTCCTTAATAATAGGGTGTTGGCAGCAGGAAAGAATGAAGTCTTTCTCTTTCTCAAGTATTTGGAAACCTCGCTTATTTTGAGACTCCTCATCCATTAGTCATCTGTCTCACTGATATTATTTTATATTCCTTTCTAGTTAACCCTCTTCAGTCACCTCTTGTCACAAGTGAAATACACCATTGTTGGATTCAGTCAGTATTTAGAGATTGTCTCTGACCTAAGGAACAGTGAGTGGGCTCTCTTTCTTTTCCCCACCAACTTAACTGCTATTCAAAAAAGCTGCAGGGAAGGAGGAGCTGAATAGCCTGGAAGAGAGAAGGAATAAGGGGAATGGAAGGTAGAGCAAGTAGCTATTCATGTGCATAGGATGGTTACAAGTTGAATAATGAATTGTCCCTGAATATTCAATCATGAAAGTGTCATTTTTTTTCTTAGAAATACTAATTATTCTGCTTCATTGGACTCTTTCTTAGGTGTTCTGAGTTCTGTTTCAATTTACTTGTAACAAATGTGGGTGTCCTAGGAGTTGAGGGGTGCTGCTGAGAGCCAATGTCAAAGTCACTACAGTCTAGATAGCAATATTCTCTCAGCCATACACTTTGGGTGTATTTATGTGACTAATAAATCTCCTAATAAACTAATAAAAACTCCCCATCCCCGGCTTGCCAAAATGCCCTCCATCTGATCAATTAAATATAAGGAGAGAAGGATAAAGGGATGAAAGATGAGAACAATCTGACTATTGCTCATTTTTGGCAGCATTTGGGCAAACTAGGTCCACATTATAGGAGAGTGCCCATAGTGGCTATCACAGACACTACTATTTCATCCTTCCTCTAGTAACAGGGCTGTTTTTCATAAATTCCATGCTGCTATGTGATTCCTCTACTTCAGCAGTTCTCAACCTGTGGGTTATATTCAATTTGTAACAATGAAAATACATCCTGCATTTCAGATATTTACATTACGATTCATAACAGTAGCAAAATTACAGTTATGAAGTAGCAACGAAAATAATTTTATGGTTGGGGGTCACCACAACATGAGAAATTGTATTAAAGGGTCGCTGCATTAGGAAAGTTGAGAACTATTGCTCTACTTAGTCAACTCCAGCGACTTCCTGTTGCTGAAAAAAATCAAATATCACCTCCTGTTTAGCTTTTAAAGTCATATACCACCTTACCCCAGACTAGCTTTCCAGCCGCAGTAGACACCGCTTTCTCCCTTCTGCTCTGCAATTCAGCCAAAATGGTCTCTCTTCTGCAGACCCAATATGCTGTCTTGTCTCTCTGTGCCTCTGCGCTGGCCCTTTCACAGGCTTAGAATGAGCCCCTTCCTCACCTTCACCTCATGAAGGTGTGTCTCTACTTCACCTCCACTTTCACCTCTCTTTCCTTAAGATTCAACTTCTACACCGTTTCTTGCTTGAAGTCTTTCCTAATTCCCCTAGCTCACACTTACCAAACTTCTTTATATTTAAACACTTTGTGTACCTTTGTTATTCACTTTATATTTATGCTCTTTCTCCTCTCTCTCTCTCTCTATATATGCGTGTGTGGGTATGTATGACATTTCCAATGGGGGAGATGACAAGTCTACACACATATACATATCTATCTGTATGTATCTCTATATGTCTATATTGTGTGTGTATGTGTGTAGACTTGTCACCTTGCCCATTAGAATGTGAGTAGGAATTGTTCTAGTCATATATGCAGTATTGAGATTGTTTGGCATGTAGTAGCCATTTGACAAATGATTGATCTATGTGGAAACAAATGAAACAAGGACATCAAAAATACATTATATTTCTTTTCTCATTTCATAATTGCCAAATAGGTTTAGGTAGTGTGTGCTTGGAAACTGAAGATTATAAATGGATAATAATCATTGTCTTCTAGTTGAAAGGTTTTCATTAAGAAAATTTTAAAAAGTGAGATAGTGGCTTGGTCACAGTATTAAATAACTGTTCAAACCAGGACTTGGTTTAAAAAGAAAAAGAATAATTTGGTAGAGCAACAGTAAAAATAGATTTAATTAAAAGCTGTAAAGAGGGAAACTACATTTTTGCTGAAAGGTAACATAAACAATGAATTAATAATACTAAATGTAGATAAACAAGAATGGAAAAGGACAAAGTCTACTCTTTTAAGGGATTGACAATAAGGGGAAAGTGTGAAATACAAATAAATCTAATACAAGGTAAAATATGATAGAACCAAAGAAAATATTTACTATGTAGGTTTTTTTGTTTGTTTGTTTGTTTTTCTTGTTTTTTACTATTAACCTGAATTCTTTGAAACCAGTCTCCTGTGGAGGGACCACCAGCTATGACTATTTGAACCCAACTAGTCAGTCAATAAACATTTATAAAGTGCCTGCTATGGGCTAGGCACTGTGCTAATCTCTGGGGATAAAAAAAAATAGATGGAAAGAAGGAAGGTAGGAAGCAAGATAGGAAGGAAGGAAGGAAGGAAGGAAGGAAGGAAGGAAGGAAGGAAGGAAGGAAGGAAAGGAAGGAAAGGAAGGAAGGAAGGAAGGAAGGAAGGAAGGAAGGAAGGAAGGAAGGAAGGAAGGAAGGAAGGAAGGAAAGAAGGAAGGAAGGAAGGAAGTCAGCACATGTCTTCAAGGAGCTTCCAATATAATAGCAGAAGTTAATAATAATAATAATGGCTGACATTTTTATAGTGCTTACTATGTGCAAGGGATTATGCCAAGAATTTTACAGTAATTATCTCATTTGATCCTCACAACAATCCTAGGAAGTAGATGCTACTATTACACCCATTTTACAGATGAGGAAACTGAGGCAAGCAGTGGTTTGTGATTTGCCCAGGGTCACACAGCTTACAACTGTCTGAGGTAAGACTTGAAATCAGGTCTTTCTGACTCCAGGTCAGGGCCTCTATCCAATGTACCACCTAGCTGCTTACAACCAACACAAGAAAGCTGAAAAATGGTGGAGGAAAGGGAGAAGTTCCAAAGCAGTGCAGGCTGGTAAAAATGAGATGTGTGGAGACTTGCAGTACATGGGTCCACCCTCCAATCAGTGAGACAGAGGGTGTTGTTTCTTGTCCTTTGTTTTCAGAAAGGGACCAATGACATCATGGGTGATGTCCTGATTCATAGGTGAATTGTATTTAAGTAAAGCAGAGTTGCACAAAGTCATCAACCTCACTCTCTTCCAGAGTTATCAAAGTCCAGTGGCAGGACAAAAGTTAAGACTTTGGAGACAGCCTTGGGTGCAGTGGATGGATCTTGGTGTCTTCAGTGACTGACCAAACTCTTAGAGCACTCCACAAGACCTGCTTCATGGTCATTGGAACAATTGTTCTCATCCTCCCATTCCATCAGGGGAAAGTCTTCACACACTTGGGGTAGATATATTCCTAACTCACTGAGGTGTTTGAGGCCTGCCTTCAACCTGGTTTAGCCCATCAGCTAAGATGGTTTACTAGAGTGTGGCCATTGTGCATGTTAAAGCTTCTTGGAGCCACAGGTGAGAGTTGGGTGAAAGGCAGATACCAGAGGTACTAGTCCTCCTGGAATACTCCATGTACCTCTAGGTATCACTACATAGGGTAGTGATGAGATAGAGTACCAAGGCTGATGAGATTAAACTAACAAGGAACTTCTCAGAACATGGCAGAGAAGTCAATCAGAGAAATCTCAAGGTTATGCAGCCAGGTGAGAAATGAGGAGATATCTATCTCCTTATATGGAGGCTTGACCAGATCATGACAGGTTGAAGCAAGAATGCCAGGGAAAGTTGTCAGTTGTCCATTGGTTGTAACATATGTCTATTATTTCAGCTTATCCAGTGAGCTGAGAGCCAGGTGAGTTAGAAATAGGAATTTTGTGGGAGATCTACCATGGAACACATCTGTGAGCAAGAAAAGGAAAATTAAGTTAATCTGGTGAGATTGAGAAAAGCATGAGGATTTGAAAATTAGGGAAGGAGAACAGATAGACCTAACTTCATAGTCCTGGACCATAAAGCTCCCAGAGAAGAAGGGAATCAGGAGGTAGAGGAGCCAAAACTTCACCTAAAGGACAAAACTAGACATTTTATCTGGCAAACACATTTGGTTCATGCAATCCTACCAGAACAGAGGACATTGTTCCAAATAATCCAAAGTGAAGAGAGTGTGAACCTCCAGGTCATTTGAACCACTGTGATCTCCAGGATGAATGCAATGAAGGCAACTGCTGAATTCTAGGGTAAAAATGTCTGAAGTCCCAAAAAGAAAATTTGGGCACCCATAAAGGGAAGGGTCTATGTTATCCAGAGAGGTAAACACAGACGTTTAGTTAGCTCATGAATGGCAAACTCAAGGGGAAGGTTGTTCCTGAAAGGTCTTTGAAGCCCAGGGGAAGACTGACTTACAAAGTTCTACATTTTCCTCTCCCTTGTTTGCTATTTTAACACCTATATATTTTCCCATAGGGTAAGTAGGAAAAACCTAAGGAAAAAAGGAGTTCTTTTCAGGGAACAGGACAAAAGGATAAGGCCTAGAGTATCTTCTTTAGCCAGGCAAGTTGGGTAAGAAGAAAATCAAGCCAGCTTATGTTGACCATAAGTCAAATTTCTGCGCCTCTCTGGTAGAAAAAAAGTTGGGGAGGAGTGTAGATACAAAGGGAAGGATAACTTCAATCAATTCAATCATCATATGGGTAAGAGATTTTTTTTAAATAGAAGAAGAAATCATGGAGTGGGAAGAGGCCCTATATGTACAAAAATATTCATAGCAGCTCTTTTTATGGTAGCAAAGAATTGGAAAGCAAGGGGAATCAATTGGGGAATGGCTGAACAAGTTGTGGTACATGAATGTAATGGAATATTATTGTGCTATAATAAATGAGGAGCAGATGGACTTCATAATAACCTGGAGAGACCTATACAAACTGATGTTGAGTGAGAAGAGCAGGACGAGGAGAAATTTGTACACAATTACAGACACAACCTATGTGTGACAACCAATTTTGATAGACTGGGCTCTTCTCAGCAATGCAAGGTTATAAGACAACTCCAAAAAACTCATGATGGAAAAAGATGTTCACATCCAGAGAAAGAATTACAGAGTTTGAACACAGATTGAAGCAAACTACCTGCTTGCTTTCTTTTTCTTGTTTTGTTTTGTTTCCTCTTTCCAATTGTTTGTTTCATCCAGGAGTTGTAATCCTTCTTTACAACCTGACTAATGCTTAATGTGAAGGTATTTTCAGATCCTATATTTGATTGCATGGTGCCATGGACAGGGGTAAAGAGGGAGGGGGAGAAAATTTGAAACTTAAGGGACTGTGGAACTGAATCTTGCAAACTAAAAGTAAACAAATAAATTAATAAAAAATAAAAATAAAATAGAAGAAAAAAACAGGGATGGCTACTATATTTAGAGATGAAACTCTCTCTTTCTCCCCATGTATAAATATGTGTGTGTATATGGAGAGTTTCATATACATGTACATACATACACACAGAGGGAAACATAGGTCATAGGATCATAATTCTGAAGATGAAAGAGAATGTAGAAGTCATATAATCCAATCCCCTCACTTTACAGATAAGGAGACTGAGGTCCAGAGACAAATGAACTGAATTGCCCAAGGTCACACAGGTCATACGTGGTAGAATGGTAGACTCAAAAGCAGCACAGCCTCTGTAATGTTCGGGAGTCCATAAAAAGTCCTCCCCCTTCTTGTTCTCACTCAACACTCAAGTAACAAAGTCAGGGTATTTCTTAGGGGCTTCAGAGAAGGTGAGACTCTCACAAAATTTTGCTTAGCAGTCTAGATTTTAAATTTGTTCTTACATAAAAGAATCCACAAAATCATAGAATGGCAGTTAGAAGGTGCCTCAGGGGCCACCCACCTCTCTGGTCCAATCCATCCTTGAATAAGGGTCCTCTTTCTAGCATCCTCTCACTTGAATGTGAAGACTTCAGAGGAAGTGAGCAGTACCTCAAAATCTACCAAGCCAGCCCATCCCACTACAGGACAGCTCAACTTCCAAGTTGTTCATCATTATCAAGCTGAAACCTGTCTCTCTTTACAGCTTCCACCTACTCTTCCTAGTTATGACATCCAGATCCAAGCAGAACAATTATTTTTAAAGTACCCTATTTTGTATTGATACCTTATGTTTTTATATCTCATTCATTTACAGATATATCTCTTTCCTCTACCCTACCCAGAGAGCCATCTCTTGTAACAAATATAATTTTTTAAAAAGCAGTTGAAGAGTGCCTAGGTGGCACAGTGAATGGAGCACTGGCCCTAAAGTCAGGAGGACCTGAGTTCAAATTTGGCCTCAGATACTTAACACTTACTAGCTGTTTGACCTTGGGCAAGTCACTTAACCTGAATTGCCCTGCCTTCCCCCCTCAAAAAAAATAAAAAATAAAAAATAAAAGCAGTTTAGCAAAACTAAGCCACTCATCCATTGATGATTCTGACAGTATATACAACATTCCCCATCCATTGTTTCCTACATCATTAAGTGAGGGAGGTGAATTTTCTCGATTCATTTGGCAGGCAAATTTGGTAACTTATTTTTATGTTTGTTTGCTCTTTCTATTTCTATTAGTGTAATCATTTTGTGTTGTTGTTTTCCAGGTTGTGAAGTGGATCAATTCTAATGGTACTTTAACACCACAGTCCATAATGTCTTTCCCAAGTCTTCTCTTCCCTAGGCTAAACATTCATAATTCCTGCAACTTTCAGTTAATAGATATTAATGATTAATGAAGAATCTTCAAAGAATCCAAATCTTAAAAAAAAATAAAGGGAATAGAAAAACAGAAAAAAGTTTCCATTGGAATATAATAAAGATATGTTCTGTGCGGATGGATCGACACATTTCTTTCCTATAAGGACTATTCAAAATGACTTGAAAGTGTCCTCTGTTTCATATTTTAGAATCCTGTTAAATATAACTGATGTGCCTTAAAAATAACAATAACAACAGCAAAAACACTGCCACAGGTATCAGTCCTTACTGTACAAAGAAAGGACTGTCAATATTTTTTTTCTTATTTTATTACCTCGACTTAAATGTCCTCCTCCCCCCAAAAAGTGTTCTCATATACATAGTAGAACACAGAAAAGAGAAACATATATGGAACTTTAAATCCCCATTTCATACTTTCTAAAGCCTTTTTAAAGCATGTAATAAATTCCATGCTACTTTCAAAATTTCCTTGCTTATCTACACTTCCTTTTGAACTTCCTTCTGTTCTCTTTCATGAATTTAAAAAAATGTTTCAATGGCCTTCACTTTTTTTTTACATGACTGTTGCTAAACCCCCTCTCCCTTCAAATAAAAATCCAGAGAGGGGCGGAGTGTAAAAAAGAGTAACAACTAAACATAGTTGAGCAAAACCAAGGCCATTTAGTGACCATGCACAAAATTATGTCTTTTTCTATACCCTGAGTCTTCATCACTGGGCCTCTGGAGGCACAGTTGATCATTGTATCAATGAGTTCTTAAGTCTTTTAAAGTTGTTTTTCTTTAGAATATTATTGCTTTTGTATAAATTCCAGTTCCATTCACTTTACTCTGTATCACTTCATACTACCCAGGATTCTCTGAAATTTTCTCTTTATTTCTTACAACACAATAATATTTCATTACATTCTTCAATCACAATATTTTCAGCCATTCTCAAATTGATAATCACTCTTTTAAATTTGAGGTCTCTGATTTTCTTCTCCCACAAAAAAAAAATTCCCCCTTCCCTTTCAGGATCAGGTAGTTTGTTTACGATTATTTCCTCCCCAGTATTATTCTCCTTCTTAACATCTACCCTGCTCCCACTCCTGCTTGCTTCTCTATTGTTTGATGTAGTTCTACATCAAAATGTTTGTATGTTCAACACTCCCTTATCTTATTCCAATAAGTGAAGCTGATCTGTTTCCCCAATTCCTTTCTCCATGTTTATATACTCTTCTTCCCATATACATTAATTAGGAAAAAAAGCAGATTCTACCTCTTTCTTCCTTCATTTTCTGTAACTGTATTTCTTTTATTTTCCCTTCCCTTTCCCCTCTTAAAACCTTCAGAATAGAAAAAAATCTACACATAGATTCTTCTGTTTGTCTTCTTTTATTCCCTTAACACCCTTTGAAGACATTGAAGTTCTAAAGAGACATAGTTCTTTCCATCCTAATTAGATTGTTAGAACTACATCATCATATAGTCCCTTCTAATTTCACAAATAAATTTGCCTTTTTCTAAGTTGCTCTTGATTTTTGTTTTTACATTTTAAAGTTCTATTTAGCTTTGGTCTTTTCATCAGAAATGCTTGAACATTCTCTATTGCACTAAAAATCCATTCCTCCCCACACTCACCCTGCAGCTGTTTTATTTAGCTTTCTAGGGAAAACTATTTCTGTAATCCTATAGCTTTTGCTCTTTGGAACACTGCATTCCACGATCTCCTTTTACCTGCTAGGTCTTGTATAATCATGAATATGGTTCCTTGGTACTTAAACTGCTTGTTTCTAGATGCTGGCAGTGTTTTTTTTTCTTTTACATGGGACATTTGGATTTTATCTATGACATTCCTGATACTTTTCCTCTTGCTATTTCTTTCAGGAGATGACTGGTTTTTTGTACTTTAGTTTTGCCCTCTAGTTATAATAGATCTGGGCAATTCTAATTTTTAATTTTTTAAAAAATGTAGTGTCATGCCATACCAACCAATCTACCAAAAAATCACTTTATAGAACTAGAAAAAATAGTGACAAAATTCATTTGGAAGAACAAAAGGTCCAGAATATCAAGGCAATTAATGAAAAGAAATGCTAGGGAAAGTGGCCTAGCTGTACCAGACTTTAATCCCTATTATAAAGCAGCAGTCCTCAAAACTGCCTGGTACTCAGCGTTGAGGTACCACATCTCACCAGTCAGATTGGCTAAGATGACAAAATAGGAAAATGACAAGTGCTGGAGAGGATGTCGAAAAATTGGAACTCTAATGCATTGTTGGTGGAGCTGTGAACGGATACAACCATTCTGGAGGGCAATCTGGAACTATGCCCAAAGGGCTATAAATAATTGCATACCCTTTGACCCAGTAATACCACTTTTGGGGTTGTATCCCAAAGAGATCATAGAAGTGGGAAAGGGTCCCATATGTACAAAAGTATTTATTGCAGCTCTCTTTGTGGTGGCAAAAAACTGGAAATTTAAGGGATGCCCATCAATTGGGGAATGGCTGAACAAGTTGTGGTATATGAATGTAATGGTATACTATTTTGCTATAAGAAATGGGGAGGAGATGGTTTTCATATTCACCTGGAGAGGCTTATGCAAACTGATATTAAGTGAGAAGAGCAGAACCAGGAAAAATTTGTATACAATCACAGACACATCGAATATGTGACAACAAGCTTCGAAAAACTGGACTCTTCTCAGCAATGCACAGTTATAAGACAACTCTACAAGTCTCAGGATGGAAGGAAATATCTACATTCAGAGAAAGATTTAGAAAGAACAGAGTTTAAATGGAGACTGAAGCAATCTATATGCTAGTGTTCTTTTCCATGTTTGGTTCTCTTTCTTTTTTCTCATTGTTCATTCCATTGGTTACAGTCCTTCTATACAACCAGACTAGTGTCCAATGTGAAAGTATTTGCAGATCCTATACTTGATTGTATGCCACCATGGGGGAGGTGGGGTGGAGAAGAGGGAGGGGAGAAAATTTGAAACTCAATGGACTATGGAACTGAATCTTGTAAACTAAAAGTAAATAAATAAATTTTATATATATACATATACATATACATATATATATATATATATATATATATATATATATATATATATATATATATTAGACTCTGTATATACAATTGGGTGCTCATCCTATAGCTGGTTGAATGACTGGAGTAATCATGAGTGCCTTCTATTAGATACAGGTGTGTTAAGCTGTTCTGCTCCAAGAAAACCTCCCATGGTGTATCCTAGCATCAAACATACTGATTTTTTCATGGAAGAGATAATGATAAGGTTCTAGTCTCTTTTCTCCCATTATTTCAATGAGTGTAGTTAACGTGACTATTATAGACCTCAGTTTTCTCCTCCAGGAATAATAATATACTTCTAGGGTTGTTGCAAGGATCAAATAAGGTACTTGATGTGGAAGAGCTTTGAAAAGCTAAAATCCTGAAACAACTGTAAGAAATTACATTGTGATTCACATTTGTAAAAGTAATCACAAATGATTTGATGTTAACTTGGCAGGATGTCTCCAATTAAGTGCCTCAGGGATCTTGCTTGGCAGTGTATTGTTTATCTCTGACTTGGATAAGGTATAGATGGTAAATTTATCAAATTAGCATATGACATATGGTGGGGAGGGAGAACGCCAACTCCAGATTTTTTAAAATCTTGACCAGCTCACCAAACATAGACCAAATCTAAGAAATGACATTTTATAAGGATTAATTTAAAGCCTTATACTTTGGTTAAAAAAAAAATCAGTGGGGGATGGAGCCAAGATGGTGGTGTAGAAGCAGCAAAGTTTTGCAGCTCCCACACAGCCATCTTAAATACCCAGAAAATACAACTCTAAACAAATTTTAGGGCTCCAAAACTCACAAAAATACAGAATACACACCTCTCACTGAAGGCAGCTTAGTAGGCAAGGCTCATCTTGACAGGCTGGGAGCCAAGGCTGGCCAAGTTTGAAACCTCGGCCAGGCCTCAGGGCAGTAGGGAGGAGCCTCAGCTGGAGTCTACAGGAGAGTGGATCTGCAGCACCTGGAGCAATTTACACATTTATCAAGCCAGGAAAAATAAGGCTTAGAGAGGAAAAGCCTCTGGCCAAACTGCTCCCAGGGCAAGGAAGCAGCGGGAAGTGGCAGGACTGGCTGCAAGCAGCAACTGCCTCCACTGGGCAGGTTCAGAGCCCCTGGCCTGCAGATTGCAGGGGGGGCAGGGCAGAGAGAATTGATCAGAGCCAAGGGCTCTTGCATTGAGCAACCTGGATCCGGATCGTGGTCTTGGGTGGTGGTCCTGGGGTGCGCTTGTAGCAATCCAAAGCTGGTGGGGGCTGCAGCACCCCCCTAATAGCTCTGGCAGCTGTGAAAACTCCAGCCATTTGGGACAGAGCTTTCCCCCTCCCTCCCTCTCCACCACCAGGAAGCAGAGTTCCACAGAGCTAAAAAATCAAGCAATTAATTGACTGGCCAACATGAGGAAAAGGAAGCAAAATAAGAACAGCAATAAAACTCTAGAATCCTTTTTGGGGGACAAAAAGGATCAAAGCATGGAACAGGAGGAAGAAAACATAGTCAGAACTCCCACACCAAATGCTTCCAAGAAACGTGAAGATTGCCTACAAGCTATAGATCAACTTTAAAAGGACTTTGAAAACCAAATAAGAGAAGTGGAGGAAAAATAGGGAAGAAAAATGAGAATAATGCAAGAAAATCATGAAAAGAGAGTCAACCTGACTGAAGAAAGTAACACTTTAAAAAATAGATGAACTCAAATGGCAAAAGAGGCCCAGAAAGCCAATGAGGAGGAGAATGCTGTAAAAAGTCAAATTTGCCAGATGGAAAAAGAGTCTCAAAAGCATTTCAAAGAGAATAATTCCTCAGAATTAGAGTGGAACAAGTAGAAGATAATGACTTTATGAGAAACCAAGATATTATTAAACAGTTACAAACAAATGAAAAAATAGAAAGCAGTGTGAAGTATCTCCTTGAAAAAACCACTGACCTGGAAAATAGATCCAGGAGAGACAATTTGAAAATTACTGGTTTATCTGAAAGCCATGACCAGAAAAAGAACTTGGAAAGCATCCTTCAAGAAATCCTCAAAGAAAATTGTCCTGATGTTTTAGAATCAGAGGACAAAATAAAACTTGAAAGAATTCACCGATCACCTCTTCAAAAAGATCCCCAAAAGAAAACTCCTAGAAATGTTATTGCCAGGTTCCAGAATACACAGTTAAAGGAGAAAATATTACAGGCTTCCAAGAGAAAACCATTTGAATCCTGTGGAAGCACTATCAGGATAACCCAGGATCTGGCAGCTTCTACACTGAGGGATAGAAGGGCCTGGAATATGATATTTCAAAGATTAAGGGAGGGGGGATTAAAACCAAGAATCAACTACTCATCAAAATTGAG
>CM053595.1:233372896-233393625 GCA_028646575.1 Pseudocheirus occidentalis
TGTTCGTGTCTTCAGTCAGCCACTGAGGAGCCAAATCCAAAATCTGCCTTGACTCTATAAAATTATTCCTTATAAGCACTGGCCTTCTCCCAAGTCAACAACCAATAGCATTCTTCCACAACAGGGGAATTCACACCTTTTCACCAATGGACAGAGTTCTATACTTAGCCCTAAGTATCTGATCAAACAAATTGATTACCATTACATCAGATTAATAATAAAGGAGATAAAATATGTAGTCAAACGATAGGCTTTGATGGAATTTCACTTGCTCATTGCTTGGGTTTTGATGGCTCAGAGTGAGTGTAAACAACAACTGTTTCTGTTCTGGCCAGAAACTCTTGAGTGTCTTCCCTTCTGTAATAAGATCTTCCAGGTCCATTAATAGGCCCAATTGCCCTGCCCTAGCCCCTCCAAAAAAAAAAAAAGATTATAATCTTCCACAGAGGGTTGCTGATATATGTAAAGTGTTTTGCACAATTTCAAACACTATATAGATGTCACATCATTATTGTTGTTATTTAACTTTCTCATCCTTTCAAAGGAGTTCAGATAGAAATGGTCTTATGACAAGTGTTATCATTCTTTTACATATAATGCTCTGTGAACTCTTGCACAGGGAGATAAAATGACTGCTTTTAGTAACTGAATATACTCTTTTAGCTACTCTGTAGCAAACAGGATGATAGGGAAGTGATTTCTTTGGTTAAGTCTCTATGTTCTGAAAGCCTGTCATTTCAAGTAGCTTGGAGATTATATGTGTTTGTTATGGTGACAGCTGTTAAAAATTTTGTTTTTAATGTAACACAGGCTCTGAGTTCCCTTTCCCCACTCCAATTTGGATAAGCACATTAGGTTCCCAGAGGATAGCTACTACTTCAGCCCTCTGTATTCTAGGGATAAGCCTGCAGGGTTAGGATTATGTGATATTATCACCCTAGATGAGCCCCATCTGGTGTGTTTTCCCCTGTATCAATTAACCAGTTAACATATTCCCAATTTAACTAGTTTTTACAAATAAATATTTATTGAGTTCTAGCATAGCTTATTTTTTGAATTCTTAAGGGTATTTTGAGGCCTGTATTTGCATTATGGGGATTTTTCACATGTATGAAAGATAACAAGCTTCTTATATATGTAGTAACAAACAAATTCTGATTGGGTAAAATTTCCAGTATAGTGACATTTTTAAAAGATTATGGCATAGGCAATGTGATAAGGTAGATAGGGAGCTGGGCTGATTCGGGAAGACCTGGGTTCAAGGCCTGACTCTGACAACTATTGACCTAACCTATTAGTGTCCTAAGAGACCCTCAAACTTACTGAAGCCAGCATTCCATTCCAACTTGTTGGTGGGTCCAATGTAAAGGGCCTTAGACCTCAGACTACATTATATTCTATCCTTTTAGGTTGCGAGTGAAGAAGTATTGATTATGCACTACAACACTGTTGTAGAATCTGTGCCTTTGTTGGCATGAATGTATATTCACCATGTTCTTCGCAGAAGACTTTTTAGAGTACTTTCCTTTTTTCTTTCCTTTCTTTCCTTCTTCTCTTCATCTCTTCTCTTTCTCCCCTACCACTTTGAAAAAAAATCAATCTGCCCTACTATGTGTTAAGCACTGTGTTATAACACGGGGATAAAATTTTTGTTGTTGACTCATTTCAGACTCTTTGTGACTCCATTTTGGGTTTTCTTGGAAAAGATGCTGGAGTGGTTTGCCATTTCCTTCTCCAGTTCATTTTATAAATGAGTAAACTGAGGCAAACAGAAGTAAGTGACTTGCCCAGGGTCACACAGCTAGTAAGTATCTGAGACCAGATTTGAACTCAAGAAGACAAGTCTTCCTGATGCCAGGCCTGGTGCTCTGTGCACTATGGCGCCACCTAGAGCTTACATTATATTCTACTGTTGGTGGTGAGTAGGTGAGGGTTGGGGAATATACAGAGTATTCACAAAGAAGCCAAAGCAGAATATATACAGCTCAAAGTGGTTTGAGGAGCAAAGGCATTAACAATTGGGGGAACAGGAGAAGTCTCTTGAAGGGGGCATTTCTCTACTTCGACTAAATTTTCTCTTTTATAACTTTTACCCTTTGCTCCTAGTTCTACCTTTTGGGCCTAAATACAACATGTGATGGGGAAGCTGGATGATGCAGTGGATAGAGCACACGGCCAACAGTCAGGAAGATGTGAGTTCATATCTGGCCTCAGATACTTACTGACTGTGTGACTCTGGGCAAGCAGCTTAACTCTGCCACAGATTCTTCATCTATAAAATGAGCTGGAGAAGGAAATGGCAAACCACTCCAGTGAATAGAGCACTGGCCCTTACTAGCCGTGTGACTTTGGGCAAGCCACTTAACCCAAATTGCCCTCCAAAAAAAACCCAAACCCCGAATGAACAAGAAAGCTCCATGAACAAGTCCATGGGGTCATGATGAGTGGGACATGACTGAACAACAAGATCATAGGATGAATACTCCCTCTTCAAGGTAACAGCTTTTCAACTAATTGAAATTATATTACATAATTATATTATGTAATTAAATAATATGTTATATAATTAATCTGCCTTCTCTAGGCAAAAAAATCTTCAATTCCTTCAATCAATTCTGATCTAAAATGTAAGTTTCTTGAAGCCAAGGACTATTTATCTTTTGTGTGTGTTTAGTTCTAATGTGTAGTTCAACGCCTTGTGCTTTGTAGATGCTTAATAAATCCTTATTAAATTGAATGACATAAGTAAAGGCCTTTCTCCATCCTGGTGCCACTCGAACTAATTAATCATGTCCTTCCTATTTACATATCAATAGTACCTTTCAAATATTGTGGCATTAGCCTATCAGGAGATATAAGCAATCTATATAAAGATTACTAGAAAATTATTTCCACCAAAATTAAGAACTAAATAAATGGTTATGTCAAGTAAATATAAAGAAATATGTCAATTTCTAATTTAGAAAATTAACATAATATTCAAATTGATTTACAGATTTAATGCAATGCCATTCAAAATACTAATAGGCTATTTCATGGAATTAAAGTTATGACAAAATTTATATGGAAAAACAAATAGGCAAGAATAAAAAGAGAGACTATGAAAAGGAGAACGGATGAGAGAAGTTGATTTTGAAATGTGTCACAAAGCAACAATTATAAAATATTGTCTTGTGCTAGAATAAAACAGAGAAATTTCAATGAAACATAATGTACAACCTAGAAATAGGATGTAATGTATGTGAGAGATTACTATTTGATCAACAAATGCCCAAAACCACTGGGGAATGAAATCATCATTCATAAAAAGCTGTTGGGAAAACAGAATCACTGAACAGGAAGGAGTTTAGATACATATATATCACATACCACACTAGAGTAAATTGAATCGATACTCTAAATACAAAGAGAATCTTTAAAACCTGTCAAGGAAAAGGAATTCTCTTTGTCTCAATTGTGGGAAAGTAGAAATTTTTTAAAAATCAATCTGTAGAATCAGGATTCTAGATTCTATTCTGTTATGCTTTTAGAAAGCTTAACATTGTAGCCAAAGAACTATAGAGAGCATAGTCAATGCTCTTCACGAAAGAACATGAGAACCCTTTGACCCAGTAATACCACTTTTGGAGTTGTATCCCAAAGAGATCATAGAAGTGGGAAAAGGACCCATATATACAAAAATACTTATTGCAGCTTTCTTTGTGGTGGCAGAAAACCTGGAAATTTAGAGGATGCCCATCAATTGGGTAATGGCTGAACAAGTTATCGTATATGAATGTAATGGAATACTATTGTGCTATAAGAAATGGGAAGGAGATGGACTTCATAATTACCTGGAGAGGCTTATACGAACTGATGCTGAGTTAGAAGAGCAGAACCAGGAAAATTGTACACAGTCACAGATACATCATATGTGTGATGACCAACCTTGATAAACTGGACTCTTCTCAGCAACACACAGTTAAAAGACAGCTCTACAAGTCTTAGAACGGAAGGAGATATCTACATCCAGAGAAAGATCTAGAAAGACCAGGGTTTAAATGTAGCCTGAAGCAATATATGCTATCATTCTTTTCTATGTTTGGTTTTGTTTCTTTTTTCCCATTGTTCACTCCATTGGTTACAATGCTTCTATATAACCAGACTATTGTACAATGTGAAAGAATTTGCAGATCCTATACGTGATTGTACACCACCATGGGGAGGGGGTGGGAAGGAAGGGGAGAAAATCTGAAACTCAAGTGATTCTGAAACTGAATCTTGTAAACTAAAAATAAACAGGTCAATAAAAAAAAATTAACTAAAAATAATAATAATTTTAAGAAAGAAAGAGCATGAGAACTTTTTTTCCCAAAAGATATTTTGCTTCTTTTAGGCAGAACAAAGACAACTAACATCAGAACTTGCTGTAATCCATTATTTGTTCATATTTTCCTTGTTCGGAGTATTCCAAAAACTTCCACTTGACTGCCACAACTCACTGGCTCTCCCAACATTTCATACCTCACCAGTCTTCCAACTTTGCCTCTCCTTTCCCAGTTACATTTTACTGTATTCCCTTGGTTTTTCTGTATTGTCAAATGTTTATGAATTGTTTGGGTATACTTAGTACAAAGAATCTGGCTATAATACTAAGTTAATTTGTGTCTATAGTGTTGTGCATACACACACACACACACACACACACACTTAAGTGAAATTACAGGATTTTGAGTGAATTATTTGACAATTCAAGTAAAAGTAATTATTAAGTTCAAAATGAATGGGTTTGGTTATTCAGTGATAGAAGGATTTTGTACAACAAAAAAGAAAGCATTAACCCTAAAATTTTAAAAAAGAAAAAAACTGAGGAAAATGTGTGCAGACTTGGAGAATTGTATGCCATTTCCCCAAGCATTCTCCAAAGGAGGAAAGGTCAAAGAATAATTTTTAGAGAGGGAAGCACAAATTGTCAACTAGCACATGAATATCTGTTCAGATTCTTGAATAAACAAATACCAATAGAGAAAACCATGAAATATTCAATTCCACTAAGTTAGAAAGTATATATATATATATATATATTATATATATATATATAGTGTGTATGTATATATGTATATATATATATGTGTGTATGTGTATATGTATGTGTGTGTACAATATTAGTTGAGCAATGAGTAATTCAGCACTCTATTATATTACTGATATTGTAGTAGACCAGATTTTCAGGGGCTCTGGTCCCATTATGGAAATGCTCCCCTCTCCTATAAGGTCATTAGGCAGATATGCAGGAAGAGTATAATCTTGTTGGGTGGATGCTATCATTGGTTCTGTGAATATCTAAAGAAAGTACAGGGTAGTTAATTTGCAAGTCTTGTTTGTGACTCCCTGTTTGTTTGTGCCTCTGGACATGGTCCTAGGATAAAATCTTTATGCATAATTAACTTTGCCTGAGCGGTCCTTTCCAAAAGAGGGTCTTTGTATTCAGGTTACGTAAGAATCTCTGCTATAGGGAATATAAGCCCTATGATTTTCTTGTATCCTTGGCTCTGTATGAAACGGTTCTGTAATAAACAGACTACTGAATACGCCCCCATCTCTCTCTCTTTTATTCAGCTGGTAGCTAGGCCATACAACTGTGCTGGACACAGCATGATATGACAGTAAATCTGCATAAAATTTGGGAGCAAACTGGTCTTGAGAAGTGGAAAGCTGATTATACCCTTTGATCTACTTGGCAATTTGTTGTTATTCTTTTGTTTTAGTCATGTCCAACTCTTTGTGACCCCATTTGGGGTTTTCTTGCTAAAGACACTGGAGTGATTTGCCATTTCCTTCTCCAGCTCATTTTACAGATGAGGAAACTGAGGCAAACAGGGTTAAGTGATTTGCCAAGGATCATACAGCTTGAAAGTGCATGAGGCCAGATTTTTAACTCAAGAAGATGAGTTTTCCTGACTTCAGGCCTGGTACTCTATTAACTATGCCACCTAGCTGCCCAGGGTCATTGTTGTTCATTCATGTCCAACTCCATTTGGGATTTTCTTGGCAAAGATACTTGAGTGGCTGGCTATTTCCTTTCTCAGCTCATTTTATAGATGAGGAAACTGAGGAGGACAGGGTTAAGTGACTTGCCCAGGGTCAGTCAGCTTGTACATATCTAAAGCCATATTTGAACTCAGGTCTTTCAGACTCCAAGCCAAGAACTCTACCCATTGTGCCACCTACCTGCTATAACTGTAATAACTTTATCCTAAAGGCATCATGAACAAAAAGTAATTGTCTATATAAAAATATGTGTAGCTCCTTTATTTGTAAATTGAGAAAAGCTGGAACAAAATGGTATGTTTATGGGTTACAGAATGACTTAATAGCATATTACTATAGTGTAACATCATGGCACCAGAAAATGACAATATTGAGACTGCAAGGAAAAGACACAGGAAATGATCCCAAATGACATTGCCAGAATAAGAAAAAGAGCATACATGTTGGCTACAACTATTTTTTAAAACGAGTTCAAGTGTCCAGACCTGGAAAACTATATTGCAGCATACATAAAGATCTGATAACTGTGATTACTGAAAAATCTATTACCATTGAAAAATCTTGGAAAATTAGAGATGTTTTGCCCAACTTTTAAAAATATTAAACAATGGCAGTTACAAATATTTAGAAAAGGAAGTAATGATCAGTAAGACCCTGTATGACTTCATTAATTATTTTATTATAAATGTATTCATAATATTTACATTATTTATATTTTATTATAATTATGAAGAATATATTATATCTATTTTCCATATTTTATATATTTATATAATGTAATTTATGTTGTACATAAATGTATATATTTACATAATATGTTGTATATATTAATTAATTACACAAAACCTTTTGGTCATGTAGGACTAACCTCATTTCTTTTTTGTCTTTTTTTTTTTAACAGTTACTAGGCTGGTAGAGCAAGAAAATTCTATAGATATCATTTGCCAAAACTTCAGGTAAACATTGATGAAGGTTCTCATGCTGTCCTTGTGAACATGATGGAAAAATATGTCCTAGATGATGATCTAAGTAGGTGGATTAGGAGCTGGTTGAATGATACTGACACAAAAAGTATTCATAAATGCTTCAGTGTCAATGTAAAGGGAAGTCTCTGTCGGAGTGTTACAGGGACCTGTCTTTCCTTCTATACTAATAATTATTTTTTAACTCAGATAAAAGTGGAGGTACTCAATTCATCATCAACAGAAATAGCTTCCTAATGCATAAGTCTGACCATGCTACTCCCCTTTTCAACACATTTCAGTGACTCCCACGGTGAGCAAGCAAATTTGAAAACAGCACCTAAAGGTGGCCAAACAGGACGCAAAGGACCTTGAACTTAAGCTATATTTCATTAATTTCAATTAAATTCAACAAGAATTTTTTATATAGCTTCTATATTCAAGGTGCTGTATTAGGTCCTAGGTTTACAAGATTAAAAGAAAAAAGGTCTCTAACCTTAAGGACTTTATATTCTATATTGGAATCCATTGAGGGAATTGGAGATATTTAACTTGGAAGAGACTGGGTTGGGGTGGGAATGATAGCTCTTTTCAAGTACTCAAAAGGTAGTCATTTGGAAAAAGGATTAAATTTGTTCTGTCAGGCTTCTGAGGCCAGAAGAAGGAGCAATGGGTGGAAGTTGCAGAGATATATTTGGGCTTGATGTCCAGAATAACCTCCCAGTAATAATTATTCAGTTGTGTACAATGCTTCATGACCCCATTTGGGGGTTTTCTTGGCAAAAATATTGGAGTACTTTTACCATTTCCCTCTCCAGCTCATTTTATGGATGAGGAACCAGAGGCAAACAAGAATTGTAAGTGACTTGCCCAGGGTCCACAACTAGTAAGTGTCTGAGGTAAGATTTGAACTCAAGAAGATAAGTCTTCCTGCCTCTGAGCCCAGTGCTCTGTCCACTGTACCACTTAACTGCCCTTCCACATAATTAGTGCTGTTTAAAAGTAAAAAGAGGTGGTAACTTCTTCCGCCTAGGAAGTCTTTAAGAAAAAGTCAGATAATAATTTGTCAGACATATTCTGGAGAGATTTCTTTTTCTGATACATAGATTATTAGCTATCCCGTATAATTCTGAAAGAATGTGATTCTGTGGGACATACTGGCTATTTTCAAATATCTGAAGGACTATCATATGGAAGAGGAATCAGACCTTTTCTCCTTGGCCCCTGAGTATTCAAATCCTGTCTCAGGCACCTAATGGCTGGATACCTACAGAGAAGTTCAGAGCTCAGTTTCTTCATCTTTAAAATGTGCATAATAACTTTTGCACTACCTACCTCACAGAGTTGTAAAGAAATCATTTTTAAAACCTTACAATGCAATAAAAAATATCAGTTGTTACTTGTTCTGTAGCTATAATTTTACTGATGCAGAGAACTACCTCTACCAATACATTTCCTCCTACCAATGCAAATCAGCAACTCTCAGAGAGTTGCCTAGGAAACGGAAAGGTTAAGTGATTTGCCAAGGGTCACATTACTAAGATACAGTATGTCTGAGATAGGACTAGAACCCAGGTCTTTGTGACTCTGTGGCCACCTTGTTTATCCAGTCTGCCGTGGTACTTCTCAAGTAGTTATTAATTTTATTGATCTGATTTTTGGTTTATCACATTTGATATGACTACTGAATATTAGTCCAATATTCATCTCTCCGCTGTTGCTTAGAGTATTTCTGTTAATCATTCCATTAACAAGGCATAAAAGTGACTGAATTAAAGCAAAGATTCTATTAATGATCTTTGACTCTTCTTTAAATACACACCATATGGGTGTTAATTCTATTTTCAGGCTTGGAGCAATCCTGATATGATATAAGATCATATGATGTCATATATCACCATCTATTCAACATTCAAACATTTGTAAATAACTTGCAATATGAAAAATAATGTGAGTGATATTATAAAAAAAATTTGGGAGTCAAACATTTTTATAAATGTTCATTAACGTCCTGGAGAAGAAAACTTTTTGGAATTAAATTTCTTGGAGTCAAGCTCAGATTTTAGAGTCATCTTGGAATCAAGTTCAGATCCGGCTTTCTTTAGAATTCAGTGAAAGGTGTTTCTCTGGCTTTTGGAGAGCCAAGGCCCTATTTCTGTGATGGTGTGAAAAGGATAAAGTGAGAAGGATTCTGGATTAGGAGTCAGAGGACTTGGGCTGTCTCTGCCACTTACTAGCTGTGTGACTCCTTAGGGCCTAATTTTCCTTATCTGTGAAATGAGAAATTGGATTAGATGATCTTGATGTCTTCCAACTCTAAATCTATGACCCATCAGCTAGAACATTGGCTTTATGTGAAATTGTACTAATTCAAGTTTGATTTCCTTGAGAGTCTCAGCATAATGTTTCTAGGAAACATTGTTTGAGCCATGTATGTAGATGAGGGTACCTCAGAAGGGTTTCCAGCATGATCAACTTGACTTTCACCAGTTTGAACAGATGGCAATGTCTGAATGTGGAATGGAATGGGAAAGCATTTATTAAGCCCTTCCTATGTGCCAAGTACTATGCTAAGTGCTAAGGCTATAAATAGGAAAGAAAGACAAGCCCTTACTCTCAAGGAGCTCACGTTCTAATTAGGAGAGACAACACATGTAATGAGATTCTGTTGCCGGTCAGATGAAAAGGCTCAGTAGTCCTTAAGGTGAAGTGGAATGGTAGAAGACAAAGTCCAGGAGTCTTTAGGGTATAATATCAAATCATAGCATTATAGATCTAAATTAGAGGGGAATTGAAAGACCATTTGGCCCAAAAGACTCACTTCATGGATGAGAAAATTGAGGTCCAGGGATGCTGAGTGATTTGCACAAGAGATTGTAGTATCTGTATCGGCAAGCACCCCAGCATACCCAGGGCAGCTGCTAGCACAGGTTCTTAGATCTGCTTTTCTAAAGGAAAGCAACTCAAAATGGGTTAACTATCTTTCTTTAATCAAACAAACATATCATTGACCTAGTTCAGGGGAAAAAGTCAGCACCATGAACTCCAGAGAATACAAACCCAAGTTACAAGCAGACCAAGAAACAGATCAGCAGACGGGCTTCCAACCATCTGACCATCACATCCATTACCTATTTAAGTTACCAGAGAGAGAAGCACCAACATCTGGGTTTTCAAAGCTGGGGGGCTCAATGGCTTCTCAGAGTCTCATCTGGCCAAATCACACAACTCTTCTCAAACTGAGCCCCAAAGGAAACCTCACATCAGGGCATATATATAGGCTTCTCCGGGTCAGAGAATGTCACAGCCCTCTTGACCCACTGTCCAATTACAAAGTAACAAGGTGTGGTCATTCCCAAAAAAACAAACCTCCCACCACAGGATCCGCGTGACCACATTCAGCCTATTAGGGGCAGAGTATACTTTCAAATAAGGGAATGTTCTCAGAGCCACGTAAGCCTATCAAAGGGGATAGGGGCAGGAAAGATCTTCAGATTCTCATTACAGTATCCCACAGTTGACAGTCATATACCATCACCTGGAGAAGTGGGTGTTAAAAATGTGGATGTTTTGTGAACTGATTTAACCATTCTGGAGAGCAATTCGGAACTATACCCAAAGGGCTATAAAACTGTGCATACCCTCTGACCAAACAATATCACTTCTTAGGTCTATATCCCAAAGAGATTATAAAAATGGGAAAAGGATCCACATGTACAAAAATGTTTATAGCAGCTCTCTTTGGAGAACTGGAAGAATTAAGAATAGGAATTGGAACTGGAAATTAAAGGAACAGCCATCAATTGGGAATTGGTTGAACAAGTTGTGGTATAAGAAAGAATTGGAATAGTATTGTGCTGTAAGAAATTACGAGCAAGTAGGCTTCAGAAAAACCTGGAAAGACTTATATTAACTGAGACTGAGTGAAGTGAGCAGAACCAGTAGAAGTCGTAACAGTAACAGCAGCATTGTGTGATGACTAACTTTGATAGACTTAGCTCTTCTCAGCAGTGCAAGGATCTAAGACAACTCCAAAAGACTCGTCATGGAAAATGTTCTCCACATCCAGAGAAAGAACTGTGGCATCTGAATGCAGATTGAAGGATACTATTTGCTCTCTTTGTTGTTTGTTTTATTTTGTTTCTTCTTTCTTGTAGTTCCTCCCATAGGTTCTAATTCTTCTTTACAACATGACTAATGTGAAAGTTTTAAAAAAGAAAAAAAGTGTGTGTTATTTAACATTTAAATACTGAACATAATTTGATCTCTCTTGTATAATAATAAAAGTGCTTTGCCCAGGGATGCATAGGGTCTAGTTCCAGAGCAGATGGTAAGGCCTGGAGGACCTTAGGGAACAATTACAGGGTGGATGGTAAAGCACAGTAGTCTGCCATCTTACTAGAAGGACTGTAGTTGATGACTCTCTGCCCATCTAAGTGATGTTATGTTCCCAACCAAGAACTAACCAGAAGGGGTTGCTGTACCCAACAGCCAGAATATAGGAGGGCTCTGGGTTACTTCCAGTGGGGAGATATCAACTGAAAGGTCAACATCTAACTGGAAAGGGGCTTACAATACCTGGTGGAAACTGAATGATACCAGGGGCCAGCCAGTGTAGCAAAAGGATTCCTAACAACTAGCTTCTGCTAAATCCTCATTGGGATCTTAGTAACTACAGAAAGGCAGGAGAGAGAAAGGTCCTTGGAGGCCTTCTGGTGTCTGTTCCTGCTGAGCCCTTGGCCTACTTGCTGAGTAATAAATATAAGTAAAAGAAAATGGACACCATTAAATAAGTTTTTCTGAAGCAAAAATGACTGTAAAAAATACATGAACGCCCTTAGGAAATCTTATGTGGATTTATATACCTTAGTCTTGAGGATTTGATCATGAGAATTTTCAACTAAAAATAAAAGAGAAGGGAGAAAATCTCCCTTTTTTGTCTAGCAAGCTACATACAACAAAGTTACAGGTACAGGCATACTTCAGACATATTACGGCTTTTGTTCCAGACCACCACAATAAAGCAAATATTGCAATAAAGTGAGTCACACACATTTTTTAGTTTTCCAGTGCATATAAAATTTATATTTATATTATACTATAATCTATTAAGTGTGTGTGGTATGTAAAGGTATGTGCCTTAATTAAAAAACACTTTATTGTTAAAAAAAATGCTAACCATCTGAGCCTTCAGTGTATCATAATCTTTTTGCTGGTGGAAGGTCTTACCTCAATGTTTATGTTTACTAACTGAGCAGTGTGGTGGTTGCTGAAGGTTGAGGTTGGCTGTGGCAATTTTTTTAAGTAGAACAGCAATGAAGTTTGCCTTATTCATGGACTCTTCCTTTCACTTGAAAATGTAGAGGCCATTGTAGGTTATTAATTGCCCAAATTTCATTATTGTTGTGTCTCAAGGAATAGGGAGGCCCAAGGAGAGGGAGAGAAATGGAGACCAGCTAGTCAGTAGAACAGTCAGAGTACACATAACTATTAAGTTCTCTCTCTTAAAAGAGTGTGGTTCATAGCACCCCAAAACAATTACAACAGTAACATCAAAGATCACTAATCTCCATAAGATGTAATAATAATGATGATCATGATGATGATGATAAAAAATTTGAAATATTGTAAGAATTACCAAAATATGACACAAAAACACGATGTGAGCCCATGCTGTTAGGAAAATGACACCAAGAGACTTACTTGATGTGGGGTTGCCAAAAGTTTTCAATTTGTTTAAAAAAAAAATAAACAGAGGAGGCTAGGTGGAGCAGTGAATAGAGCACCGGCCATGGAGTAAGGAGGACCTGAGTTCAAATCCAACCTCAGACACATGACATACTTACTAGCTGTGTGACATTGGGCAAGTCACTTAACCCCAACTGCCCTAAAAAAAAAAGTAACTAGTTATTTTAAAAAGTGTTATAAAAAAATTTAAAAATTTAAAAAAATTTAAAAAAATAAACACAATGTCTGCAAAGCACAATAAAGTGAAGTGTGATAAAATGAGGTGAATCTATACAGCAAAGGAAGAAGAAGAGAAGAGAGAACCACTAATTCCAGATAATATCCCATAAAGGAGCCAGTAGCAATAAAAACTCATGACTTCAGATTGTGTGCGAGCTTGTGTGTGTGTGGGCATGTACAGTAACCCCTATGGGTTCATTTCCTCAGTCTATACACTGACACTGACAGTTTGAGTCTCCAGAGGAGTGACTACTACTTACAGAGTTTTAGGGATGATTCTGTGGGTGGTTTATCCTCTTATCAGTTATACCTATCAGTGTGTTTCCCTTTAACAATCAGCCACTTGACTCAGTTGTTAGCAGATGCTTTTATTCAAATAGTATAGCAAGAACAACAGTAAGAAAGCATTTCCTCACAATTAGAATAAACTGCAGCATAAATATACACAGAATCCAAGGAGGATAGGCACGGACTTATAAGATAATAATAGTGAGAAATATTTGTATAGAACACACATAGTATAGTGCCAGTGCAATATTTATGGTGCCCATGATCATGATAAAGACTGTGACTATAAATATCACATGACATTCAATCACAAAATATACAAGTTCTCCATGTAGAGGATAGAACCAAAGTATTTATTTAGACACCAGAAAACAATCCCCCAAACAGGAAGCCAATTCCATCACAATAGTAAAGAAATTAACAAGCCATAACAACATAGAGAGCCATGCCATCCTTCAGCCTTCCCACAAACCAATACAAGATCAATATTTACTCATAAATCTCTTTATCTCCTTGCCTGAGCTCTTCTCTCTTCCACTGTCCCTCTGGCTCTGACTCCCAGCTTCCTGTGGCTCTGTTCTACCCTTCTGCAAACTCCTCCCATCACGAGTGATTACATTTAGCCTTAGGTGGCAGAGTTTACTTTCAAAGTAGGAAAGTCTTCAAATTCCCCCTAGGCCTATTAAAGGACAGGCAAGATCTTCAAATTCACATTCCCATTACACATAGCCAATGCAATTTACAATTCCAAAACCACAGGACCTTGACATAATTTTTTTCTCCAGCTAGCCTTCATTGTTATGTTTGAAAATGAAAGTAAATTGAAGGTCTGAGCATGATCACTTTATTAGGCTAACAATAACCCATAATTGGGTCAATTTCCTCTTTCCATGACCAAAGACCCTGAGGTAGGGCTCACCAACCTTAGTACAGTTTTGGGGAGAACAGACTTGGACAGGTGGGGAAGACAATTCAATTGGTTACAAGGTAGACAGCATCTAGGAGAGGTGATAACATGATTGGCTACATCAAACAGAGTGTACTAGCACTTACACGGGACCATCAATCACCCCTCTCTGACACAGAATGCATGACTGATTTGTGGGACGCATTGACATATTGCAGATGTTGTTAGCGGACCTGAGTTATCAGACTCCCTGGTGCCTAAAAAGGTTTGTTAGGGATATATGGCTTTCTTCATTGGTGCAAGGACAGTTCAGGGACAATGTATCTCTTAGAGCAAGCAACAAGACTAAAGATAATGCCAGATTTTTTCGGTATTTTCTCAGAAGCTGAAGACATGGTAGATAACAATTTTCCCCATTAATTATAACTTTAAACTAACTCAGAAGGAAAGCGGAGTTCCTGAGCTCAAGTCAAGGACGTGAAGACTCAATCATAAAAATCAATACATCATAAGATCACTTACATTGTAGGAATCAATACACAAGAAACTAGAGGTAATATTAATTTTGATATTTTCATTACAAAGACCTTTTGTTGTGGGATATGACTTCAGTGTTGTTCATTGATTCAACTGGGCTGACTCCTCTTATGGCACAGCATCTTCACTGGACAGATCAATCCACTGCCAGGCCAGGTCAGGCAACTCTCTTAGCTGGACTCCTCTCAGGCCCAGCTGCTGCAAGAATGAATGCGTCAGGCAGGTTGCTTGTCTACTGGGTTCTTCACAGGGTATAGTGTTTCTGCTGGATGCTACAATTAACTGGAGTCCTTGGCCTCACTCTTCAACGGGCAGCTTCAATGGTCACTCTTCAATGGGCAGCTTGGCACTCACAGCTTCAATGGGTAGTTGCAGTCTTCACCACCTTCATTCACCCTCTAGTTTGGCTTGATGTTCTAGCATTTTCAACTAGAGTTAGTTTTATTTTCAGCAAAGGCAATGACCCTCAGAGTAGGATCAGCAGAAGCTTCCCTTCTTTGATTCCTCTGAGGTTTCTCACATCCAGGAAGAAGGTGAGATCTGTCTAGCCTCTCCAGTTGTACTTTTCTTTCTGGTTCACAGCAAGCTCCCTTTACTTACAATAATCAGCCAGTCACACTTCTCAGATTTCTATTAAATTTTTATTTAAATGAGTGGTTTGGGACAAAGGTATTGAAATGCTCTATGCCATGGGGCAAGTTCATTGTCTCATTGGCCTCCTCACTGGCAATTGAGCTGTTCAAAGCCTCGGACTCTTTCTAAGTTGCAAAATGCTTCCTTTACATATGAAAAGACTTTCCTTTTAAATTTCAGTACCTCTGTTTTTGTTCCTTTTGTCCTTCAAATTGACTAAATCTAAAGGGACGTATTCTTTTATCATCTCTAAATGAATTAGAGAGTGGCATATAAGGAACCAATGTGAACTCAGAGGTATCACTTAAACTTGGTAGGATATGATTTATGAGTTTAATCTGACTTTAGTAGAATATACATTATTTAGAGGCGTATATTAAGTAGTATTGTATATACCATGCATCTTTTTAACCACATGCTACATATCAGGCATTGATCTAACTTCTGGGAATACTCTCAAACACTCAACTGGATCTTTGATCTTATCAATTTTAGAGTTCCTTCAACAGTGCAGCTTGCAACCCATTCATACCTGCTTATCCTGTGTGACTTTTGTCCATGTTTTCCCATAAAATCACCACAAGAAGTCTGCCCAGCATACTAGGGGCCTTCCTCCTTTCTTTTAACAACTTGATGTTGCCAGTGGAACGTTCCTGCTATCTGCCTATTTTCCCTGGTCCTCTCCTGTGCCCATGCGCCGCCCATCTTTTTTCCTATTGTACACTTCCCAATGACATCTTTTATTCCTTTTACTCAAAGTTCCTCATTGGACACACACACACACACACACACACATATGTATAAGGCCCTGATATTACCCATTATGTACCTCTATGTCATTTTCACTGCTTCAGAAACTGTGTTCCATGTCTTTCAGACGTACAGCAACAAAAATATAATCTTAGTGTTAAAAAGACGGACCTTCATTTATTAGAGAAACTTGGAGCCATTAAAGGTATTTTTCAGTCTCCTGAAGGCAGTCAATCTCACTGTCTCCTATTCAATTCTGGGCCCACCTTGTTAATTTTCACCAAGTTCTATGGATGATCCATCCACTTGCAGGTCATCATCTGGATAAGACATTCTTCATCTACTTGCATTTTCCCTTGTAGATGGTCACAGCAAATTCTTGAGTGGTTAAAGATTTCTAGGGAACACAGAAATCCAAGACTTACCGAAACCAACACTTCACCTTCAAACAGAAACTTCTCACCATCCCCAGGGAATCTCTTTTCAACTCATAATGAATCTCTTCCATCACAATAGTAAATGCATTCAATGAATACACATCTCTTTGTTTTATGCCTAATCTCTTATTTAGAATGAGTGATCGAAGATTATCTCTGGTGTTCTATCTTTCAAGGAATTGTGAATGATTTTGATTTATGTATGGTGTCTTTCATGGTAGAGAACTCCTGATTAAGGTCCTTTGCTCTATGCAACACCTTCAAGCCAAAGATTTGCTCTACCAGATCAAAATCTTTTTCACAGTTAATAATAAACATGGTGGCATTTTATGTTCTCTAAACCTTCTAGTCAATTGCATGATGACAAAGATGAGTTTATATTACTAGGTAGCTAGGTGGCACAGTGAATAGAGTGCTAGACCTGAGGTCAAAAAGACTCATCTTCCTGTGTTCAAATCTGGCCTCAGACACTTACTAGCTGTATGACCCTGAGCAAGTCACTTAACCCTGTTTACCTTTGTTTCCTCATCTTTAAAATGAGCTGGAGTAGGAAATAGCAAACCACTCTAGTATCTTTGCCAAGAAAACCCCAAATAGGGTTATGGAGGATAGAACATGACTGAAATGACTGACCAACAAAAAATAACCACTCAAGTTCCATCATAGTATATCACTAGTGAAAGCCTGCCTCATTATGTCCTCAATGCATGAGTAGATAGAGGAATTCCAAAAAGATTTTGTACAAATAGAAAAATAGGTATATAGGATAGTAGTTGGGGATGTTCTCAGTCACGGTTGAAGATTTTTTCCCTATCTTTGGTATCTTGTCCTCTCCTTCATGCTTATGAATCGACTCCTCACCACCCTCACAATTTTGTCACTTCTAGCACTCATCTCCTTTATATTACCTTTATATTACCACTTGATCTGATCTTGCTGCTTTCTCCACCTTTGGCCTCTATTTCTATCTCCTCTATAAGCACACACAATATTGTGACATTAGCATCCAAGTGGGGTGTTTAGATTGTCCTTGATGGTGAAAAAAAAAGTTGGATGTAACAATCTTGTAGATTTTTTTGGCCTTCTTTTTGTTGTCCTCCTGCCATTTTCACTCCTAAATGTCTTCGCTAAAAGAGGTCTTGCCAAACTTTCTTTAAAGTGCTTATAATATACTTTTTACCACTTCTCTCTGCTTTATAAGAGAATACTAATCATAGCTACCCATCATCCTTCTTAAGGTTTTAAAGACAAGTTTAAATTTCAAACCAGCCTTATCTTTGGCCACCATTTATCTCTATTGTGAATAGATTAAGAGTTTGCTGACTGAGGCACGTTATGTTCCCTCTGTCTTCTTGTTGCAGCAACTGATTTATATTGATTAAGTTGCTGTATAACATCATTAGAATTTGCATCGATGTAATTTCTGCCATCCATCATATACTTTTGTTGTCAATTACTTATTTAAATAGTTCAGAAGTAAGTTGTTTCAATTGAATGCTATATCTTTTTTTCATAATTCTTTTTTTTCTAATTCTGATCTTATACAATCAGTGGTCTGACAACATAGATAAATAAATAAGGCTGGCTCTCATATTGTCTTTTCCTGTCTAATAAAATACAGTTAATTTCATTTTTTGTGATGTCATCTGATGATGACCATCTCCAGTGCTTATGAATTCTTCTATATGAAAAGAAAGTGTTCGTGATATAAAAGAGAGAGGCTTCAAAGACATTTTTCATTTTTTTGCATTCTTCTTGCTGATCTTTGCTTTCTGATCTATTTCTTATGATCCTCACCTATTCTCACCTTGGCAATGACATCCCAAGTAGGAAAGTACTTTTAATTTGGAGGGTCTCATTGAGCTCTTTGCAGAATTTTTCTGCCTCTGCATTGTTCAGTGAGTCATTCAATAAATATTATGCACCTATCACCTACCGGACTCTATGCTAAGCCCTAGGAATAAAAAGAAAGGTTAAAAAACAAACAAACATGCCTTGCTTTCAAGGAGCTCACAGTCTACTGGGAGAGACAATATACAAACTACTATGTATAAAGTATACAGGAAAAACTGGGCATGACAAACAGAAGGAAGGCACTAGAATTAAAGGGGTTTGAGAAGGACTTCTTGTAGAAGGTGAGATTTTAGTTGTGACTTGAAGGAAGCTAGGGGAGCCAGGTAGCAGAGATGAGGAGGGAGAGCATTCCAGGTATGGGGTCAGCCAGTGAAAATGCCCGGAGCCAAGAGATGGACTATCTTGTTCAAGGAACAGCAATGTCAATACTGGATAACCAAATATATTGTGAAATAATATGAAACCAAACCTACTGACTCATTTCTTTGCCTCTTCAATAAAAATCTGAGTCACCCTCCCAATTAACTGCAACTTTCTTTTCTTTTGTACATTTTATAGCACAAATACAATGATTATCTTGTTCCTTTGGTTGTTATCTATTCTCTAGCTCCTGATGTCATGATCTTCTTCAAGAATGAAGGACAAACAACAACAATCCAATAAGCAGTTGGTGATTCAGGACAGGAACTCAGGAGAAAGACTTGGGTGGGATATATAGATCTGGGAGTCATCTATATAGAGATGATAATTAAGGGGGACTTGATAAGACCACTGAAAGAGAGAGAGAGAGAGAGAGTAGAACAAGAAGAAAAGATACCCCAGGATAGAACTGTGTGTAGGATACCCATAGTTAGGAAATAGGATTAGGGTGATGATCCAACAAAGGAGACCCATAAGAAGCTATCAGACAGATAGGACAGCCAAGATTTCAGTGTCATAAAAAAACAGAAAGGAGAAGATATGCAGGAGGAAAGGCTAGTCAACAGTTTCACATACTACAGAGAGGTCAAGAAAGATGAGTTGGGAGTAGGGGGAGGGAAATTTTTGAATTTGCGAGTTAAAAGATGATTGGTTACCTTATTCTAAGCACATATCCTAGTGTAGTGGCAAAGGACCGAACCTGGAATCCAGATGACCTGAGTTTAATTTGGCCTCAGAAACTTCTGGCTGCATGACATTAGGCAAATCACTTAACTTTTATCTGCCTTTTATCTGCAGTTTCATCAACTGCAAAGTGGGAATGATAATAGCATCTACCTCCCAGGGCAGGGGGATCAAACAAGGTATTTAAAAAGCATTTTGTAAACTTTAAAGTGCTACAAAAATGTTAGCTATTAAACTTTAATTTTAGTATTATTATTCTGCTTGGTGCCAGAAGGAAATATAATATCCTGTGGTTCTGTGTGCAGCCTGCTTTTGTTATGCCTATGGATGTGTCATGGCAAAATTTTTGACCCAAAGATGGTGTGTAATTTTCCTTTTGACCAACCCACAGAAGCACGGGCACAGAAGACTTTCTAGAAGTCTGTTGATTTTTAAGTTTAGAATCAAAACTATAGGGGAACTTTAGGTAGTCCACCCAACAGGCATGTAGATCCTTTCCTGCTTGTAAGTTTCCACAACAATGCCTTATGGGTATGGCAATGTGGGTTACATTTCTTAATAGTACTTCTAGAACCTGAACCTGGCAGAAATACTTAAGGTATCAGGAAGAAGAGCTCAGCCAAGTGACCTTGGCAGGTTAAATGAATTTCTCTTCCTTCCTCTCCTCTCCCCACCCCTTACCCTCCTCCTCTTCCTCTTCTTCCTCCTCCAAAAGCCCAGTAAGAGGCAGCTTATTTCCACCGCGATTGTCACTCTTGAAATGACAAGTCTTAACAGAGTGACCACTGAGTCCGAATAAAAAGTTTTTAGGGAGCTTTAATTTACCAGCTGGGGCTATCTCCACGCCAATTGAAGGGAGAGAAGCCCATAGCTCAGGGCTGGTGAATCTTTTATACAGTACAGCATTTGTTTGGCTAACTAACATAATTTGTCACTAAGCTAATTATTATGTGAGCAATCTATTACTAAGGCAAGGGGAGTCTGTAGGCAGGAGTTGATGGATAAGGGGAGGGGCACGGGGCATGATGACTTGGGCATATAGCAGAAGAAAAATAAAGAAAAAGACAAATTACCCCAGGTTCGTTCCCATACCCCAAGCCAGTTCACAGGTTGGTTCACTGATTTCTAGCTGGAGTTCATCTCGAGTTCAGGTTTTTACTTGGCCTATTTCTTTTCTTTCTTTCTTTATATATATATATTAATTGACTTGTTTAATTTTAGTTTACAAGATTCAGTTCCAGAATCACTTGAGTTTCAGAT
>CM053595.1:233394125-233414022 GCA_028646575.1 Pseudocheirus occidentalis
CTAGGTCATTCCTTTTATTAATTGATTGATTGAATCCCTCTTAGGGAAACTAGGTCATTCCTTTTGTTAATTGATTGAATCTTAAAATGTGAAGCAGGTTTCTCCCTTAGGGAAACCAGCTGATTCTTCTCTTTTCCTTGTTCCTTTCTGTAATAAGATTTAATATTGAGACTTTCCTTGTTCTGAAGATTGTATATAATATTGTGAACTGTTGAAACTGTGAACATTGTACTGAATCTCGATTTGTAACGGAATAAACAGAGTGTTCACTAATACTGTGTAATCCGAATCTTAAAAGCTCTTCACAGTAGCATTCTCTCAGGAATCTACTGCTGATTGGCTTTACATCGGACAAACTCATTAGTTGGCTTAGTATCTGGCCAGATGGTCTTAGTACTTGCCAAAGGTCACATGGTCTGAGGCTGGATCTGAACTCAGGTCATCCTGACTCCAGGGCCAGTGCTCTATTCACTGTGCCTCCTAGCCACCAGATTATAACCTCATTTTATGGATGTGGAAACAGAGGCTTAGACAGGCTAAGTTACTTGCCCTGAAACACAGAGATAATGCTTGTCTGAGGTGGGATGTGAAAAGGTCTTCTTGACACTATCTCCTCTATGCTCCACCACAATGACAAGACACAGGAAGACAGAGCCATATGCAGCAGATTAGACACAGTTTGCATGAAGTAACACAATACATAGCCCATACAGCAAAGGCAAATACAAAGAAACAGGTCACATGCAATGTATACTATTACATGCTAAAAATATGCACAAAATAATATGATAAATAAATACAAAATAAATTTATCAAAATATTTATCATAGAGATGTAAATATGTATGTTATTGCTGCTGTTCATCTTTTCTTCATTCTTGAAGAAGACCAATGACATCAGAAGAGTAATGTCTTGACTTGCACCTGAGTTGAATTTAAGTGAGGTAGAGCTGTACAAAGTCATCAGCCTCACTCTGTGCTCCACAGTCACTGGAGCCCAGCGACAAGACAAAAGACAAAACAATAGGATACAGGGGGAGACTTCGGCCTTTTAAACTAAGGTCTTTCCCAGGTCTCTGTCTAAAGAATTAAGGCAAAAGATGACCTACTTTGACTTCACAACAGAATCAGTCTTGGAGGGTATAGCGGCAACTACACTGGCATACCCAGGATGGCTGCTAGCAAAGGTTCTTAGATCTGCTTTACTGGGAAAGATAGCTGTTTAAGGGGTCAACAATCTTTTAAAATTACTTTCACTATTAGTTCAGGGGAAAAGTCAGCACCCTGAACTTCAGAGAAAATACAAACAGAAAATACAAGCAGAGAAATAAAGGGCTTCGAACTGTCTGAGCAATTAGCACAGATCAACAGAGAGATCCAACTGTCTGACCAAGGCAATAATGCATACATAGTTACTAGAGAAAGAAGCACCAACATCTGGGTTTTTCAAAGCCAGGGTGGGAGTAGGGGAGGGGGCCTTATTAATGGCTACCCAGAGTCTTATCTGGTCAAATCACAAGAACTCTTTTCCAGTGGGGTGAAAACCAAAGCAAAATGCTAACCTGAGAATATATATCTATATCTATATCTATATCTATATCTATATCTATATCTATATCTATATCTATATCTATATCTATATCTATATATACCTATTTTAGAGCCAGAGGGCATCATAACCCTCCAACCCTTATGACTCAAAGCCTAATTAGAAATTAACAAAAGGTATGAAAGCCTTCCTACAAGCAAGTCTTTCTTAAGCAAATTTCCCTTAATGGTCTCTACCCTGGGGCCTATTAATGGACCTGGAAGATCTTATTACAGAAGGGAAGACACTCAAGAGTTTCTGGCCAGAACAGAAACACTTGTTATTTACATTCACTCTGAGCCATCAAAACCCAAGCAAAGAGCAAGTGAAATTCCATCAAAGCCTATCGTTTGACTACATATTTTATCTCCTTTATTATTAATCTGAGAAACTCATTAGTTGGCTTAGTATCTGGCCAGATGGTCTTAGTACTTCAGCAGTAACCTGTTGACTGTTCTACATCTGACTATGTTCAGAACCACTGATCCACAATTCTATCTCAGTCTCTAGAGGGTTCAGACTGATTCTTAGTAATACCATTGAAGAGGTGCCCAAAGAGGGTTAGGGTTTGCCTGAGACCCCAAAATACCAACACGCTGGGTCCTGCTGAAAGAATTCCACTCAAGTCTTCTTAGCCAAAGAAAAAATAAAATTTATTGAAAGATATGAGATAGACTCTTACAGAACAAGTCTCTGCTAAGCTATCCTAAGGCGCTCTCACCTAGACCAAGTCTCTGCTAGGGCATTCTGTGGCTCTCTCTCACATGGGAAGTCTCTGTCAAGCCATTCCACAGCACTCTCACACAGATGGAGGGAAGATGGGGTCTTATATACAGAGGAGTCTAGGGGTGGTTCAGAGGAGGAGCCGGGGAAGGGTCTTCAGGAGGAGCCAATGAGATCTGACTCCAGTAATGAGTTTGGGAAGGGACTTCAGGTGGAATTAATGACAATCAGACTTGAAGAGGTTTCCCAGAGTATGAACCTCAAAGATTCAAGGAAAGCTCAAAAGGGGGGTGGGGGCAGTTCCAGAGCCTACACCTCATCACCATCAGTGCAGGCCCCTTAGACTGACACTTCTTCTCAGCTGGCCACATTGCTCACATCTTGGCCAGCCATTAGAATGGCCCAGTCACAGATGACATTTGTCCCCGTGCCTACCATTACCAAAATCTGCATCCTTGCCATACTTACTCTCGCCATGTCTTAAGTCCTAGACTTTTAAAAACTTGCCTGCACTCATCTCATCTGGATGACATTGCCACACTGTGGGCACACCTGCAACCTTCTGGGAACTGTAGTTCAGTGTTGTGGGAACATGGCATCCAGGGACGTGACCTAGTATTATAAATAGTTGTTAAAGGCAACATTCCATCTGAGCTCATCCTTTTCCATGAATGGATTGATTGTACAATTATTGGCAGCCAACCTTAAGATGTCTTAACAAAGCAGTGAGAATCTTGGATACGTGGCATCAATTCAAAACTTGCTACCTGACTAAGAAAATGAACCAGAATTCGTTTTTATTCTGCTGCTACAAGGTCTTATTCGCCTTGGATGAATAAGCAAGTGACTATTTTTAAGACTATGTCAACCTGTCCCAAGTCTCCCAAATCTTAGATGATTGCATCATAAGCACAAGGGTGATAAAATTGGGAAAGCATGAAAGAGAGGGGGAACAACAAAGAACAGTTTGTATCCATGGGCATGCTATTCTTGGGTCAGACATCTGAGTCATTCCCAAACTAATTTAGATAGTTCTAAAGTTCTTATGACTATGATCTCAGGGCTTCCTACAAACAGCAGCAAGAATGAATATTGCTTTCCACCTGAGGCAAAGATTATCACAAACATTTAATCTTAATTTCCCCTGAGATGGATAGCAGATATGTAGCCTCATTTTTATAGATTGAGCAGAGACCAGAAGGTCTATGTGACTCATCCTAAATACATTCAGTTTTGTGGAAGGAAGGTTTAAGAATAAAATATTAGTGAAATTTCTAGAATCCAGTGCTTGGGATTCTGAAATAATACTACAGGAAATGGCACCATAAAAAAAAAATCTAAAGTGTGATCCAGCTTACAAACATGATTATATTCTATGTAAAGAATAATCGGGAGACACAAGGAAAGAGTACCCAAAAGATAGTAACCCTGTATATTCGCAGAGCAATTTACCCTTTCCAAAGTGTTATTCATTATTTCATCTGATTCTCCTGATAACTGTGTGTCAGTAAGGAGAAATGGCATTATTCCCATTTTACAGATGAGGAAACTGAAGCTAAGGGAAGGTAAACAATTTGCTAAAAGTTGCGTGGATAATGATAGAGTCAGATTTTCTGGTTCTTGTCCTGCTGTTTTTCCCACTACACAGATACCTCTTATAATGTTCTAACACCGATTGTTTGTTTTTTTCTTGGAGAGGGCAAGGCTAGGCAATTGCGGTTAAGTGAATTGCCCAAGGTCACAAAGCTAGTTAAATATCAAGTGTCTGAGGCCAAATTTGAACTCAGGTCCTCCTGACTCCAGGGTCAGTGATCTATTCACTGCACAGCTACTGTTAATAATATAACAGCGTTGGCCAGGACAAGCCTACAATTCCCAGTATGCTGTGCAATACAGACTCATCTAATCAAGACTTCATTTCTTGGGATTTTGGTACCTAAAATGTTAGATGATTGCATCATAAGCACATGAGCAGGACAGGAGGAAGGAATGGGAGAGTGAAAGACAAATGGGAAGGAGAATCATGTGGAAGCACCTACAACAGAAGAGGAAACAATGACAAGACAATTTTCTGGAGATGAGAATGAAAGGAGGGAAGAGAGAGAACGACTAATTGGAAACTCTCAGGCTACTGAGAAAAGCAGAGAGGAGGAACAGTGTGGTTGAATTATCCCTCACCCCATTTGGCCACCCACAAGAGACTTTCCTTGTTGTTGTGCACGAATCTTTCCAAGGAACATGTTCCTAGATTTCTCCACTAGTTGCTAATGGAGAACACCAACTTATTAAATATGTATGAGGAGTGTTTTCTTTCTTTATTGATTCTTTTAAACCTCTATAAGATGTTTTTCTTTTAAAATATATGTTCCCTTTTCATGATCTCTTAGTTAAGTTCTGAGACGAAGTTATTTTGAGCTGAGAGGTATCCAAAATATATAGGCTAGGGATTGAATTCAAGGGAGGCCCACTTATTCACATTACCCCTACTATTACAGCAGCAACCATGGGAATTGAAGAGTGAATTGTAAATGAGCTAAAATAATAGCTAGAATTTTTGTTTTCAAAGTGCTTTATTATCTCATTTTATCTTCTCATCAACCCTGGGAGGTAGGGACTCTTATTATATCCATTTTCCAGTTGAGGAAACTGAGGCAGAGAGGTAAAGTGACTTGTCCAGGGTCACACAGCTAAGTGTCTGGGATCATATTTGAATTCAGGTCTTCCTGACTCTAGACCCGGTTCTCTAGTCACCCAGTAGTCCTCTTAAATAGAGTTAATTAGCTTAAATCCTGGCAGTAGTCTTTTGATGAGTCAGACAATGTCTCTGCAACCACAGATTTCTATGTTTATAGCACGAGTTAATCCAGTTACTTCCCCTAGCCTTACAATTAAGTCCAACGGTACCAAACAAATTGATTCTTCACTCATTAACTGTACTCATCATGTTTATCTAAAACAGGCAGATGGTTCACGCCACAGTCACTCATGACACTTTAGTATAAGCAAATGAAATGTCTTCAGCCAATATTTAATAATGATGAAGTTGCATTTCACTTATATTTTACAAATTGACTTACATAATTTGTAAGGTTGACCTCAAAGCAATTAGTTACTATTCATGTTCCTTCTTCCAAGCAGAAATCACATGATAGAAGGGATGCTGCACTGTCCGCATTTGCTAAGCTATAAAGATGCTAAATTTAGAGTCATCTGAATTCTGGTAGATTTTTATGTATAAAAAGAATTTAAATGGCTAGCATTTATATAGTGCTTTAAGGCTTACAAAAAATTTATATATGTTATCTCATTTGTGAGATAGGCACTATTGGTATTCCCATTTTTACAAACGATGAACCTGAGGACAAGAGGTTAAATGACTTACTCAGGATCCACACAGCCAGAAAAGTATTTGAGGCAAGATTTGAACTCAGGTCTTTCTGATGCCAAGCCCAATTACTCTATCCACTGTATATTGGAAAATTTTTGTTCATGAAGTCCACACAGATATGTTGCAATTGTAATGTATGACCTAGAACCGAAGTTCTGGGATCATGCTGAGCAGGTTCAATTTGGGGGATAGGGGTGGGGTTCAAGGTAATTTCTCTTTGGCTCATTTTGTCCCTAGCCAGGTTTGCTCCCACAGAACACTATAATTTGGTTCATGCTTATATCTCTGAAGAAAAGGTTAAGGGCCCTCAACTGCCATTTAATGACTCAGCCTGTAAGATAGGCTTTATTTGACATGGCAAAAGTATGAAAGACACACTCAAATTCATTGTTGTCAACACAACAATCCTTCCCTCTATGATGGAGTTCTTACTCCCCATAGAAACTTATGTAGTTCTCCAGAACTGTAGTTCTCCCTTAAAGTTCAAGCCCTTCCTTTACACACAAAAGAGTTGAGTTCTCTCTCCTAGGGGAGCCCTACCTTTCCAGGAACTTATCCAGTCCTTCAGATTTATAGCACTACCTTTGATTTAGAGGAAGCTAAGTGGTACAATAGACAGAGCACTGGGCCTAGAGTTAGGAATATCTGAGTTCAAATCTAGCTGTGAGACCCTGGGCAGGTCATTTAACCAAGTCTGCCTTGGTTTCCTCAGTTGTAAAGTTGGGATAATAATAGCACCTGCCTTCCAGGGTAATCATGTGGATTAAATGAGATAATATTTGTAAACCACATAACATGATGCCTGATACAAAGTAGGTGCTTAATAGATAACTAGTTCCCTTCTCTTCTCTCCTTAAAGTTCCTCTGAAAGGGAGCTCTTAGAGTTAATATAATTAATGCCACTTTCAATACGTCTAAGACCATGTAAACATGAACAACCTCACAAGACCAGTGAAGAATTTTGGTTTGAGAAATATATGTTCATACACATATTATAATGGTAATTAAGTGCTCCTCAAATGGGCTAGGAGTCAGAAAGACTCATCTTCCTGAGTTCAAATCCTGCCTCAGACTCTTACTAACTATGTGACCTTGGGCAAGTTACTTAACCCTGTTTGCCTCAATTTACTCATCTGTAAAATGAGCTGGAGAAGGACATGGCAAAACCACTCAGGATTTTTGCCAAGAAAACCCCTAATGGGGTCATGAAGAGTAGAATATGACTAAACAACTGAACAACAAAAATAAAACAAAAAGGTGGATTTTAGTGTGAAAAACAAGGAGAAAATATAACTTGGAGACACAAGAATCATGACCTGTCCCAGCAGATTGGCGAGTGGAAGAATGTCACACAGAAGAGACAGAAGAAGGATTGTAGAATACTTAGGGACAAGAAATACATCTGAGACTTTTCCTGAAGATGAGGGATGTGGATACTCTGAGGAAAAGCTGCTCTAAAGTTACTATCAGACGAGATATCATCTTATATGGGTCAGAAGAGGAAGAATTGCAGTGATTGATGGCTTCCTGCTGAAGGGTGCTAAGGTAGCTATTTATCAACCTAGTAACAACAATAGTAAAGTCTGCTGTCTTCCTAAGGCTTGAATCCAACATGCCAGCGACCTTTCCAAGGCTTGCCAAAATGAATGACTACTACCACTTCTGATAATTCGCTCGGGTACAGATAATACTGCCAGAAAAAAATCTATAAAGAATTGCCAAAGATTACAAAATCTTAGACAAGAAACTGTAGGCCTTAGAGGAACAGGTGGTGTTTTCATCATATCTACCAAGGAAAGGAAAGGCATACAAAAGAAAAAAGCAGAATTTGGAAGTGAAAATCTGGTTTAAAATATGGTGTCTAAGAACAGGAATTTGCCATGGCTTAAAACATAGTAATGATAAGCTCTTGGTCAGAGGATGGGTGCAACTAGCAAGAACTGGTAAGAGTCTGTTTTCTTGAAATCTTGAATATTTAATCAAAAGAACCTTAAAAATTAAAAGAAAGGGCAATGGAGAAAACTTCCAAATGATGTCAAAGACAGTATCTAGAATGTCCTAAGACAAGTAACAATTGATATGCCAAAAGTTCCGAAGAGACAAAATCCAAGAAAATCCAGAAGCAAAATTCCCATATCTATTAACAGATGCATAGAGTATGGGTAAAAGGGCAGAGAATAAGGCAACCTGGAGACCCCAAGGCAAATGAAACCTCATAGATATCACTGGGATTTGGTAAAATGTGACCTGTTACTGAAATATGACTCTGGATGGGTTTCAAAAGAAATAAGATAGACTTAGAAAGTGGGGAGGAGTAGTTGTGTTGTATACTATGACATACTCACATGAGGGAATTCAGGAACTAGAGAGGAAAAACATGATGGAGATCATTTTGGTGAAGATCAGTGGAGGCAGAAACAGAAGTGGCATTATCAGAGTGTGCTACAGGTCATGTGGCTAGAAAGAGGAAATAAATGAGATCAGTAAGCAGATAATAAGCATGACATGGAAAAATATATAGGGGACTTCAATGATATAGGAAGTATGAAGGGGGCTCCAGTTATCTATATAGCTTCTAGATTTGTCTCTGTCTCTGTTTTCTTTGTGTCTCTGTTTATCTCTGTCTCTTTGTCTGTCTCTCTGTTCCCTCCCTCTGTCTCTGTGTCTCTCTCTGTCTCAGTATTTCTCTCTCTCCCCCTTTTTTTTCTCCCCTTCTCACCTCACTCCAAAGCAAAGAAGTTAATACTTCCTTGACTTGCCTTAATGGTAATTTAATCTTTCAAAAGGTATAGGAATGAACAAAAGGTAATTTCATTTTGGATCTGATTCTTGACAGCTGGAAAAAGCTGATTGTTGGGGTAGAAATAAAGAGAACATTGAGAAATGGCTATCCGATCTTAGAGTATGTAATAGAGGAGAGAAAAACCAAGCAGAATCTGCCATATACCTTGGATTTGGGGAGAGCAGGTTTCACAGGGTTCAGAGTAAGCAAAGGTAGAATTCTGAGGGATGGAAATTCTATAGGGGAAGCCAGCAAAAGAGGGACAGAAAGCTCTCAAGAATGACATTAAGAGAAATGATTCATCTGAGGAAGCAAAAGGGAAGTTGTCTAAAGGACTGAAGGGGAGGTGCGGAAATTCACCAACCAATTTAGATTTTTTAAAAGATATGTAGGAAACAAAGAATAAATATAAAAGCACAGTTATCTACATAATTAAGAATTGCTAAAACCCAGAATGAGCTGAGATTGTAATGAAAACTGAGGAGAACAGAGGAGGGTTATTTTTTAGTTGCTTTGGGGAAAAAGTAGAATCAAAGAAGAAATTGGATTACCCTCCAGAGTGTATGGGGCAATGATGTTTGAGAACACAGAGAAGACAAAGCTGATTAACTCTTGCTTTTATTTTCTCTGCCAAGGAGAGTGACCTTTGGACTTGAGAGGACAGAAATAATGGATAAAAATAAAATAAATAGAATTAAAATGGAGTTAAGAGGATCTTAGATTTAGAGTTGGAAGTAACCTTAGAGGTCATTGAGTCCAGTTCCTGCATTTTACAGATGGGGAGTTTAAGGCTCAGAGAGGTGAAGCTGGTATCTGAGACAGTATCTGAACCCAGGTATTCCTGACTGCAGGTTCAACACTGTCCACTATCCTACATTTTCTCTCAAACATCATAGATCTCACGGTACTCAACTGACCGTAACACATTCAAGTCCCTGACCCAGATGGTCTTTGTCCATGGGAATAGAAAGAATGGTGGATGTCATCTCTTGATGATAATGTAAAGATTGTCGGAAGAGGGAGATAAACCATTAACTGGAGGAAGGCAAATATCCCAAATTTGAAAAATTATAAGAAAATAAAACCTGTAAACTCTGAGCAAGTGAACTTGACTTTAATTTTCAGCCAAATTCTAGAATGTATTCTTTTTTTTTTTTTTTTTTTTTGGCTTTTTGGAGGGCAGTTGGGGTTAAGTAACTTGCCCAAGGTCACACAGCTAGTTTTTGTGTTAAGTGTCTGAGGCCGGATTTGAATTCAGGTCCTCCTGACTCCAGGTCCGGTGCTCTATTCACTGCGCCACCTAGCTGCCTCTAGAATGTATTCTTAAAGAGATTGTTATTGAACATTTGAAAAAAAGACCTAGCCGAACTACATTAGGAACACACCATGACAGATCAACATTATTTCCATTTTTTGATAGAATTATAACCTGAAAGCTAAGAAAAATTCTATAAGCATAGTTTACTGGTTTAGGAAAGTTTGATTACCTGGAATATTATTCTTGTGGAAAAGATGGAAAGATATAGGCTAAATAATGATGACAATGATGATGATGATGATGATGATGATGATGATGATGATGGGTTTGGAATTTGTTGACTGACCAGACTAAGAGAGAAGTCCTTAATGATTTGAAGGTACTTTGGAAGGAAGTCATAGTGATTGGTACCTGGATTTCAACACAATGTCTCAGCTGCAGTCTCACCCTGGGACCTCCCTCAGATCCCAAGGCCTTTCAGGGACCATCTATCAACCCCTCTGACCCCATCCTGGAACATCCTTTTGCCATGCTGGCCACCTTCTCTCATTGGTGAGTCCCTCCTAGAGACTCCATTTTAAAGAGGGGCTTAGACCAGCCAAGTTTCATTTCCTTCCTCTTCTTCTTATTTTCTGAACTTCAAGCCATGCCCTGAAGGGTACTTTCCCCACTCCCTTTGCAGCTTCCTTTCCCTCTCCCTTTATCTTCCATCTCCTTCCCCCTCTCTCCCCTTTCTCCACCCTCTTTCTTTTTCTCAGTTCATAAAGCAGTTTAGTGGGGATGGATATTTCAGAGTTTACTAAAATTTTGAAAATTCTCTTTCTAATTGGCTCATCTCCCCCCACCTTAGCCTGAGCTGGGGCATATTTACTCTCCCTTTTGTGTTAGTTTTTCCTCTCTCTTATATGCACTTACAGACTTGGACAAGAATCAATATATGTGCCCATGTATTTTAGTGGCAGTTTCAAATATCACAGATTAGCCTGAAAATAAAGCATAGCCATGGACTGGATCCAGGTGGTCAAATCTCTTTCCCATCCCACCCATCTTTCTCACTAGTCATGGAGGGAAGTAAAGTGGTTCAACAGGCGAATGGAGGGTGACCCAAGCAATATTCCAGAGAAGCAGGAAGAAGAAAAGTGCAGTGGACTAGACAGTGGTAGTCTCACTAACCCTGCTGGTTCATCTTCCTCTGCTTTCTGTTCCTATCTGTTCTTAAAAGTCTGTTTTCACTTGTGTTTTCTTTATATTGTCCCTTCTTATCTGATCATCACTCTACTCCTATTACATATCACCTCTGCTTTTTGTGTAGGGTTATCCAAGTCCCATTCCCTTTCCCTGCCAGATCAGAGGGAGCATGAAGAATCGGTACCCTTCTTTCTCTTCCTTTTTTTTCCTCCTCTTCCTCCTCCTTCATTTCATACATTAACTCCTGGGGGAAAATAATTTCTTCCAAGGTCAACAACCCCTGAAAAACTGGGCTGTCCTGGGTAATGTGCATACTTCTGTGTATAGACAGTCCCTTAGCCCACCAAGTCTCCATGGCAACCTCCCTGGGGAGAGGTATTGCATTGATTTTTTTTGTTTGTGTTCCCTAGGACAAGTGACCACCAACCTCATCTGGCCTATTTAGAGCTGCGGAAAGGAGTAGTAGAGGGATGAGAGCAGTCTAGATCCTCAGGATCTTCAGCCAATACCAAGACAGGTACAGGCTGCAAGCTATGTATCTGATGCATGGACCAGTGACCTCATCCTTTTCCCTAAGTGTATACATGCTCCAGCCTGCTATGGCCTTTGACAAAGTGTGGAATTAATTAAAGGGGTAGCAAGGTAGTGCAGTGAATAGAGCATTGGCCCTGGAGTCAGGAGGACCTAAGTTCAAATCCAACTTCAGACACTTGACATTTACTAATTGTGTGAACTCAGGCAAGTCACTTAACCCCAATTACCTTGCCTTTCCCCATCCAAAAAAAAAAAAAGAATTAATGATTACAAAGAAGATAGGTCACATTAATTAAAAAATAAGCAAATAATTTCCCTGACAGAAAAATATAAATAGGATCTTAATTGATGAAACTGACATTTTTTTTCTTCCCTGCTACAGTCACATTATCTTGTTCCTGCTCCAAAAAGAGCAAAAGAAATTTGAACAAGAAGAGTTTGTGCTGTAGGTATCTGAGATAGAAAAGGCCTGGGAGCACTCCATCAGGGCTATGTCACAGAATCCAGCACAGTTATGGAACTAGATCAATGGAGGAAGCTTGAAGAAATCTGGTAATAAATGGGCATGTTCTATGTCGGTATTCTTCTGTGCCTCCTGAATATATTCCTGGGTCTCTTCTGGGCATATATCTTTCCCCTTTAATTCATTTTGTGAATTAATGGAGATCTTTCTGTGAGGAAGATTCCATTGAGCAGGGATATGTTTAAATCTGAATTTAACTGAGAGGGATATGTTCTGTAAAGTTGGGATTCAGTCGAAGGGCTAGACTTGAGGACCTAGCAGGCCACGTATGGCCTTGAGGCCACAGGTTCCCCACCCCTATGCTAGAGTGTTTCTTTTGGCCAGCTCCTGACCAGTAGCATCCAGTGATCTGTGACACCTTGGTAGGTATTTAGTAGTAATTAGGTAATGTTTTCCAGGGTTAGTAAGTATTAAACAACAGCACTAGGTGTTTGTTGTGCTTTTCTGATGTAATGTAGAAAAAGTTTCTCAGTATCTGTAACCAAGTCAGATAACAGGTGGAAAGAATAGTCATTGACTGAGTTAGCCAAGCCCTTTTTCCTTTGGAACTAATCTCACTAGAAAACAGCAATGTCATACATAGTAAGGAATGAATAGCAGCTAAAAACTCTTGCAATTCAAAGTAATAAAAAAAACAAACAAACCTAAAAACAAATATATGCAGAGATATAAGTGTAAGTCAAATGGGGAGCTTAGTACAGGGGTTTTCCAGGCAAAGGAGGAGACCACTTCCTACCAGGAATCTGTTTAATTGTCCATTTAAAAATGATAAGAGTTTCTCTTTCTGTCATTTTCATTAGAGAATTCACAATTTAAACTTATACCACTGAATGTGTACCAAGGTTTCCCATAACCTTCCATCTGCTCACATTTGCTCTGAGAGTTCGGTGACAGGATGCTACATTTATCCACTCTACTCCACTCTATTGTTCAGCACCAGGGAGAAAAGCCCTTAGCTTTTCTAGCTTGAATTGAATACTACTACAGAGACAGATAAAGAGAGGAGCAGTAAAACTGTGAATGCAGATAAGGCTAGACTCCAGCAAAAGTGTACAGGTATGAGACACGACGATGAGTTTCAGAAATTGTCCCCTTGTGGGTCCTGAGTCACAGTATCTGTTGCTACATTTTACATCCCAGTTGATAGGAGTGGTATGTAAGATGAAAGACGGCCACACACTGACAAAGAGGAATTCATCTCAGGAAGGCACAATCTCAACTATCCTCTAGACGTATTTTTGGGTATGGGTCATGGAAAAGCAAGCTGTTGTGCAAAAGCAGATCCAAAAATAAGAGCTCAGAGAAACTCTTTTGAAATGGAACCATGGACAATTCATTCTACTTTAAAGACCAAGGGAGCAGAGGCCACAAATTTTTATATAAGAACATCAGAAGGAGACAACCAGAGAGGCAGAGTTATCATCTCTTACAGATGTGGATTAGATGGCTATATGTATATTGGTAGTTAGGTGGATAAAGTGATAGGCATGAAGTCAGTAAGATTCATCTTCCTGAGTTCAAATCTGACCTCAGACTCTAATTGTGTGACCCTAGGCAAAGCTCTGTTTACCTCAATTTTATCATCTGTAAAATGGACTGGTGAAGGAAAAGGCAAACTATTCCAGTATCACTGCCAAGAAAACCCCAAATGGGGTCATAAAGAGTCAGACATAACTGAAAGGTGGCTGAACTGAATATGCATGTTGGATTCACTCCTGAGGAGAAGGTAGACTTGGTTCTGTGGAAGCCAATGACTACAGACCCAGATTCAGTAAACTGAGATTGCCCTGGCAAACATAAGCATAATCACTTCTATTTGAGTCCATTTCATCCTGACTTAAAGGCCCCCCTGCACTGAGGCAATAGTAGAAACTGAGAATGTTGGCTTATTAGTATCCTAGACAGTGGCTCTAAAGTGACCATTATATTCCTGTAATTCAATGATAAACATGAGAAAATACTTTTATGGCTTATAAAATGCCTAGAACATAGGAGATCGAGTGACAATTTGAGATATATTGAGTTAGCATTAAGTTTCCTAAGGAAATTGCTGTCAACAGGATGCCATGGGTCTGACACATCCATATCCACTAATGTAACTTAAGTGTCAGCACTGTTTGGAACTAACTCCAGGAGGGCTAGCTAGCAGGACAAAGTAAACAACAGTCTGGGCCCAAATAACCACCTATTCTGACTGTGTGTACTTTCTTTTCATCAATACCTTGAACCTGCATAAAGAGTGGGGCAGAGTTCATAGGAGGGGAGGAGAAGAGAGGTTCACTCTCTTTAGAATCTTTATAAGTCTTTGAACCTTCTTCAAGTTTCTTTGGGTTCTACAGTTTCTTTAGGCTTAGAATGCTTCTGGCTTCCAACTTTGAGAGAGAGGATAGAAGGTGCCAACCCCACTAAAGGATGCTGAAGGAAAAGACTTTGGAAGAAGCCAACACGATAAGAGCTGGCAGTCTTCATCTTTATCCCTATCCCTAGCTTATTACCTTAGAGATGTCTAGGGAATTTTGCACTATGTGTGATATCTGGTATTCTCTTTCTTGTTTGAGATGAATTACCTCTGTATGGAAGAGTTCCTTCACTCTGTATTGCCTGAGATATATTCTCCTGTGTATATTTTTTCTGATTTTTTTTGCCAGTGACTTGAATAAATTAATTTCTTTGCCACTTCCTACATGTGCTCATTATGGGACTAGTATTTGGTGGGGAAGGAGTTAAGTCTTGGATAGTCAGAGTCCTTCCCCCACCCCCATTAATGAGCAGTAATCAAAAGTTTAACTTGAACCTGAAAATGATATCTTCTAGACTAATAATAGAAGTGTAGCTAAGCTCCTTCTGGCCCCAATCTCTTCCTTCCCCTCCTGATGGGAATTAAAGTCTGCCTTGGAGAAAAAGGGGAGGAAGGGGAGAGGCTAGAAATATCTATTCTCCCTCCCTTCAGTCCACACACAGTCCCTCCATGCTACTTGTGAATGGTTACACAGCTGTATAAGATCAGCAATGAACATCATGAAAACATTGTCTCTTCAAGTTGGAAATAGATCCAGAGGTATGTGATTCCTCAGTGTTGGAAGAATAGAAGGACTGGTCTATAAGAATATGAGTCATAACCCAATAAGTCAAAATGGTCAAAAGATATGAACGGCCACTTTTCCAATGAAAAAATAAAAACAATTTATACTCATATAAAAATTCTCTAAATCATTATTGATTAGAGAAATGTACATCTTTTTAAAAACCTTGAGATATCATTTTATACCTATCAGACTGGCTAAAATGATTGAAGATGAAAGTGACAAATGTTGGAGGGGATGTGGAAAAATTGGGACACTAATTCATTGTTGGTGGAATTGTGAACTGATCAAATCATTTTGGAAAGTAACCTTGAATTATGCCCAAAGATTTATTAAACTGCCTAACCCTTTGACCCAGCAATAACACTATTAGGTATATTTCCAAATATGTTTAGGGAAAAAGGAAAAGAATCTATACATTCTAAAATATTTATATCAGTTCTTTTTGTGATGGCAAAGAACTAGACATTGCCGAGAAGTTCAACAATTGGCGGGGGGGATGGCTGAACAAGTTGTGGTATATGATTGTGATGGAATACTACTGTGCTAAAAGAAATTATGAACTTAATGATCTTAGAAAAGCATGGAAAGAATTGCATGAAATAATAAAGAACAAAAAGAGCAGAACTAAGAGCACTGTATACAGTAACAGCAATATTGTTTTTTAATCAATATTTTATTTTCCCACTAATTATAAGCTAAAACTTTTTTTTAAGTTTTGAGTTCCAGGTTCTATTTCTCCCTCTCTCCCTCTCTGAGACAGTAAGCAATGAGATATAGGTTATACATGTACAGTCATGGAAAACATTTCCATATTAGTCATTTTGTACAAGAAGATTGAATAAATGAAAAAGAATGAAAGTGAAAAATAGCATACTTCAGTCCGTAATGAAACAATACCAGTTCTTTCTTTGGAGGCAGACTGTATGCTTCATCATTAGTCCTTTGGGATTGTCTTAGATTATTGTATTGCTGAGAATGGATAAATTATTCACAGTTCTTCATCAACAATATTGCCGTTATTCTGTGCAATGTTCTCCTAGCTTTGTTCACTTCACTATGCATTAGTTCATGCAGGTCTTTCCAGGTTTTTCTGAAATAATCCTGCTTGTCATTTCTTAGAGGATAATAGTATTCCATTACAATCATTTAGTGCAGTTTGTTTAACTATTCCTCAATTGATGGGCATCCCTACAGCAATAATGTTTTAAGAATGACTTTGAGTGAATAAGTTAATTTGACTATTACAAATACCTAAATTAAAAATAAAGGACACATGAAGAAAGACGCTATTTGCATCCAGAGAGAAAATTGATAAATAGAAATATGTATGGAATAATTTTACATATATACCTCTTTTTGTCTAACGGTAACCATCTCTAGGATGGGAGGGAAGGAAAGAAAAAAAGAGAAATTTATATGATGACTTTCACGTATTTAAAAGGACTAGCAAGTTGTATATAATAGATTTGCAGTTTCACGTGCCATCATCTTTTTTTGTTATTATATTATGATGTGGAAATACCTGCTTTATTCCACAAATTTAAAATAGAATATTTTGTTTTTATAAAAAGAGCTCAGCAGGAGGCCAGACACATTCTCATTACATGAGAAGGATATGAAATGTTCCTGAGCTTCTCACAGAATCTACCTGAACAATTCCCAGTCATTCTGGGGGGCAATCTAGAAACATTTCTTTGTCTGCAGAGGAAGACTTCAGAAACCATCTAAAAAATTGCTGCTTGGTGGCATTTTCATAGAGTCCAGCACCTTATGTTCATTTTCAATAGTGACACTTTGGAAAAAGAATGGGAAGATATAAGTGTGGACAGATGACTAGACTTTGAACAAAAGAACTAACCTAGAGTACACTATGCCAAGAGTTCACAAGAATTTCATCTGCCCTGCTCTGTTTCATCAGTTCAAATGCATTCCTCTGCTGTGTCCAGCACAGTTGTGTGGCCTAGCTACCAGCTGAATAAAAGAGAGAGACAGGGATGTATTCAATAGTCTGTTTATTACAGAACCATTTCATACAGAGCCAAGGATACAAGAAAACCATAGGGCTTATATTCCCTATAGTAGAGATTCTTGCACAACCAGAATGCAAGGAATCTCCACTGGGACCACTCCCTACCCCAGCCCAAGGCTAAGATTTTATCCTAGGACCACGTCCAAAGGCACAAACAAACAGGGAGTCACAATCAAGATTTTCGAATTAACTTACTTTTAGATAGTCATAGAACCAATGATAGCATCCACCCAACAAGATTAAACTCTCAAATATCAGCATATCTGCCTAATGATCTTATAGAAGAGAGGAGCATTTCCTTAATGGGGCCAGGGCCCCTGAAAATCTGGTCTACTACATGCCTCCAAGGTATATTGGGGATACCAGCTACTTTCCAATAGTTGATGCAAAAAGTAGTTAAGAACAGTGTTGGAGTAGCTAGAAGTCCTTTTTGTCTTTGGAATGACATTGGAGGAATATGAAAAGAGACTGATAAAAGTGTTGAATTTCTCTGAAGTTTTCAATCATATCTAGCTATTGCCATGGCTCTTCCCTTAATGTCTTTTAGTAATGGTAGCCTGTCCTCTGTCTGCTGATTTGTCCAATAAAATGATATCTGGCCCCCATGTAACTGATGAGGTGTAGGCTCTGGGACCCCCCAATCCCCTTGAGCTCTCCTTGAAGTCTGATTGAATCTTCAGGAGGCATTTGCAGAGGCCATAAGTATTGTTGTGGCTGGGCCCAAACCTGTTACTAGCCTGGCCCTCCATTGTCCATCTGTTTCCCACCCTGGAGCCTATCAAAATATCAGTACCCCTCCCCAAACTCATTACTGGAGTCAGACCTCATTGGCTCCTCCTGAACACCCTCCCCAGGTTTCTCCTCTGAACCACCCCTAGATTCCTCTATATAAAACCCATCTTCCCTCCATCTCCGTGAGAGTGCTGTGAAATAGCCTAGGAGAGACTTGCTCTGTGAGAGTGCCACAGAATGCCCTAGCACAGACTTACTCTGTCCTGCTTGCCCAATGCAAGCATCACAGATACCTAGGCACCTTAAGAGTTTACTCAGTATGGCGAACTTGAACTTTCAATAAACTTTGTTTTTCTTTGGCTGAGAAGACTTGAGTAGAATTCTTTTCACAGGACCCAGCTTGTTGGTATTTTGGGGTCTCAGGCAGCCCTAACCCTTTTGGGGCACCCTCTTCATTTTTATGTTCAAGGAGAGCTCAAGGGGGGGTGGGAGGTCCCATAGCCTACACCTCATCATAACCATGTGGGTCCTCCCTATAAAAGCAAACTTCCTCTTCCAAATCAACAGGGACCTATGGCCTCTAGTCTTTAATCCTTCTACCTCACACTAACACATTTCTGGAAGGAAGGAGAGGTTACATATATATATATATATGATTATAAATACAAGCCAAGGAAATCCCATACTATAAGGCCCACTGGCCAAAAGAAGAAACTTTATCTGCCCTGGTAAACTGTTTAAATTTCTATTTTAAAATAATAAGAACTTGGGGCGGCTAGGTGGTACAGTGAATAGAGCACTGGCCCTGGAGTCAGGAGTACCTGTGTTCAAATCCGGCCTCAGACACTTAACACAAAAAAAACTAGCCGTGTGACCTTGGGCAAGTCACTTAACCCCAACTGCCCCCCCAACCCCCCCCCCCCAAATAAGAAGAACTTCCTCCTTCTAATATTTTGCTGAAGAATTCAAAATGCAAACTGATAAATCACAGAATTTTACTAAAGTCTTGTGTAAAATCAGGCTCACTTTTTCTCTGATGTTTCAGGAACAAAAAGTACAACCTCTAAAAATGGTATATCTTGACATAGGGCAATGGTACATTTTTTGTCTCAAATGAGGCACCAGGTTTTATTAGGGTTTTTAAACTAATATTTACAATGACTAGCCCTAGGACAGAAAACCTTCTAGTGGTTCAGGTCTAACAATTACTCAATCCTCACCCCCTTGATGTATCCAACAACTACTGAGTCCAAAATCTAAGAGTTTCAGTGTTCCTGGGTTTACCTAATCCTGTCATGGCTATAGTCAGACAGATTCCACATCTCTACCAATCCTAGAAATAAAAAAAAATTAATTTCACTGGAGCACAGAAATAGTAAGGGATTTGACATAGAGGTGGCATCATTAATTAGCATGAAGTATACCAGGGAGGGAAGCTTCATGTCATCAAGGAGAAATTCTGGCCCCAAGAAGACAAACAGTAGTGGCAAAAGAAATAACAGTGGAAAGATGGCGGCGTAGAAGCAGCAAGGTCCCGCAGCTCCCACACCGCCACCCTAAACACCCAGAAAATACGAGCCCAGACAAAGTCTAGGAAAGTCTAGGACTCTCAGACTCACACAAATCCAGAGAACACAGCTCTCCCTGAAGGCAGCTCGGCAGCAGGGGCTCAGCTTGGCCGCCGGAGTGGAGGCTGGAACAGTCGGAAGCCAAGACCGCAGCCAGGCCTGAGACGGTGGGAAGGAGCTGAGCCGAGCCCCGCAGCCAGACTGCAGTGGTTCTACAGCCTCCAGCACCCCCACATCTGCCAAGGCTGAGGAGCAGAACGGAGAGGCGCAGCTCACACCGCAGAGGAGCAGAGACCCGGCCAGCCCAAAACTGTGTGGCCAGGCAAGGCCCCAGGGTGGCCACGAGGAGCAGCGGAGCCTCCCAAGCCTCAGCTTGAGTCTACTTCAAAGAAAATCTAAAGTACCCACCGGAGGGGAGCTTTGGTCAGAGACAGTTAGTGAAAGCTGAAACTTTGAAACTTAATTGGAGCGGGGTAAAGCTGTTCGGCCATTCTACCCC
>CM053595.1:233414522-233431233 GCA_028646575.1 Pseudocheirus occidentalis
TGACAAATGCACAATAAGGACAACAATATGAAAACAAAGTCACCAAAGTAAGTAATGTAATTGGGGAGGTGGGAGATGTCAATGAATTTTCAGGAAAACAGAGAAGGTACATATTGAGTGTACACGCACACACACACATGCTCACAAGCACACTCACGCACACATGCACACACAGCACATACCTTTAATATAGAGATGAAAAGAATCCTAGGATGGAATATTGTGTTCATTGTGAGACATTATATTCTTGCTTAATTGTGGTTCTTTTTTACCAAAGAACATTCATTCTAGAGGCAAAAAATAAATGAAAGGTGAAATAAATTAAAAAAAAAGCATATCTAAGCAACGTATATCTACAACACAAGTTCTCTAAGCATATCAAATCAACTCATGGGTGGCATGGAGAGTTATGATCTAAGACCTAGGCAGCCTCTGTGGTAAGAATGAAAGTTAAAGATAAAGACTGTGCCTGCAGGCTAACTTTAGGTTGTGGTTCATGGTGGCTGGGAAGAAAAAGAAAGAAAAAAAGGTATTGAGACAATGCTATTTTCACCGTCTCAATGATGGTTATTCAGCTATTCTATCTATCCTCCTCAAATGTCTCTGGTCTAAAGGTATAAGTCTGTGTTCAGAAGAAGAAAAAAAAAGAATGTCAGTCCTTAACTTACACTTTCCAATTTACTTCCTTTCCATCCAAATCTGGTTACACAAAGGACCATCACAAATAGTGAATAAAAGTAAATCCATTTATCCAAAAACAAATAGTAAACAAAAATCAGAGGAGGTATACAGAATAGAATATATCACAAAATACACAAGAAAGAAGAGTTCTTTTACTGAGACCAAGATGAAATCTTAGTTCAGTACAGAAAATAAAATATAACCTCAAGAAGGAGAGGTCCGTTCTAGTGGACTGTAGGATTTCAAGGAAGTTTGCAAACATGAAAGAACTGGCTTTCTATGCATGTCTGCTACATACGTCTTCTTCCTCCAATCCCTGGAATATGTCTTCTGTCAGCCTCTTTCCCCAAAAAAACTCTCACCCCTACAAATCCCTTAAACAGGTATAGGCAGTCCCTCCCAGCCTTCTCTCTGCCAATCAAAAGTCACATCTCCTCCCATATGTATGTATGAAAGCACTCAAAATTTGCTAGGCATAGGCAGAAGCCTCGTTATGTATTGTTTTTAAATAGAGAGAAAGGAATGGTGGCAGATATGACTGACATTATAAAATGACTTCTTGAGGCATAAGATAAATGGGCACATTGATAACTTGGTGTTTTCTGGATAATTAATAATTATATAGACATATGTAGAAAGGTTGATGCTTATACAGGAAAAGAATCTAATTTGTGACCTGCAAAACTATGGAGTATGGCCTGAACTACTGAAATATAATTGGAAAATGTTTAAGAAAATAAATGAAAATACAATACAATACAACAACAACAACAAAAGATCTCTGTGGTTTCACTTGTAAGCCCAGGGAAAACTCCTCACTTGACCCAAACATGTAATATCCATTTTTATAAAAATGAATCGTGCCTTTAGTGGAAAAAGATAATTTTTCTTGACCATAAACTAAATAAGCATATCTTCACCTTCATCTTAACCCTTTGTAATGCTGAATTTTCTGGAATTGGAATCTTTGCAAACCCAAATATTCTATATTTATTAACTATTGACCATGATTAATGTTGAGATTAACTAAAATCTCAGTGTCTAGTTATAACACAAGCAGGGTGATATGCTAGAAAGTATAGTGTAATAGGATTTATAGTGGAAAGCAAATCAAAAGGGGAAAAGTAAAATAATTCAATTTATTTACTCATACAATATACCTTAAAACCTATCGCATGCTACATAAAGCTGCAATATTCTATCTCCATTTGATAACTTCTATAATTTCTGAACAATTTTACTTCCCAGCATATCAATATATTTGTCAGACTTCATTATTCCCTATTCACTAGAAGTTTTAAAAATCCAGCAAATATTGGATTATTACAATTTAATGAAGATGCCCAGATTTTGCGGTTCATTTGGACTTCTGATAATAATTTCTGTATGACCTTGAATGAAAAAATGAGTTTCATTTGTAAAAAAAAAACCACCTTTTCCTAATTTTCAGTACTTCAGTCTTTGTATTATCTTGCCCATAATAAGTATTTTTTTCTTCATAGAATCTATTAACAATTATTTTTTAAAATTCATCTTCACACTATTCTTCAAGAAGTCTATGCCTCACTGAAGAGCATTCAATGCTATCTGCAATTTGGTTCCCCTAAATGTATTTCCTAAGAACTGATTAGTCTGTTCTGCAGCAAAAGTGTATCTATCATTTCTCAGTATTTGTTTTTCATTTTTCAATCATACTTTCTTTTTTGCTTCAATGCAATTGATCTGCTTTTATTGTGGGCTTGAACGATTGTTGAAACATTGGATGTTTCCATATCCCAGTAGTATCTTTAATAGCCACTGAAGTCTACTCTCTGAGAGCTGCAACTTTTTTGCATTTCCTTGGAGCAATATCTGTTCTTGAAACCACAGAATTAAAAACACAGCAATAGAGACTAATTTATGGCATGAAGTTCAGCACTCAACCGATAGTGAGCTAACTAAAGGTGGGGAAAACAATTCAATCTGGTTTTATCTGCTCAGTCAGACATTCTGAATCAGCATAGTGTCAGTAGATGCGTACAATAATGACTATGTATCACCAAGTTTGTCAGAATTATCACTTGTTTCACACCACTGTATGAGACTCAGGTTAATCTCTAGTGTTGCCACTAACTTGCCATGTGACCTTAGGCAAGTCAATTATCTATGAGGCTCAATTTTCTCATCTATAAAATTCCGGTTTTGAATTAGATGATTCAAGACCCCCTTTTAGCCCCACTGGTCTATAACTCTAAAGGACCTATCTATGATCATATATAAGACATACCCAGACCACAGTTCTCTTATGTACAACCTGTATGTTCTCCTGGACATCATGATCTCCAGAAACTCATCATTCTGCCAGTTGAAAACTCATCATTCTGCAAGTTGAAATCAGCTCTGAAAAATCATGCTTTCTCTGTACCCCCTGTTGACTGGGTACCCTCTCTCTCTGGACAGGAGAGGGTGGAGAGTGGATGTGGATGTGGGGGGCTTTTCTCAGATCTTCCACTGTTTAAGAAGGGTGCCCCAAACAGTCACTTCACAATTTCTCATCTTCATCATGCTCCTGTCCTGGTACCCTCATCCTTCCTTACCCCCAACTTCTTTTTATGTGTCATCTTCTCTCTTAAGATTATGGGTTTCTTGAGGGCAAGGCCCACTTTCTGCCTTTTCTCTGTATCCCCAGAACTTAGTACAGTGCCTCGCACATGGAAGGGCTTAATGAATGTTTATTCAGTCTGGCTCCTGTATTACACGTTATACATTCGTGGCCTAGCTGCCTCTGACCAGTTGTGTAAACAAGAGATGACAAGAGGGACAGTCTGAGCTCTTCAATGATAACCATAGAATGTTAGGAAAAAATATTTTCAATTGTCAAGCATTTTTTTCTTCCTTCCCACCTCCCCCCTAAAAAAAGAAAAAGAAAAAAGAAAAAAAAAATCAAACCACTGTAGCAAATAAGCTGTAACGTTAAGGGAACTTAAAGATCCTCCCCATCCATTACTAGGTGTATGTCTCAGCTGTGATACATCCTGATGCACACAGGGCCCATTGGGGGAGGAACTTGCTTAAAGAGGAGCTTGCTTAGGGGAGGCTTGCTTGTAGGAAGGCTTTTGCACTTTTTGGTACTTACCTAATTAGGCACTGAGTCATGAGGGTTATGATGCCTTCTGACTTTGAGAAGGGTATGTAAAACTCTGATTTCTTGGTCAAGACTGAGTAGTTGTATGTTCAGAACCCCCCAACTGCTCAGATGTTGTCTGTGTTCCTTTGATCCAGTGATGTATGTAAAGTGTACAGCAATATTGCTATGCCCAGACAGCTGGATTCCTATCTGTTGGTCTTGATGCTAATTTCTCTGCTTGTATTTTCTCTGATGTTCAGGGTGCTGACTTTTCCCCTGAACTAGTGAATATAATTAAAAGTAGGATTGTTAACTCCTTTAAAGCTGTCTCTCCTAGAAAACCATATCAAAGAACCTGTGCCAGCAGGCCATACTGTGTATACAAGAGTGCTTGCTGCTACATATGGCCTAGTTGGACAGCATCTGCATAAACAAAAAGAAAAGTAAATTGTTCATTGTTTCTCAATCATGGCTATGGCTCTGTGGAGCCCCAGGAGCCCTGGGAGCCCCAGCAGCCTGAAGCGAAACAGAATAGCTGTATTAGGAAAATTTCCCGGGTGCCCAGAGCAGAGCCTCTGGCAGATAACCTCTCCTTCCCCCTCCCTACCCCACTAGCACTCAAAGCCCCAGCTGTGGGAATAAAAAAAGCCTATGGGAGGTAGAGATGGCCAGAGCCTGGGCTTGAGTGGAGTAGCCTTGCTCCAGATTCTGCTGGAGGGGTGAAGGCCCTCAAAGTGTATTGTATTCAGAGCCCAGGCAAGAGCAGCTAGAACTTGGAATACAACCATGGAACCGGATGGGAGAGCTACCTATGTAGGGCCTTGGAGAGGTGAAAGCAGGAACAGAGAACTGCCTGGGTAGAGAGTCCCAAGCAAGAACCAGAGTGGTGGGCCCCTGCAAGAGGAAGAGCTCCAGATTTTGAAATTCAGCCCCAGGGCAAGATAAAAACTTTGTGCCAAGGCAGGAGAGCTGAGTGTGCTTCCCTGCTAAGTCCCCCCTGGGACGGGAGGGGGAAGTGCCGTGGACCCCTAGGACCCACCCTGGTGGCTTTGTTGCCTAGCTCATTTCAAACATTAAGCAATAGTACTAACAAGAAAGAGAAACAAGTAGGAAAACATTGTTCAGTCATTTCTGACTCTTTGTGATCCTGTTAGGGTTTTTGGGCGGGGTGGGGGGGTGGGGGGGTGGGGTAAAGATACTAGAGTGGTATGCCATTTCCTTCTCCAGGGTGTTTTACATATGAGGAAACTAAGGCAAACAGGGTAAAGTGACTTGTCCAGGGTCACACAGCCCGTTAGTGAGGCCACATTTAAACTCTGGAAGATGAATCTTCCTGACTCTAGGCCCAGCATTCTATCCACTGTGCCATTTGGCTTCACACTAAAACATTATTTGCAGGCATGTAATATTCTTTTCATACATATATAGTCCATATAAGCTCTGACCATCCCATTCCCAATGCCCATTCACACCAATAAGTTAGATTCCTACAGTAAGCCTACATTTTCCCCTTCTGAATTCCTGGGGTTCTCCCTGAGGTGGTGGCTTGTCTTTGTAATGATACCCACTTAAGTCATTCTAGTGGACTCTCTTCACTTTCATGATTTCAGTGAATTTCAACATTTCATGACATATGGTTAGAAATATCTGAATTTTTTTCCTTGGAATTGTTCAAAACCACTAAAATGGCCTGTCACTGGAAGGTGAGACCTCTGACATCTATCTTACTTTTTCTTCCTAAGAGGCTAAGTACTACTAGATCTTAAAAGCAGCAAGCCATGAAAGAAAGTAGACTTTAACTGAGATGACAGAAAGTAAAAGCATTCCTTTAAAGGCCTTCATTTTACAATAGGCACAATGTGAATGAAATAAGTATGGGACTTATGAACCTTCAGAATAGTTCTAGCCTTAGCATGTGCCAAGATTCACATGTGTGTATGTGTGTATATATGTATAGGCACACATACCTATACATATGTGTATATACATACACATAATACAGATATGTCTATATACACACAGAGACATAGAGTAAGTTTGATTGATGGAAGACTCCTCATTATTCCTCCATGTTAAATACCAGCCACAGCTTGTTGTACTTGGCCTCACCTGGCTCCCTTGATCCTTTCCCCTCCCTCCATTCTGCCCCAGCCAGCCATCTTCTTCCTATTTCATCAAGGAAGTTGGCTGCAGGGCCCCCCCAAGGTTTCCCTGTGCATGAGACTTAAAATGTGTACTAGCCAGTCCCTGCTGTAGACCTCTTATTACGCAATCCCTGACCATTGAGAGTTGGGGGGACCCTATATATATCAGTGATCTCCCCTTGGTCAGGCCTGTTTGATTTGGGCAAGGTAAGATGTAGCCTTGAACAGCGTGCACTAAATAAAATCCACTTCCAAATATGCACTTGGGGTCTCACTCGCTTCTTTTAGCACAACAAGCTGACATCTCCCTTATATAATTGATAGTCTAGTGATAGTCACCTTTAACATCATTTAACCAACCAACATCAATTAACTTTTACAAAGTATTATTCACTGTGAAATTAAAGCATGAGCAGAAATAACAAAGCATTTCCCTAGAACCATGGCCAGTCACACTCTCCCATCTATCACTTTGGTCTCTGGAAAGAGTAGGCTCACACTTAGAGCACAGAGGTAACAAGTCATTGGCCCCAGCACGTGCATTTCCAAACATGTAACAGAATCACTGGATGAGTTGCTGTCCCTAGGACCACTAAGCTGGGTCAAGCACTTCACTCTTCAGGTGCTGCTGTCACTTCAGAGTGGGGACTGTCTTCTGTCTCTTTTTGTATTCTTAGTGCTTAGCAAAGTTCCTGGGACATAGGAGGCAGGGACTGGCAAATCAATGAGTTATAAAGAAACAGTGTCTCTTCCGTCATTCTGGAAGCTCAGAGGGATTAAAATAACTGTTTATTGATTAATTGATTGATGCTCAGCCTCCAACAAATCCCATCATGAACTCCTGCTCTCAGACTTCAAGAACTTACTACTCCAGGTTTCTGAAGTTCACATCTCCACTATTTCCAACTAAAAGCAAGAGAAAACCCAAACAAAGAGCAGAGCCCTATAATCACAACATGCTTGTCAGCCCTGGTGGGGAGAGTAGTGGCTGGCACCAGGGATTGCTGCCATCTCTGCTATTACTTGGCTCAGCAATATTTGGGTCACAAACACTCAGTTTCAAGGCAACTTTTGGTGAGAGAGGGCTCATGAAGAAAAGGGTATGGAAATTTACTCTTCTTGCTACTTCCAACTCAACTGCCAGTCTAAAGGCACACAGTAAGCTGACCAGAAAATGTTCATAGAGTGCCTATGCAAATGCTGAAATCAACATAGGGATTGTATCATCTAAACAGGCACTTGTTCATAAGGCTGGGCTCTTGAATGACCAGTCCCCATTACACATATCATTGTCAAGGTGCAATCTCTTAGGACTACAGGGGATTTATAATCCAATTCCTCTTTAACATCTCTGAGTTTCCAGAATTATGGGAAGGCACTGATTCTTTATATAACTCACTGGTCCCATCACAAACAATTAGGCTAAAATGCCATTTGAATCTTGGAGTTTCTTTTCTGTTAGTCTGATCTTACTTCTGAAGTCATCATTGTCCAACTCTGACCCACTATGACCATAGTTCTGTGCCTTTCCTTTCTTGTATTTTCTTAGTTGTTAGGTTTGCTTCCTCATTTATGCCATCCCTGAACAGCAAGAACCCTTATTTTTAAATCTTCTGTGTCATAAAGCCCTAATTAACCAGGGTCCTCTCAGTGACATTAACAACTTTCTGGGAAATGTAGTCTAGAATATTTCCACCCAACGAGTGAAGACACCACTATATCTTTTAATATAAATAAAATTTCCCCCAGTGTAAAAGTTCATCTGTAGGCTTATGTCTTAAACATTCATTAGATGGGACAAAGTGGAGCACAGGTAATTTCTCTAAATACATGGTACAGATGCAGACCTCAGTATATAACATTCACACTTAAGCTGCATGCAGTAGATCAGACAAATTGTCTACAGTAGACCAAATGCATGGATCATATACAATACTTTAACTTAGCATCACATATCAAAGTTGCATATAAATAAATAAATGAAGTTACATATTTGTAACATATATACATACTCCATAAATAGGCATTGTCTAACTACATCTATAACTCCTTCTTCCATTATCACTGGAACATCACATGTCAGTCTGTTCAATCAACAACTAGTCCTGAAACTTCTGTGATGACCATCCAGGCATTCTATACTCCCAGTACCTTAACATCCACTGGTTTATAGTTTCAAATCTAAGTATGGATGGTTCAAGCTATTGTTGTGTCCAACTTCTAATTAATTAGATGCTATAGGCCTTAGTTGTTTGATATAGTTGGAGTATTGTGCAGGTAATGGTGGACTTTGTATCCAGCATTCCCTCTTCTCCAGGAAGAGGTCCAAAGCAAGGTTGGCAGGCTTCCTTGATCTTCAAAAGTAAGAAAGGAAGGAAACAAGTACTTCTTAAACCTACTATGTGTCAGCACTTTGCTAAGCTCTTTATATTATTTTATGTGAGCTTCAAAATAATCCCAGGAGGTGGGTGCTTCGATAGGCATCAGAATTAAATTGGACACCTGTATTTAGGAGATTATTTTCCAGCATCTAAAAAGTACCTGAGTCGAGTAAAAAGTCAAAGATATGCTTTTCTTTACAATGGCCCTAATTTCCAGATCTAAAGCAACCCCAGGCAGTGTAGATATGAGAGGAGGACAAGAGCAGGACTACTTCCCTTTTATGTATCCAGACTGTGAGTTTTTGCCTCCTTGTTTTTGTAGTTGAAAAAACTGAGACAAATGAAGGTTAAACAGCTTGTCCAGGGTCACACAGCTAGTAATCAGAGTCTGATGCTATATTTGAACTCTTTGAAGTCTTTGTGACTTTAGGCACAATGCTCTATTAATAACTCTGCAAACTTCCAGAATAATAAAATTTCAGAGTTGGAAAGGATCTCAGCAGCTATCTGGTCCATCCCCCAGGTCTCCAGTAAAATATACTCAAGAAATGGTCGTCCATTATGTATTTAAAGACCTCCAATGAGGAGGAATCTGCTGTCTCCTGAAGTTGCCAAATCCAGCTGACAATTCTCATTGTTAGGAAATTTTTCCTCAGGTCAAGCCTAAATTTGTGTCCTTGCAATTTTCATTCATTGTTGCCTCTGGAGCAAAACAGAACAAGGGGATAATATTTCAACATAATAGCCTTTCAAATATTTGAAGACAACTATCAAGTCTTCTTTTTTCCATCTCCAGGTCACTTAATCCAAGTGTTCTTTTTTTTTTTAAAATTGACTTGTTTGTTTGTTTTTAGTTTACAAGATTCAGTTCCAGAATCACTTGAGTTTCCGATTTTTCTCCCCTTCCTCCCCAACCCCCAACCCCTCCGTGGTGGCATACAATCACGTATAGGATCTACAAACTCTTTCACATTGTACGATAGTCTGGTTGTATAGGTGTTGTAGCCAATGGCGTGAACAGTGAGAAAAGAGAAACAAAAACCAAACACAGAAAAGAATGACAGCATGCATTTAAACTTTGGTCTTTCTGGAGCTTTGTCTGAATGTAGATATCTCCTTCCATCCTGAGACTTGTAGAGTTGTCTTTTAACTGTGTGTTTCTGGGAAGAGTCCAGTTTTTCAAAGTTGGTTGTCACACATATGATGTATCTGTGACTGTGTACAAATTTTTCCTGGTTCTGCTCTTCTCAGCATTAGTTCGTATAAGCCTCTCCAGATAAGTATGAAGTCCATCTCCTTCCCATTTCTTATAGCACAATAGTATTCCATCACATTCATATACCATAACTTGTTCAGCCCATGATGGCCATCCCTTAAATTTCCAGTTTTTTGCCACCACAAAGAGAGCTGCAATAAATATTTTTGTACAATGGGTTCTTTTCAATCCAAGTGTTCTTAACCTGAAGTCTGCAAACTTTGCTTTTTAAATACTTTGGTGATTATATTTCAATGTAATTTATTTTCTCTGTTATCCTATGTATTTTATTTTATACATTTAAGAACATTATATGTTAAAGGGTTCATCTATGGGCTTTACTAGCCTACTAAAAGAACCATCCTTTTCATCAGCTTTTTAAAAATATATAATTAGGCACAATAATTTTTTAAAAATGATTTCTCATAGCTTTATTTCCTTTTCAATTATTGTGAATTTTCTCTTTTTCATTTTTGATATGAAAAATTTAGTGTTCCTCTCTTTTTTTACTCAGAATGGGTGTTTATGTATATTATTTCTTTCTTAAAATCTAATTTTATTTATCTATTCATTTCTTTTTTGTTTTCATTTTTGTTCATACTTTATTATATAAGAATTTTCATTTTGGGATTTTAGATTTATTGATTTCCTCAGGTTTTGAGCAGTATGACCAGTTTATTGATTTGTTCTTTCTTTTGCTGATGAAAGTGTTTAAAGGTATATATTTTCTCCTGAGAACTTCCCATAGATTTTGGAATGTCATCTCATTGTTGTCATTTTCTTTGATAAAATTTTCTATTGTTTTTTCTGATTTTTCTCTTTGACCAATTCTTTAAGGATTGATATTTTTCCAGTTAATTTTTACTTCTCTAGTTAATTTTACTTTTTCTTCAAATATTTTATTGAAATCATTTTTATTGCATTGCAGTCAGTAAAGGATGTGTTAAATATTTTTTGTTTTTCTCCACTTGTGAGGTTTTTGTAATGCCATGCACAAGCAGATTCCCAAAAGAATGCTACTGTGAACAGCTTTTAAAGTTTGGATTACACAGTAATAGTTAACACTCTTGTTTATTCCATTACAAATCAGGTTTCAGTACAATATTCACAATACAATATTTAGAACATTACATCTTATCACAGAAAATCATAATACAGTGTTCATAACAGCTTAACATTAGAATGAACACACAGTTTTTACTATGGTGACCACAATATTTAGAACAAGGAACAAAAGAATAATCATCTGTTTTTCCTAAGGGGGAAAACCCTTCTTACTTAATCGTTCAATCAATTCACAATATATCAATCTTCCACTCATGGGGCAAACGTTAACTTAATCAGTTACTCATCTAGCAGTCAGTCACTAAGCTAGATTCCCAATTGCTATCATTAGTAATCCCAATTACTATCATTAAATATCATTAATCACTAGTACAGTCATTAGAAAACCACACAAACTCTCCACCCCTTGGTGTCCAGCAAACCTCAATTTCATCCAAGGGGAGTCCTTTTCTTCATCTTGACTCTGGGTGGTCTCTCTGATTCCCTGGATCCCCTTCCAAGATTCCAGCTTCCTCCTGAATCTACCAAATGGTTATCTGGATTCAGAAGCAGACAGCTGCCATGTTCTCATCCAGTCTTCAGAGGTAGACAGTTCCCAGGTCCTTGTCCAGTCCTCAGGGGAATCCCTGGCACACACTGACGTTCACAGGGTCCAGCACATCTCAAACCCTTCACCACTTCTTTTTCCTGGAACTCAAGGATCAGCCAGGCCATGAATAAACAAAGTCTTATCTTGGTCATACTTCTTCAGTCTTCTAGCAGTTCAGCTGGCGCTAGGACCCAGAAGGAATATTAGCCTTCTGGATGGCCTTCACCAGATTCTAGTCTCAGGAGAACTCCATCTCTTTTCTCAGTCAGCTTCCAGATGAAATGAGAGATAGATGCTCTCTCACTCTCCCCCTCTCTCTTTCTCTCTCTCTCTGTCTCTCAAGAAAACTCCAACTCACTTCCGGCGGCCAATGCTCCCAGATGCTGGGACAATCCTGCTTCCTCCACAGGAAAATTCCATTTCTGTCTCTCTGTCTCTAGAATCCTTCTTTATATACAGCACTGGCCTCCTGTCTCAGCCAATAGCCTTCTTCTACATCAACAGGGGAGTTCATGCCTTCTCAACAGCGGACAGGGCTCACATCTTCCATACTTAGCCCTAAGTTACTAAGTGCTAAGTATCTGCTAAACTTGATTGCTAGTACAGTTTTATGCCCCAAGACATGGTAAGTTTTTGCAAATGTGTCATTCATGGCTGAGAAATACACAAAATCATTTCTACTGTCATTCACTAATTGCCATCATTCTATCATCTCTAATTATGCTAAAGTTCTATTCATGACCTTAATTTATTTCTTGCTTATCACTGTTAGATTTGTCTAAGTCTGAAAGGGTTACATTGAGGTCTACCCATTATGGTTTTGCTTTCTTATTCTTCCTATAATTTTATTATTTTCCCTTAAGTGTTTAGATGTTTTGTGCATATTATTGTTGAAACATAAATATTCTTATACTCTGAAAATGAGAGGCTAGGGCAGAGTCTATTATGCTTCAAGAAAACTAAAAAAAGAGTAGCAGTAGTTTCCCTGCTTTTTTCTTTTTATATCTATTTGTACAACAGCCTTGACTAAAGTCATGTTTGCTATACTTTTGATGAAATTTTCTATTGTTTTTCATGATTTTTCTCTTTGACCAATTCTTTAGGATTGTTATTTCTTTGGTTAACTTTTAATTTTCTAGTTAATTTTAAATTTTCTTTAAATACTTTAGCTTTAAACTTTGAAGTATAACAGATTTTGCCCTAGTATCTCATTTTCAGAATATAAGAATATTTATATTCCAAGTGTGTTTCTTATAAACAACATATTGCTGAATTCTTCTTTCTAAACTAGTTGGCTAATCTTTTCCCTTTTCACAGGCATGATTATTAACTAGATATTTCCCCTTATTTTGCCCTCTCTTACTTTTTCCTCTCTTTGTCCTAGTTAATAAGTTTTAATCTTTCTTTCCTTTGGATCTTTCCTTTTCTTTTTATGTAACTTTTCCCCACTCCCACTCTCTCCCCATGTGGTTTGTTTTACTTATGATTGTTACTCCACTTATTCCACCTACTGTCTTATATCCTCCTCTCCCTATCTATATATATGCTTTATATTTTGTCATTTGGAATATCATATTCCAAGTTCTCTGTTTCTTAAAAATTCTAGCTACTAAGTCCTATGTGATCCTAACTGTGTCTCCTTGATAATGTGAATTCCTTCTTTTTGGATGCTTGCAGTATTTTTTTTCTTTGACTTGAAAATTCTGGTTTTGGGATGTAATATTTTGGGAATTTTCTCCTTTTAGGGTTTCAGAAGGTCACTTGCATTTTTTCTTGTTTTTTTATTTGTTCTCTGGTTAAAAATATCTGGGCAATTTTTATTGATGACTTACTGAAGGATGCTGTCCAATTTTGGGTGAAGTTTTCTTTCTTTGTTTCTTTTTCATTTGGATTTTCAGACAGTCTGATGATTCTTGGTTTATTTCTTCTTGAGCTGTTTAAAAGGAAAATTATTAGGGGCGGCTAGGTGGTGCAGTGAATAGAGCACCAGCCCTGGAGTCAGGAGGACCTGAGTTCAAATCCAGCCTCAGACACTTAACATAAAAACTAGCCGTGTGACCTTGGGCAAGTCACTTGACCCCAACTGCCCTCCAAAAAGCAAAAAAAAATAAAAAAAGGAAAATTATTTTGATAATATATACCTTATGTTTTCTTCTTCTTTCCTCCAATCTTTTGATTATGTTTTCTTTTTTTTGTGTGTTCTTGTCTCATAGCATAATTTTTTTGTACCATTTTAATCTTTAGAAAATTCTTAGGAAAGGCTTACCACCATTTTTTCCTAAGATACTCTGTTTGTCAGACTTTTCTTCTTAGTTATTCCATTTTGTATCTGTATTCTATGTCCTCCTTTAAAAAATTTTTTTGAGGGGGAAAGGCAAAGAAATTGGAGTTAAGTGACTTGCCCAAGGTCACACAGCTAGTAAGTATGTCAAGTGTCTGATGTCAGATTTGAACTCAAGGCCTCCTGACTCCAGGGCCAGTGTTCTATTCACTGCACCACCTGGCTAACCTTTTATTCTATATCCTCTTGTAATCCTTGTAGCTAGTATATTTTCTTTGAAGCCTATTTGGACTTTTGTAGAATTACCTTAATCTTCTGGGTTACTCCTTGTGCCCTCAATTCAAGGTATTTATTCATTGTGTGTGTGTGTCTATTTTTATTCACTCATATCTTCAGCCTTCATTTCTGTATTGAGGGTTTATGCTTAGATTGAACTACATCCCCTGATTCCAAGGCTAGCACTCCATCCATTGCACCACCTAACTGCCCCTATCCTGTGAGGTAGGAATTATTACTATCCTCATGTTACAGTTGAAGAAATGGGAGTAAACAGAGGTTAAGTGACTTCAGATTTATACAAGTAGTATCTGAGGTCAGATTTGAACTCAGGGTCTCCTGACTCCAGGTCCAGTATTTTATCCACTATACCTTCAGTTACATGATTAAAATCTTTGGAAACCACTTCCCTAGATAGCTACCTGGCTGCTGTGTGTGTATTTGGTAGGTGTAGAGTGGAGAGAGGAGGAGGTGGACATGCGGTGTGGAAGATTCAAAGAAAAGAAGTAGAAAATGTAAAAGTAGTCACACTGAATTCTATATCTTTGGCTTAATACCCTGCCCTTAGATAGTAGTCAAAAAATGTTATTCATTACCTATAAATCCAACTGTGTCTATCACATAGATTGTTTTTCATTAGCCATTGTATAAAATGAAATCCAAAACTGCTTTGTTAACTGAAAGCTTTTTGGAACAAGGTGGAAATGGGTCATATACCTGCAGCATGTCATTGAAAATTAATTCCAAACCAAATGATTTCCTTGTTCCCTTCTCTCATGATCAATGCTAACATTTAAAAAGGACCGTAGCAGGATGAGGAGAGCGTTATAAACTAAAGCCAGCATGTATGAAGATTAGCATTTAAGGGATGAAGATGCCAGATAAACAGGGCCATTTGATGATTGCAATTAAGAGATTCAGGCGAAAAAACCCCAGAAGTAACATCTGGACGATTAAATTCTTAGTCACAAATTATTGTGCTATATTCCCTGCATTGACTGTTGTTACAGAAACACAATGAGGCCCATTTCTACCTAAGTTGCAGGCCTCCACTTTGGCTATTAAGTACAAATGTGTAGTTTCCTCCTAGGAAATGAAGCTTCATCCCTGCCTTTCCCAGCCCTGCTCTCCAACTGTGTTGGTTGAACTTTCATTCCAAATGCTCACTTGAGCATTTGGGGAAGAATCTTTTTCTCAACAGGAATTTCTGTATCTGATCAGGAAAAAAAAATTATTCTGATTTCCAATTCAAAGGTGGTTGTATTTACATAAGCTTCTCTTTCATTTAAATCTGTCTTAATCCTCCTGGATTTTCTAGTTAAAATGCCAAATGTATTTTTTTTTCTTTTTCACAAATGAAAGAAGCCACATGAAGAAAAGCAGTACAAGTGGAGAACTTTAACAAATGACCATCCCTTTTTATATTTTCTGGGTTAAAATGCATTGTAAATCCAAAATGCTTTTTGCATTTGAAAAGATGAGTTGGGTTATTTCTTCTTGAAGAAATAGAGAACAAGATGATACTGTAATTTTTATTGAAAGAACAAAGTAATCAGCTTGTGTTTCCAGAAAGCAATCCCCATGATTAGGCCGTACACATATAGACTCAAACAAAAGACAACACGAACTGAGTAACTTGAAATTTGCTTTGGTATTTTATGTTTTCTTGTTGTACCTTTAGTCTCATGATTATTTAACCTATTCACATGACTTCGTTATGCAAAATATTTCTGTGCTTTCAATTTTCTGTGTGAATTTACATCCTTTTGCAAAATATAACTGTTTTTTCAAGAGATGAAGGATCCAATTGCCCCAACAATTCTTTGAAGGCCTGGTCCCTTTGTCCTCTTTGTCCCATTTTCTACCTTTCTCAGCCCATGCTCTGCCTCAGTAGCTCAGAAAGATTAAGTGTTTTGCCTGTGGTCATAAAACTGCCAAAGGCAGGATTCTAAACTGAGTCTTCAAAGTCTGGCATTCTATTGAATATACTAAATCTCCAAAGTGGGTGCCTAATCAGAAGGTGACAGTTGTTGAATTTGTCTTTAATCCAACCATACCTAACATTATTTCCCAAAATTTCCTCATTCTGAATCTTCTTTCTAATATGCAAGCTCCCAGTATCCTCCCTGCCTGGATGCAATGCACCAGTCCTTCATGGACATTGTAATCTAAACATTACCAGGGAACACTCATAGTGGTAGCTGCATGTGTCACTGGGAAAATTATCCATTTTCTCCCAGAATACCTTGCTTAACATTTTGATGGCAGCCAGAGTCCCTTGAAGGGTGGACTCCTATCCAGGAGAATAATTAAGGGGCAAAAGGTCCATCTCTCCCTTTTTCATTTTGGATGAGACAGAATGAGTTGCACAAGATAAGTAGGTGTTTATGGGTTGGGATCTTCATCAAAGAACACATCTTTTTTTCTTGCCAATAAATCCATCTTCTAAACTTCCCTGTTATTGTTTTAACAACTTTTTCAGCTGCCCAGTGTTACTTTTGAATCTTCACCCTATTTCCCCATCCATATACCCAATCAATTGCCAAATCTTGTCATTTCTACCTTCAAAACATGTCCTCTCTACTCAGTCAGCCACACTCCTATTCCATTTTAGAGCCTCACCACCTCTTACCTGGACTGTTGCATCTCTTAATTGCCCTTCCTGTCTCATGTCTCCTGGAGCAATATGCTCAATTTTGCTGGGTAATTGATTCTTGGTTTTAATCCCAGTTCCCTTAATCTTCAAAATATCGTTCCAGGCCCTGCGATCCCTCAGTGTAGAAGCTGCCAGATCCTGGGTTATCCTGATAGTGCTTCTGCAGTATTCAAATGGTTTTCTTTTAGAAGCCTCTAGTATTTTCTCCTTTAACTGGGTATTCTGGAACCTGGCAATAACATTTCTAGGTCTTTTCTTTTGGGGATCTTTTTGAAGA
>CM053595.1:233431733-233450092 GCA_028646575.1 Pseudocheirus occidentalis
TCTCCATTTGAGAAGAGACTAAATGAATGTACTGCCTAGGAGTGGGCTACTTTGACTACTGATCCAAGGTACTACTTGGTACTCTGCAATTGAATTGAGAACTTACTTGCTAAATGAATGAGTTGCACTCTATTTTGACTTTCTGTGTTCTGTGAATGTTTTTGCTGAATAAATGGGGTTTGCTATGCCGGTAATCTGAACTTTGGAAGTTGCCTTTGCTTGGCAATACAATCAGCTATGTGACCCTGGGTAAACCACTTTACTTGTGTACCTGTTTCCTCAATTGTAGATTGGGGATAATAATTGAAATGCAGGGTTGTGAAGATCCAATGAGATTTGTAAAACCCATACTAGGTGCTCAACAAGGGTGGCCCCACTCCTTACATTTTACTTGCCTCTAGTCACTCTGATGCAGCTATAGTGACCTACTGAAGAGGTACCCAAAGAGTAACCCGGTTAGGGCTGCCTGAGACCCCAAAATACCAACATGCTGGGTTCTGATGAAAGAATTCCACTCAAGTCTTCTCAGCCAAAGAAAAAGTAGTTTATTGAAAGATATGGGGTAGACTCTTAAGGAGCCAGTCTATGCTAGGTTGTTTTATGGAGCTTTCACACAGAGCAAGTCTGTGCTAAGCTATTTCACGGTGCTCTCACATAGCAAGTCTCTGCTAAGGCATTCTGTGGCGCTCTCACACCACATGGAGGGAAGATGGGACTCTATATACAGAGGAATCTAGGGGTGGTCTAGAGGAGATTGGGGAGGGTCTTCAGGAGTCAGATGAGGTCAGACTCCAGTAATGAGTGATCAGGGGTGGGAAGTTGCTGGAGGCTACCTGGAGACCATAGACAATGGTGGGCCAGGCCAGTTCAAGGGTGGGAACAGGAACATTAAGGGTGGGAAATTATTGGAACAAAGGAGGGCTAAAGACTTGGGCAGAGCCACAACTTAAGACCTATGACCTCAGGCAAATACCTTCCTTGGGAGGATTTACTTTCCCCGAGCCTGTACCTCCAAGATTTAAGGAGCTCAAGGGGGGTTCCAGAGCCTATATCTCTTCACTACTTTTCCTCATGTAAGATGTACTCCATTACCCATGCCCTAAGATGATCTTCACCTCCACCTCTGAAATTTCCCTGATTTTCTTCATCTTCTGAGATTACCTTCAACCTCATTTGTACACATTTTTTAATAGATGCGGTTGATTGCCTCAATATCCAGTTGATTGAAGCAAAATTTGAGGGTGGTTTTTCTTGACCTGGACCTTAGTTCATTTCATGTATATAGCTGAAAAATTAAATAAAGACGACAAAGTAGGGTGGAGCACGGACCTTCTCCTCCAAGTTTCAATGCCAGCATTAAGTGACTGCTGAAGTAGAAGATGATTTAGCCATTGCTGTCATTTTCGAACCTACATGACACAAAAAAATCCCCTAGTGTTGAAGGTGACACAATGGGCTGAAATAGCCTAGCAGGATGCTGCATCTGAAACTAGGTAAGAAAGTTGAGCAGTTGTAGCAACTGTGTATTGTTCATTGACTAGCCTAATCATTCTTCCTTTGGTTTTAGGATTTTATGGCCAGTTAACAGGAGCTAGTTACTGAGACAGGGTGGTTTTTGACCATGATACAGTTAGTTTCTAAGAAACGCCTTTTTTTGGCAACAAATTGCATGTGTCTGAACTTTTCCTTAGGTTTAGTGCAAATTTTCACAAAATCTACTAGGACCCATGTCCTTATCTCGAGCAAAAACACCTGGAGAAATGGTCTTTGCATTTTAGTTCCACAAAGGGAATGGTGAGTTGCAAAAATACTCTGATGACCTAGGAGTCTGTGTGTGATCTAATCCTATTAAATCCATGACTGAGATTGACACTAGCAAACAAAACAAAACAAAAACCACTACCTTATACCCTACTCAGGGAGACCCGATAAATGTTAATCAGTCTTGTAAAGACTGAATTACAATCACATATAAGCCAGGAAAATTATGCAAATCAGGTGCCCTTAAATAACGACTAGCTATCCCAAAATCAGATGTATCTGAATTGAATTATATTTGAATATTTCACCTGTGAGGTTGGATGGGAAACGGAGGCTGCTAGATTGGCTCAGCCTGAGAGCTCTGAGCTGCAGTAGGGCTAAAGATGATTGTGTATTTGACACCAATATGATGAGCCCCTTGGGGATGGGGGTGCTACCAGATCGCCTGATGGGTAAATTGGTCCAGGTTGGGAATGGGGCAGATCCACCTTCTGGGCAGATTAGGAGTGGATTTGGGCCTGTGAGTGGTTGCTGCATTTCCAGGCTGGTTCCACTGGAGACTCAGTCTCAAAAAAACGCCAAAACAACTCTTTTATCCTTGTTCTCTGTCTCTTGCCCACTGGCTGAATTATTTCTCTTAAAGACAAAATGGAAAAGATATCTAATTTTCATTCAGAAGACAGCCCAAAGTAGGGTCAGTCATTTTTATTTAGACTTCATCACTAACACCACTTTATAACATGATGACATGGCAGGCACAAATATGTACCGAGAAGCACACACAATCTTTAAATGCATGGTTTTCATATGTAGTTTACAAGTACAATATCATTATTTGGTACTAGGTTTAAAGACGACACTTATATTCTTCAGTTTCTATATGTTTTGTAATATCATAATTTTTGCCTAGTCATGCGATAGTAAGAAATTCAAAAGCAGTTTCTTTTTCTTCTGATAATTCCTTGGCAGTGAGATCCATCTTCTCACGGGAGAAATCATTGATAGGGAGGCCTTCCACAAATTTCCAGGATTTATTCTGTTAAGAAATGATGGCAAGTCAGTAATGGTTGATGATTACACGACACTAAAATTTCCTGGATTCCACCTGGTCCTGGTGTGTGCGTGTGTGCATGTGTGTGTGTGTGTGTGTGTGTGTGTTATGTGAGGGGTAGTTTGGACTTGATGCTACTAAGGGGTTCCCTAAATCTATGATTCCATGAACAAAGCAGCTAGATGGAATAGTGGAGAGAGTGCTGAGTTTAGAGTTAGGATGACTTGAATTCAAATTGGCAGCTTTCATGACCCTAGCAAATCACTTAACCTCTGCTTGCCTCAGTTTTCTCGACAGTAAAATGGATATGATAACAGTACCTCCCTCTCAGGGTTTTCGAGAGTATCACATGAGATATTAGCGAAGTGCTAGCACAGGACCTGGCACACAGTAGGCACACGCGAATGCTTATTCCCTTCCCTTTATTATTTTTTGGACCAGACTCGGGATCTTACAGGTGTATGGTGATCCCTTCAAGTAACTTCCTCTAGCTAGCCATGCAGACTGGTACCTGTCCTGTGCCTTAGAGTGTAAGAAGGCTGCCTTGTACACCAAGAACTTAAGTACTTTGCCCAGGGTTGTGCAGTCAGTGTGTGTCAAAAGCAAGACTTGAACCTAGAGGCACTTGTGCTCTTTCCAATACAGTGTGGTGGGCAGAGCATGGGATGTGGGCATCAGGAAGACTTGGCTCCGTGACTCTAGGCTGCTCTCCGATTCAGTTTCTTCAGCTGGAGAATGGGGACAGTCATAGCAACTCTTACAGAGTCAGAGGGCCAAATGAGATATCCTACACGCAGTCAAAGCACTCCACAAACTGCGATTATGTCTCAATTTTACAGACAAGGACACTAAGTCTCTGAGGTTAAGTGACTTAACCAAGGTGATCCAACCAGATCCAAGACTTGAACCCGTGTCATCGGCATCCTAACCCTGTGCTCTGTCCATGCCAGGCTGGGCTCCCGGTAAGACTTACACACCAGGACTGGCTGACAGCGCCATAATCCTGCTGCAACTCTTGAAACTTTCAAGTTTCCCTTCTCTAGATTTAAAATGTAAAAAAAAAAAAAAAATCAAAACCACAGTCCAGATGTCACTAGCTAGGAGTGGGGTTTCCTTTCCTCAAAATCACTATGCCAGGCACCCTGAAGTCAGGTAGTGAAATATTGAATTAAAATACGCACTCAACTTGAGTAGCATGACAGAAAAGTCCTGGGCAAACATTTAGACAACAAGTATTTACTTCGGAAATACACACTCTTTCAACATTAGCATTGGGACTGATCTGTTACCACTGTCCAGACTGGTGACTGAAAAGTGTCGGGTCTCTGAGGAAAGATGCTCTCCCTGCAGAGAGGTGCCAGGACAGCGACTCAACTCAAAGGTCTCCTTGAGGACATCTCTCTGTACACCACAACAAGCTTCCTCTCACTGTGACACATCAACTCTAATTGATTTTTAAAAAAATTTAGACTTAAATACTAAAACTCAAATATATAATAAGAAAAGAAAAAAAGAACATTATAAACAAATATAGAATAAGAAAGGGAAAAAAAAAAACCCTGTCATCAGCACAGCGGAACATAAGAGGATTCAAAATATACAGCAATAAATTTCCATTTCAAGAAAGCCTATATACATGTTATGTTGAGAGCTGTCCATCTTTTCTTTGCTTCCTTGTAAGTTTTTCGAACTGATTTCCAAGGTAGTAATAGAGACCTTTTGTTGCATTAGTACAGGAAGATGCTGTTCTGTAGGCATCTAATATCCAGGTTTAATTTGGATTCACAGACTGAGGAAAATCTTTTATTTGGTAAAGAAGCCACTTTAACTTAATGTACAACTAAGACAAAGGTACCAGTTGTAGGCACAAGAAACTTACCTTGATGACAACAGGGAAGGAGTAGATCAAATCATCAGGGATTCCATAGGAATTGCCATCAGAGATGACTCCCATGGAAACAAATTCTCCCTGAAAACAGTATGACAATTTATTGAGACACGGTGCTAGCTTTTCTTACTGCTTGAGCCTCACATACAAGTTTATTGCATATCTAGTGGTTCTCAACCTTCCTAAAGGCATGACCCTTTAATACAGTTCCTCATGTTGTGGTGACCCCCCCCAACCATAAAGTTATTTTCGTTGCTACTTCATAACTGTAATTTTGCTACTGTTATGAATTGTAATGTAAATATCTGATACGCAGGATGTATTTTCGTTGTTACAAATTGAACATAACCCACAGGTTGAGAACCACTAATACAATTTAAAACACACTCTTGCTACTCCTATTTCTTTACCAATATATAATATTTTACTAATATATAATATTAATAAATAATAATTTCTTCACTAATATATAATACTTATACAATTATATTATACATATAATACTGTGTATAATGTAGAACTGCTATCACCAATTGGTTCCTTCTGAGAAATGCAGGTGATATGCAAATAATGAAAGGCTACCTATTCTATGTAAATTACTCAATGATTACCTCTGGAGTTCCAAACCAGATATCTCTGACATGGTCACAGATTGCTTTGGCAGCTGACATTGCACTAGACAATTTTCGAGCCTTAATGACAGTTGCACCACGCTGCTGAACAATCTGTAGTAGAGAGGAGAATGGATTACTTGCTTGCGCTACTCATGCTTCATATCTATTTAAAGCTGTCACTCACAAAGCAATGGATCGAATGCACGTAGCTACTGTACTGTTTGAGAATGTAAACCGGAAAAATTCTTGAAAGGATAAGAATCTAGCTGTCCCAACGTAAAAATGCTATGATCAATGAAAAGCAATGGCTTGTAAATTCTCATACCAATTACAACTGGACCTACCTCCAAGGAACCCTCTACCCTGCCGCTGCCACTATGCTTTATGCCAACAATATGAAAGAGTCCTGAGAGGCAGAGACTTGACAAGTCCCAGCAATATCCACTGAGTTAGGTTGTTCTTTGCAACTGCAACAGCTAACTTTGGTAATAACATCAGAATGGAGGCAGTATGATTAAACCCTATCTACTCTGAGGATAATAGGGTTTGATCCTAACATTTCATGTCATAGGCTACCAATACTTATCTGTTTTCCAAGATACCACTGCAAGTTCAGACCAAAAGAAGATAACTCTACAAATTAGAATGTGAATTCTCTTTTCCAAGTTTTCACTAAATGAGAGTCCCATTTCCTAACAATTTAGTCAACAAAAAAAGCAGCATTCACTCTGTATAATGCTCTGTACTTGGTAGAAAAGAGTGGAGACACAGAAGAATCAAAGGAATGTCACCCCAGAATCAAGATATTTACAGTCTAGTGAGGGACAGATGGATGGAGACACACACACACACACATGACTATGGAAAACAATTGGCTAAAAATTAAGGATAATTTGTGCTGAAAGAATCAGAACTGTCATTGGTGAGGAAAGTTTTGCCCATAATCTACTTCTATCCTGGCACCGATGAGTGACAAATGAGCAAAGTACCCTTCTAACTGGATGAGTGTCCCAATGGACACTGACATTTATCCATGTATTTATAGTCCCTTAACTCCAGGAGAGGTAAAGCATAGTAATCATGGCATGTGATCTTCCTCCTAAAGTTCTTCAGAATAGGTTGTTAGGTGCTTCATTGATTTTTCTTACCGTGACAAAGTCCCCCTTGAGCCAGCTGTCATCCTTTACAGCTTCATAGACACCAACTTCTTTCCCTTGGATGTTAACCTTGGCATGGTTAACATCTGGATACTGAGTTGAGGAGTGGTTTCCCCAGATAATGATGTTCTTGACATCGTTGGCAGTCACGCCAAGTTTAAGAGCAATCTAATTTAATATAAAAACATACATTCTGAAGACAAATTCCTTTAATTTCAAAGTGCTACAAATACTTGGAATCTACTTCAGACTGAGACTGAAAAACTTCTGAAGTTTTGAGAGAGCATGAAAGCATTTTGCTAAAATCTGAAAATTACCAGTTTTAGTTGGCAGCCTTCACAATAGCAGTTGGGTATGTTTTTGGTTTTTGCATAGTACTTTGACAGACAAATTGATTTGATTTTTAAAAAGAAACCACTAAAATATAGATAAGATTGATGTAAATTCAATTCTATTTTCTATAACTAATGCTATAGCACTAGGCAGTAATAATTCCTAAGATCAGAGAGCCTAATCAGTCCAAGTCCATCACTTTCAGACAAAGAAATAACAAATCATTCGTGTTCATGGTCAAAGAGCAGAGAGGTAGTGGCCTGCGTGGTGGATGGAGAACCAACCTTGAAACCAACAAGACCCAGTTCAAGTCCTGTCTCTGACACATACTATGACCACAGGACTTCCTAAACTTTTTCCACTTATGATCCCTTCAACTTTTCTTAAACTGTGGGTTGCAACCTAATTTAAGAAGTGCTGGACTATGTGACCCAAGGCAAATCACTTAACTACTCAATGCTCCAGGTGCCTCTCTAAGACTAGAAAAGTTGTGGAGAAGGTGCAGACAATGTATGAGTAAAGGGTGCCTGCTCATTCTGGAATTCCTTATACCATAGCAATCTCAGATCTAGATCCTATCTCTATCTATAGTTTTCATGTTGTACATCATATTCTAATTCTCTGAAAACCAGGACTTCACATATGATGTAGACAGCAAGTCAATGAGAAGATTCCCTTTCTTAACCAAAATAGGAAAATAGGAACTTACAGTGCAATGAAAAGTGCATGGAGAGCTAAGTTCTGATACAATATACTCTAGAACCAGTATCATGACTAGTTCACTATGAATGCTTGGATGACTCATGCAACTTCCCAGCCTCAGCTTCCCCACCTGCAGAAGGAGAGGGCTGGACAAGATCTCTCTCTCTCTCTCTCTTTGCTTTTTGGAGGGGGGAGGGCAGCGCAATTGGGGTTAAGTGACTGGGCCAAGGTCACACAGCTAGTATGTATTAAGTATCTGAAGGTGGATTTGAACTCAGGTCCTCCTGACTCCAGGTCAGTGCTCTATTCCCTGCGCCACTTAGCTGCCCCCAATGATATCTCTTAAGGGGCCCCTCCAGCTCTGAGATTCTTTGGCTTTACATTTTGAAAGCATGAGAAACCTAGTTTTTCAGAAGAGTCAAAAAGACAGCTAAGCATTCATGATCTCAATGGTGATCTCCTGAAACAAAGTTCAGCTCTTGCATCTGAACTACAATGATGTTTGTTGGTGTTAGTTTGATAAACACTGCAGGCACACATTCACTACAATAATGTTAAACACAGCTCTGTACTTTTGATCCTTCATCACCTGGACCCCTCCCACCTTCGCAGTCCTTCCTGTTACACATTATTTTTTTCTACACACAGGAGAGACCAAGCACACTAAAGTACTTGCTGTTCTTCACATCCAATGCTTCTCTTCCCCAAACTACATGCCTTTACTCATTCTGTCCCCCAGAGCTCTCCCCATCCTCACCTCCTCCTTAAGGAATGCCTGGCTTCTTTCAAAAGTCTGCTCAAATGCCCCATGCTACATGACATGAAGCCTTCCCTAATCCCCTTGGCCAATAGCACCCAATCTCCTTCAATCACCTGGCATTCTTTCTGTATGTACTTTTACATATGGACATGTTGTTCCCCACATTAGAATGTAAGTCCTGTGAGGGCAGGACCTCTTACACGTATGTCTCGGTGTTAAGCACAGGGCTTTTCATATTAAGATGCTTCCTCAGTGCTTGTGGATGGATTCTTCACATGCTTCCCCACATGCCTCTTTGCTCCAACTGGCTGGGAGGGTGAAGAAGAACCCTGGTCACTATGCTCATGTTCTAGATTCACCTTTGCTCCCCTGAGATCCCACAGGTGCAGTTGAGTCTGCTGGGACAGCAGAGATGGGCCAGGTGCTGTGGAGGGCAGGGTTTTAAAAGGTCTTTCCCACAGGGGTCAGTGTTAAAATATTCATGCAAGGCTAACTGCCACTCACTTGTTACTAGCTCACATTCATGCCTAACAGTTGGCTCAAGAGTACTAAGGTAACCTCATGTAACATTCACATGGACTCTGACTAGCAGCTTCTTTGCCAAAGAAACTCTCTATGTTGTGACTAGGCAGCTGGCTGCTGCTGACAGCTACAGGCATGGCCGTGTGTTTTGAGGATGACGTAACCTGGCCGGCACATTCTGAAGACAGTTATTAGGTGGCCAAGCCTGGATAGTTCTCTGAATGCCAGAGCAAAGGTTTCAGTACAGTAATAGTAATAGTTCATGTGAGAGAAACAATGTTTTAGCGTCTCTCACTGGCTTATTGTGTACACATCACAGATAAACCTAGGCTGACTGAGCCTGCCCCCAATACGTAGGGGGAAACTGAGGCCTCAAGGAGTGGCATAACTTTCCCAGGATCACAGTTAGGGTCTAAGAAAGGACTCAAATCCAAGTTTTCCTGACTGTCAGTCCAGCAGTCTATTTGCCACAGCATGCTTTTTAGAAAGAAAAATGCCTCTTGGGAAAAGAAGCCCCGTATAACTTCTGACATAGTAGGGTAAAGAGACAAAGCAAAACACAGTCCCTGTGCTAAGGTCCTACGAGCCTAGTGACAGAGTATGTTCCAGCTCCTCTTACCCAGTCTCCCAAGGCAGTGAGATGGAGCACCGGGCCTAGAGTCAGGAAGACCAGAGTTCAAACCTAGCCTTCGACACTGACTAGCTCAATGACGCTGTAAAAGTCATTTAACCTACTAGTGTCAAATTCAAATGGAAACGGGCTGCAGAGGAGGGGGTATTAATCATATAAAAGGCTCCTTGCAGGCTGCATATTGACAGATTTTAACTTATTTTGTCAAATATTTCCCAACTACACTTTAATCTTCTGCGGACCACATACTTAACAGCTCTGATTTAATCTATGTAATAACAACAATGATAACAGTTTTAGTCACTGAGACAAAAGAAATCACTCCATAGGAAAGCCTAGAGCAGACGTCTGTAAGGACTATGATTTTTCTGAGGTGATTAATAATGTAAATTAGCAGTGTGAGCAATTTCAATTTAATAAAGCAAATCTGAAAATGATATCCTTTTTCTGACAAAGTTGAACTGCTCCCCTCCCACTTCCTAGGGCTTCTCTGGTTTCCTTTCCATATGCTAGAAGAACAGACTATGGCCCAAGGTGGTGGGGCTTCAATTTTTTTAAAACCCAGATTCTACATTATTCTCCACTTCAAAAAGGAAAGTTCTCAGTGTATTTGGCAGACCACACACACATAGCCTATTCATTCTTAAAAAAAAAAAAAAAAAAAAAAAAGAGTTCAGCATAGGTTAAAGATGCCAGTACTGATCTGGGGATAAGACCTTGCCAGAGGAAGGTGGCTAAGGAACTATTTGAAATGAAGAGAATATAGAATCTTCATAAGAAGATTCAGTTCATCATCATATTTAGGTATAGAGAGGTTAGTTACTACCACTACAACAGGCTTATTTAAGTACCTTTACACGTAGTAAGAAAACTACTTAGCATCAATTTAAATTTTAAAAATATTGATTGCAACTTAGAAACTCAACATACATTAATTTATAAATTATATTTATATATATACATATATACATAAATTTTTTCGTACTTGCCAACCTATAAAGTCACAAAACGTTTGGAATAGTTAGTATGAAACTTTGCTGGCTTACAGTTTTTAAACTGAAAGGAGCTTATTAAGAAATTTTCTTAATCAGCCATTTTCTTAAAGGCTGATCCAGGACTCAGTTCTGCTCACCTGAGACTTAGCTCGGTTGTGATCCAGACGGGTCAAACAGCTAAAATTCTCCTTGGGTATTGATGGGGCCATCTTGGAAGCCGTCAGGCAATTGGTATTGGCTGGATTTCCAACAACCACAACCTGGCAAAGATGGAAAGAGAAAGAGGGAAGAGCGAATCCTAATTACCAATATGTTGGTGAACTGGAATAGCTTTCTCAGATAACGACTACATGTAAACTTAGGTGGTGCAGCGGATAGAGTACTGGGCCTGAAGTCTGGAAGACCTGAGTTCAAATCTGACCTCAGACACTCACTAGCTGTGTGACCCTGGGCAAGTCACTTAACCCTGCTTGCCTCTTTTTTCTCATTTGTTAAAATGAGCTTGAGAAGGAAATGGCAAACCACTCTAGGGGCTTTGTCAAGAAAACTCCAAATGGGGTCATGGAGAATCAGACAGGACTGGAACAACTAAACAACCACAAAGGCTTGCAGAGGAGGTACCTGATGTTTTTATTGGCCTTTGGTCATTGTGCCACTCTAAAGACAACTACTATTATTCAACAAGTTATTTTCTGGGTGTTAAAGCCGGAAAGCTAAGGTCAGCTTCTGTCTGTTCTGTATCGTGTGCTACTAGAGAACACTTAGCAATGCCTGCCATCCACCTGCCACCAAAGGTGCATGACATATAGAAGCCTCCACATCTCTAACAGAAAAATGGATCCCTGCACAAAACGCTATTTCTTGTGGCTTTTTTCTAAGAAACCAATTTTTCATTGGTTAATGTCTAAATAAAGGCTCCTATGAAGTCAGCACACAAAGGATGGAGATGTCCCTTTTAACTACATGCTAATCTGTGGGAACCCAACTTCCTTGGGTTCCTTGCACCTTCTCATCTTGTAACATCCCATGCAATCATCCCTGTGGCCATCTCCCCCTAGAATATCCCTTTCTCCCATTGGTTGAGTTCTTCCTGGGGCCTCCATCTGGAGGAAGGGTCCAGGATGCCCAATCTTCATTCACCTCTGGGCTCTGCTCCTAATTTTCTTGACTTCAGAACCATTCCCCTGATGTGGGTATTTCATTCCCAACCCCCTTTCTCAGTTCCATTGTTTGTTGTCTTTTCCTATTAGAATATAAACTTCTCAACTATTTTTGGCTTGTATTTCTATCCCCAGCATTTAGCACAGTGCCTCACAATTCATTAAGTGTTTAATAAATGCTTACTGTCTTTGTTGCCTATACAGCAAAGTAAATTAATGCCAGGTACCAGAAATTTTAGTCGTCTTTGTGGATAATTTTAAATTAGAAACTGCCACGTGATCTTAAAAGGCACTCTACATTTCCTGGGACATTTGCAAATGAATTTTCACAACATGAGGAAAATCAAAGAGAAAAAGAGATAGAGCTTATTGAAAAAAATTAGATCACAGGCAGTATTAAAATACTATGTCTATATTTTACTAATCCATTGGACTGCATAAAGGTAGTCAAAAAACATTTTTATCTATTTTGCTGAAAACAAGTTAAAAAAAATTGAAGTTAAAAAAGAAAAGAAAAAAAAGAAAAGAAGCAGTCAGTCACCTTAACAGACTTTTTGGCATATTTGTCCAAAGCCTGTCCCTGGAATTTGAAAATCTTCACATTTGCCTTGAGTAGGTCCTTCCTTTCCATGCCTTCCTTCCTTGGCATGGAGCCAACCAGAATAGCTACATCCAGGTCTTTGAAGGCAACCTCTTCTTTATCTGTTGCAATGACCTCTGTAAGACAAAACAAAAAGGAAAGCTCATTGGGAATTACCATCTAGAGGACTTGATAGGAACTCTAATCCTATAGTTCTGTAATAATTTCATTTTACTATCATGCACTGGCTGGCTATGGAAGGGTAAAAAGACAGGGTTCAGAAAACTGGAGTCATTCAGTACAAGCCTCTGCATCTCCCCTATGCTGTGCATACCTCAGAACCTCTCCATTCTTCACCTGTTCCCTCCTACTGTGCTCCATGTCTAGGATGATGGGGCTAACACACATGCTTGACCCAATCCCTTCCTGTCTCTTTCTCTTTAGTTATCTGTATTTACTGGCCCCTTTCCTACTGTCTATAAACATACACAGGACTTTCCATCCTAAAAAATAAACCTATTTAAGCCTGATACCTCCTCAAGTTTTCTCCTTCTCTCTGCTCCCCTGCCCCCCAATGCTAATTCCTAGTCATCTATACTAGTTGCCTCCAAATGGGGGTATGAATGCTGCAGGGAGCACATAGGATAATCCACTGGGATGCCTGAAGAAATTATTATCATTGAAAGCAGTCCAACTGTTTAACACCCTTGTAGTCACCAGTACTTCTCTGTAGGGGTGGGGCAGTCCCAGGTCTCCCCACCCTTGTTCTTCCTCTCCTACCTATCTCAGCACCACAAGCAGGAGGACAGCATCTGGCTCTGACCACCTCCCTCAGCCTCCTTCACTCATTCTTAATCCTGTTCCCCTCTCCAACTATAGGTTTTCCCAAAGGTTCTCTTCTCTTCTTATTATCTTTAAACAATCTCGTCAGTTCCCATGGGTTCAATTATAACTTTTACCCACATGATTCTTAAATCTATACATATCTTCTTTTCTGAAATCTAGTCCCTAATTGCCCCAGGCCTGTCAGACATGTCGACCTGTCAGTACCTCAAAACTAACATGGCCAAAGTGGAACTGATTTTCCCTCTGCTCACTCCACTCAAATCTGTCTCTCAGTCACCCAAGCTTAGAAACTTGGGAGTCATTTTTGCTCCTTTACACTTTCCCTGGCTGCATAAGTCTGGTCAATTTTATACCTAGAGGATATTTTTCCCTTTTCTCCCATCACATGGTGCTCATCCTTTGGTATTCAGCACCTATATTACTGCAGTAACTTTCTAATTGGTCTTCCTGTTTCACTCTTTCAGTCAAGGCTTTTTCCTTGTCAATCAACCCTCAAAATCCACTGCCAAGGTAACCTTCCTTAAGCACAAGGTTGACCCCACCAGTCTCCTGTTGAAGCACTCCCTATCACCTCGAGGATAAGATGTAAATTCTTTAGCGTGGCATTTAAACACCATCTACACAGTGGTAGAGGAGCAATTTGTGTTTATGGTGGAAGTACCCATCTTGACAAAATTAGATCCTTGAAGAAACAGAATAAATGATGTCACTTTAACAAACATCTATAAAGCACCCACTAGAAACACTTTACCTTCAAAGAGTTTACGATCTACTGGAGGGATGTACTCAAATAAGCAGGACACAAAGTAGGGAATGGAAGGAGACAGCACCGACAATTTGGGGCATCGAGGAAAGTTTCATAGAGGAAGCACCTGATAAAGATGCTCAAAGGAAGACAGAAATGGAAGGCAGCTTGTGCACACAGACAGGAGGCAACATGACAGCTAGAGTACAATTAATGCCCTAGAGTTTGGCTAGAACACAGAATTTGTAAAGGGACCAATGGGAAATAAGGCTGGAATGGTGAACTGGAGCCATAGTGCAGAAGATTTCTCTTCTATCTTTGTATCTCTAGTACTTGGGGAAATGATTGGTGCTTAATAAGTGAATGAATCTGTTGGTCATTTCCTTATTTAGCAAATGATAAAAATCACTCAGCTCTGCTATTTTGTGATTGCTGATATCAATGATGCATTCTGATTAGAACCCTTTGCCAGGCCATTCATTTCTGGTATATAATCTTACTATTTTTTGATTAAATACTTCAAGCAACTAAGGTAACTATTTGAATTTGTGTTTTAAAACGGATACAATTCTACTACAAAAGCATTGTGTCCAGTTACTGACCTTTAAGGAGGGGAAGAGCACAGTCTTGCAGTTCCATTAATACCCCCTCCAGCACACCCATCATGGGGGTGATATCCAACAGGACAAGAACAAGAGCCTGGCAAACAACAAAGAAAACACTGCAATGTTTGAGTCATGTCCTGGTGAAATAACAACAACAACAAAAATCATTCCATTTCCTGCCAAATGTTTTTGTATGTAAATTTAAGTCATATTCTCTAGACTAGGCAATTTTTCTAAGAGGTCTATTACACATTATTTCCCAAATGAACTTACAGTTTCATCAGTCAAAATACAAATAAGTTATTTTGCTGAATTAAATAGTCATAACAATTCATAGGGGGAAAAGTAGATAATACCAAGTGGAACTATGGGAAAATAAACTATGAAAGAGGAACTAGTATAACCAGTTACTAAGATGTATAAAAAAGCGGCAACTATTAAAAAACAAAACATAACCCCAAACCTATCTGGTACTAGAAAAAAGAAACAGATCAATAATATAGCCTAGAAAAACCAGAGCCAAAGGGGGAAAAAACCCCACTAAGATTATATCCTCTATTTAGATAGCATTCTGCCAGAAAGCCTTATTTAATATCTGATTATCTACATCTGATCTTTTTCTAGCTGAGAAAGATGATGCCCAAATTATAGTCCCCTATACTCTCTGCTATGACCGTCTTCCTCAAAAAGATTTCAGGCAACATTTCAGTTAACATAGGAATCTTGAACAAGGAAAAAGATGACTTTATGTAAAAATACAGTTTGGCTAAATTTTTCAGAACCGTTGAGTAACCAAAAGTTAAAATCCCATTTCATCACGGACCCTTCTCTTCACTCCAGGAGTTAAATAAAAAGATCTTTGTGTCCATACTGCAAATCATGCATCAGAATAATCTGTAACTAGATCATTGAAGAAACACATTCATAATATACATCCTCTATGGAATAATGTCTAAAAGATATGAAGATAATTTATGAAGGAGGAAGAACAGAAAGACTGTTAATAACAGCATGAAACTCAAACTTCCTTTTAATCAGAGAAATGTAAATCAGGACCATCACCTCACACCCACTAGAATAGCAAAAATGGCAATAAAGTGATAACGCCTCATCCTGGCAGAGTTGTGGGGAAGCACGAATTCTGATATAATGTTGGTGAGGCTGTGGACTGGAGGAAACATTTTTCAAAGTAATAACGTAATTTGCAATAAGAGTTAGGATCATACCTTCTAACCTAGCTATCCCATTGCTGGGACTGGATTCCAAAAACAACATATAAGGCTCTATCTGGGCAAAAGTATTTATATTTTCTCTTTTTGCAGCTGAAAGACTATAAACAATTTATAGGCCCAACAATTACAGAATGGCTAAAAAACATGTTAGAACATTATAAAGCCACACAAAAATTAATATGAAATTAAAAAACTATATGAGGTGACAGAATAAAATCAGAACTAGACCTGCACATTACAACTACATGTAAAGGAGAAAATAAAGGAAGAAAGATAAAGGCCAAAAGACAGAATTTCAAGTAGATTTTGAAGGTGACATAGAATAAGCAGACCTTATCTTGTTCATTAGATTTTTCAGTTCTATCTAGTGAATTTTTTCAGTTCCAACTAAGTGAATTTAGGAAAGATTTTGCCTCTTATTTTGTTCCTGAATGTTATTAAATTTCAAAATTGTGTTTGTCTTTTAAAGATACATGTTGTCTCAAACAATACTATAAAAGAACATTAAGTAGATATAGCACACAAACTGTTCTTTGGGAGAGTCGATATATATATATCTGTCATGTTACCTGTTTGATGTGTTCAACGCTTTGCCCTTTCAATGGGTTGGGTCCCTCTAAAACAGTGGTTCTCAACCTTCCTAATGCCTTGACCCTTTAATACTCTTATGTGGGTGTATCTGCATGTGGGAGGACCCACCTGGAGATGGATAGAGGAGCGGTGTCTTGGTTCCTAAGACCATTGCAAATACATGTTTTCCCGTGGTCTTAGGTGACCCCTGTGAAAGGGTCATTTGACCCTCAACGTGACCCACAGGTTGAGAACCACTGCTCTAAAGTAACAGTCAGAATATCTGCATACATGTTCCAATAAAATGTTTTTGTATAGGTTTCTAGGATATTACTCTGTGGTGATGAATTTTGGATTGTTGTCCTGTAGTATTTTCCCCTCCCAAATCTTGATGCCTTTGATCTTTTCAGAATATAGGAGGTGTTATGTGAGTGCTGTTGTAATGCATATGCCTAGCCTCATGACATCCCGAAGGTATTAGATTATTTACATCTATCTGCATGTATACAAATGCGCTCCTTCTACCACATGATACTTTCTGTTTCTTTCCCATATGGAGGTGAAATAAGCCTATTATATGAGTTTATATATGACAAATGTTGCAAAATAGGAAAACAATGTTCTATTATTCTTTGTCAGTCTGAAATTCACCATGAAACATATTTACCTTTATTACAACAGTAACTCAAAAGTAACTTGACTCTGAGGAGGTTAAAAAGTTGGTGGAAGTTACTCAACATTTTAGACTTGAGATCCATGAACCACTCAATGCTCTCCTTTAGCAATTTTGTAAGAGCAAAAACTTTTACCTAATGGGCAAAGTAAGTGGCTGTTTTCTCTCTTCTTGCCAATGCCTAACACAGTAAGCATACCCAGGTAGGGAGAACTGGTTAATAACAGCTTTGCAAAGTCCTTTACGGTTTATGTCGTCACATTTCATTGGAGGGAAAGAGCAAGGGACCACAGTCAACTTATGAATGGTGTGACATTGAATCAATTACTTTATCATCTTTAGATGCAGTATCCTTATCTGTCAATTGAGGTTCCTGCTTACTCTACTTGGACCTCACAGAGCTGTCACTTATAAATCCTAATGTACTATATCTAAAGAGGAAGTATTATGTATAACAAGTTAGGCAGCATGGATTTTACTATACCCATTTTATAGACAAAATATCTCCACCTCCCATATTTCCAGGGACTTAATAAAGTTACTTAAATATTAAGCAGCAGAGCCAATGCTCAAATTCAAGTCAAATTCTGATTCTAAATCATATCTTGAGGGAAGCAAGAGATGCTGTTCTTACTCTCAACACTTGCATTTTTCCTCTGAAGGATTGCATCCACATTTTGTGAATAAAAAGTATTTAAAGCACAGTAAACATGTTATATATGAGCATACACCAATAACAAAAATAATGAGAGTCAACAGGGAAATTGGAATTTCACTTCATAACCATCTATTCAGGAACATTCTTTTTCTCAGTATTAAAGAGTATGCCCTCAAGGATTCACTCCTCAAAAAAATTAAGGAAGAGTAAAGTTAAATAGGTACAGATTGACAGAATTAAATTCAATAAACATTCATTAAGTACTCTTACCTGATCTTTCCCAAAGACATCTCCCTTAGCAATACTGTAAAGAAGAGAGTAGGCAATTTGACCGGCTGCTCCAGTGACTAAGACTCTGACCGGTTCACCCTTAAAACAAAAACAAAAACAAATTACACTCCAGTAAACGATACTTTACCCTGGTGACATACATTCAATATTGTATAACCAACATTACATGCACATACATACATGTGTCATACATATTTTTGTGAGTATATGTAACAAATATTGTAACTTCAGTGTTTGAGACTGACAAAGATGAAGACTGTTTCATTAAACATATCATAAAAGATTACATTTCAAAGGATTTCTAATGGAACATTTCTAATTTTGGTGATTATTTATACTTTATATAATTTAACTTTCAAGCAGATTTCCCCCTATTGTATAACAGGATACCTATCCTTGGAAGGGGAAAACACACTTGCATGTTTGTCTGAAATGTTATTGATAAAATGTAGTAGGAAGAAAGGGCTGCAGAAGAATCATATGGTGATACTGCCTCCCACAGTATGATCTGAAAGCTAAAGGTCATCAGAAACAAAGAATTCCGAATTTTTCTACTGCTTAACTAAAGACACTAATGTGAGAAAC
>CM053595.1:233450592-233478763 GCA_028646575.1 Pseudocheirus occidentalis
AGTCATCTGTCAAGGTTATATAGAGTTTAGTCCATGGTCTTTCAAGTAATTTCATTTCCTTCTTTAAATTCCACTTCTTTCTTTATAATATTATATCTTTTTTATCTATTGATGATCCTTCAAAAAGATTTTTTTTTTAACACGAAGTAATTTGTCTTGTTCTTTACTTGGTAATTGTACTTATTTATCTTTCTTATGGTTCTGTTCTTTGGGGTGTTTGCAAGTTGAATACTGTGGTTATGTCTGGTTTTTTTTTTCTTTTCCCCAGGAATGCCTTGAGCACCTCTCTTTTATTTTTTTTTTAACACCCTGGTTCATCTGCTCAGCTTTGCAGGGTGTCATTTTGAGTTATAACTTGACCTTCTTTGTTTTTCAGAATATAGTATTCCATTCACTTCTGCAGTTTTATGTGTATAAAATAATCTTGTGTTCCTAGAATTTCCTTCCTTTTATATTTCAAAAGTTCTTCTATCCACTTTAAGAATTTATGTTTGCTATTGGAATTGTTAAATTTAACCATTATGAGTCTTAGAAGTTGAAACTTAGTCTCATCCTCCCTCCCAGAGGGGCAGTCTATGGATTCTTTTGATTGGCTTTATTTTCTTGTGCTAATTTCTTGCATTATAATGTTCAGATTTTTTGATTTGTTATGTTCTGAGAAACCTATGGTCCTTGGGTTCTCTTTGTGCATCTTGTATTTGAGACCAGTAGCTTTGGCTTTTATGTATCATGCATTTTTTAAAAATCTTATTACCTTTTACTTCTTGTCGACCAGTTTTTTTTCTGCTTCAATATTTTTGTATCCAAATATGCTAAACTCTCACTTCTTTGAAAAACCTTTTTACATTAGATACATTTCACCCCTATTTTGATAATTTTTTTATTTCTTCATAAGCAGCTATGATGTGTAACATTCTTTCCTAATTTATTTTCTTATTTCATTTATCTTTTGAACCATTTTAGACTTTTTTGTTGCTGTATGCTTTTTTGGGATTTCACAAGATTCTCTGTTTTATCAGGCATTGTAGTATTTGTTAAGAGAGTTTTGTCATCTCTTTGATGGTTTGGCATTCATCCTTCCTTCTAGTTTTATAATTCTCAGTGCTGATTTATCTACTTGTGTCCTGGGTTTTTATTGAATTTTTTTTTCTCTTGAAGTTTTTTGTATTATAACTGTTATCCCTTATGTTCCCCTGTTGCTTTTTGACTGCTCCTTTGCTGGTGGATGTACTCCTGAAGCTAGGCTACAATGCTACTTCAATTTCCTCCCACATTGGGGTATTTATATTTCACTGGTCTTGATCTCTGCCCTTAGTAGGCAGTGGTGATGGGATCAACAGTGACCTTAGAAAGCTTTCAGTTCTCCTTTAGGCCAAGTACAGTCACTCATATTGACTTCCTGCCTCGTTTCCTCCCCTGTCTGTCCTTTTCTTTTTCTACCTGGTATGAATCAGCATTGATCAGTTTTTAGAAGGTTAGAGGAATATGTTCTGGATAGTGTGTGCAGCCTTGAAATTCTATAACTTAGGGAATGCTTTACTTTCTATGCCTGCCATATACCTGAGTATAATCAGTGTCTTTCACTTGATGTGAGACAGGGTTGGGTATGCAGTAAGGTGTGCTGATTAAATCTGAAGCAGGAAAACATCACCATATAGACCCCAGGCACAAGACAGTGTGTTATTGGTTTGGTTTATGCATCGCTGCTGGAGTGTGGAGACTTTTGGGAGAGAGTTGCTGAGTAAGTGTTTTTAAGGATTAACATTCTTCACTGTTAATTTATAACTTTATCAGGGTTCTCTCAACTGTATTCAACTGTAATTTCTCTATATTTGGTATACAGTTTCTCTTTTGGAGAGTTTTTGAGTTAGTGAGGACTGGGAAAACTATGTGATTCACAGTGTTATTGATTCTGTGGCCCAGAGGTCCCTTCCAAAGCTTGTTGATTCTACTTCCATAACATCTCTTGTATCAGTCTTTATTTTTTACTCAGATGGGCCACCACTCTGCTTCAGCTCTTTTTTCCCTCTCTCCCTCCTCATTTCCCTTCTTTTATTCCTGTCTCTCCCCCCTTTTAAAAAACATAATCTAGAAAGCATTTACTAAGCAACTACTGTATACAAGCCACTATGCTAGGTACTGAGGATACAAAGATAGGAAAAAGAATTCATAGTCTTTGTCTTAAAGGCAGAACGCTTACACTGTAGTTGGGGTGGGGAAGGCCAGGAAATGTAATAAATAAGTATAAGAAAAAAATTAGTAAATAACTACACATATAGAAGAATTCTGGGGGTAAAGCAGAATAAGTGCAATTTCATTTTCTAATGGCAGTCCTTTCACATACCTGAAGACAGTTATCATGCTCTAGCTCCTAAATCTTCTCTCTGTCCCATTAAACATTCTATAGTCCTTCAACTGAACCTACCATGGTTTGAATTCAAGCCATTTCAGCATCTTGGCTGTCCTTTTTCTTTTCTTTTTTTATTTTACTTTTATTTTTGAAGGGGGGGTAGGCAGGGAAGTTGGGGTTAAGTGATTTGCCCAAGGTTACATAGTTAGTAAGTGTGTCAAGTGTCCGAGGTCAGATTTGAATTCAGGTCTTCCTGACTTCATGGCCTGTGTTCTATTCACTGCACCACCTAGCTGTCCCTTGACTGTCCCTTTTCTGGAGGCTCTTAGTGCTATCTTTCCACCACCGAGTCTACAGGGGCAAGAAGGATGAAAATTCTTTGACCACACTGGGCAGCAGTTGAACCTGGAAATGTGGTGCTTGTTTACCTTTTTAAATTATCAAATATGTTCTTCATTCAAGGATTTAAAACTTTTAAATATTCTTAAAATAGACAGACCATATTTAATTTGTGATGTGATCTATGACTATAAATGTGTACATTGGAAATAAAATTTGGTGGGGTTGTAAAATTATGAAGAAATTCATCTTGCATGCCTCTTCTGAGGTACAAAGAAGTGTGAAAATTTGCCCTTAAAGGGTTTACAATCTAGTCTTCAAGATCATAATTTATTGGCAGATTTGTGTGTGTCTGTGGGTGTTGGGCTTTTTTTTTGACATTAAACACCAAATAAAACGATTATTTCATATATGAAGTAAAACAGGGAAAGAAATCATCAATGCATGAAACTATGAATCTCTCTTAAATACAGCTTGCTTTTATTTTTAATTACATAATTTAACTATGTAACACTGGTCTTGCTTCTCTGTGCTCTTTTATATATTTTTCTTTTGGGGGAGGGAAGGGTCAGAGTAACCTATCACTAGATCCTTACCTCCTTTCTCCTCCCCACCCCCCCCAAAAGAGGAAAATAAAACCACTGCAAAAATGTGGATAGTCAAGAAAACAAATTGCCATATTGACCATACTCAAAGATGTATGTTTTACTTTGTACCTTGAGTTTATCACCTTTCTTTCAGGAGATGGGTAACATGCCTCATCATTTGTCCTCTGAAATTGTGGTTAGTCATTGCATTGATTGAGCCCTTCAAAGTTGTTTTTCTTCACAGTGGCACAAGCTGCAGGATTGTGGAAAGGACATTAGATTTATCTATTAGATCACCAGAGACCTTGGGGAGAACAGTTTCAGTAGAAAGTTAGGGGTGGTGGTGGTATGGAAGGCAGATTGCTGGCAGTTGTAGAGAATGGGTCAGACAAATGAAATCAACAAATTATCCATGTCTGAAAATCTATCCCTGATTCTATACTTATAATGTACCACCTCTCCACAGAGCAGCAGAAAATATGATCTGAATCACCCCATTTCTATGAAATTTAACAGTGAAGTCTATGAGAAAAATGGGAAGACAGCTGAATTGAGTAGAAGGTTCTTGGCAAGGCTTTTTAAAAAATAAATTGTGAGACCTAAGAATGGGTTTCAGCAAATAGGAAGGAGCAGGTTGAAAGAAAGTTATTTAGGATATTTGAGAGAGGAGATGACTTCTAGAATAAGATTCAAGGAGGGAAGGGAAAGAATTTGTAGTTAGAGCTGTTATCCTCAATAAGAAATAGGGATACTTGGTCTGATCAAAAGGGAAGGAAGAGAGAGTGAGTGGTAGTGCTGAGAAATTTGAGGGCTGTAGTTGATGGAGTTTCACTTCAAATGGCTTCAGTATCAGTGAGATAGAAGTCAAATCATTTGTTGTAAGTGGAGGGTGGAGAGTAGGGTGTGGGCCAAGAGGAAGGAAAAAAAATGGAATATTCTTTATAGAAAATGGAGAGGGAAATTCAAAGTCCCTTCGGTTGGAAGGGATCCCAGTGGGATCATCCAGTCTGACCCGTACCAAATAGGAATCTCCTCTTCAGCATCCTTACAAGTGGTTGTTTTTTTTTTCATTAAGGCCTTCCATGAGAGGTAAACTCACTCACTTCTGAAGCAGCCCGTTCCATTCTGGGAAATAATTTTCTTATATTAAGTCTAAACCCTGGTTCTTACAGCTGTCAGCCATGTCACTTAGTTCTGTCTTCGAGTCAAACAGAAAAGTTTTAATTTTTCTTCCATATGATGTTACTTCAGATATTTAAAGGTAGCTATCATGTAGCTTCCCAGGACTTAATTTTCTGTGTGAAACACTCTTGATTCCTTTATCTGATCTCCAGTTTTCCCCATTATTCTGGACATCCAGGTAGAATAAAAGGATTGTTGAGCAGCACCAAAGACCCAGCTGATTTTTATGAATGTGAAGCAATTTTTTTTTCTTTTGGTCTTTTTGGAGGGGGAAGGCAGGGCAAATGGGGTTAAGTGACTTTCCCAAGGTCACACAGACTGTGAAGCTATTTTTGATGGGTCTGACTTAGGCCATTTGTTCATTTACTTAATTTACATTCCATGTTAAGATGAAATGAGAGGCACTTGTAGGTCATTCAGCAGGAAGCAAAAGGAAGTTTTCTTAACCATTGCATAGAAAGGATATTCAGTAAGGTTATTGCAGCACTTAGTTGGGTAGACTCAGCCCCCATTCACCTCCATAAGGGAATCTGGCTGGTTAGAAGGGCAGGAAGGGCCTGTGAACATCTGCTAAGTCATGTGGGTGGGTATTTCTATGCCTTTAGGTGACCAGGAAACCATGTCAGTATATCCAGAGGTCACCAGGAAGATGTGAGGGAGGTACAACTTGAGACTTTGCCCCCTGAATAAATGAAATCCAGGAGACAGTTTTGTATTACTTTTCAGAGCAGAATTACCTCAATCCATGTGGGGAAAAGGGAGAACCCGGGGAGATAGTGGTTCTATCACAGAAGCCTTTAAAAGTCCTGGTATGGAGTCATGGAACAAATACCCCAAACTCTGAAGAATCAATATTGACCCCAAAAGTACTGGAGAGACTCATAGTGATTATTAATAGGGTCCAGCATATTGCCAAAAATCATGAAGAAGTGGGATAAAACTTAGGATCAAAGAAATTTTATTGAAAAGAGCAGCGAGCTATTAAAGTATTGGAGAAGCAGGAGTATAGCATTGCTACTTGTGAGATTTATTTTAAAGCCTAGAGGAAGGTCTTTAGCATATTGGGTAGATTCTCTTGAAAAGACTTAGGGAAGCACATGAACAGAAGTTGAATAAACCAACCGCTGTAAACTGATTGCAGTCTGTACCAAGGAAGAAAGTAACTACACTGGTAAGATCAGATCTATTAAAATCTATTGAATTATAGACGCGAATAAGTGAATTCCAACACAACAACAAACTTTGAAATATACTCTCAAGTAAAGTACTTCTGTTTTCAAATGTATTATTCTCTTTATAATAATGCACTCTTGATGAAGAAAGAAATAATGGTAATTCTGTATTAAAACATCTTATGTTTTTCCTTATTAATCTCAAACACTAGATAAAAGTTAAGACCTGATATTCATACAACGAATTTGAAAGATCATAAGGTTAGTAGACCAATCAAAATTTAATTAATTGGGAAGATCCCTTGGTCAATCAGGAGGAAAAAGGGTAAACGGATTATTTAAGGACTCCTTTGAGGAGAATATGCTGTTGTTATGTATTTAGAACAAAGGGTCCTTAGAGATTATCCAATCAAGCCTCCTCCCTTTACCCTTGAGGGAACTGAGGTTCAGACAAGTGAAGTAACTTTCCCAGGATGAACAGAAAAGAAGCAGCAAAGTGGGGATTTTAGTTCAGATTTTCTGATGCCAAACCCCATGCTTTTTAGATTAAAACAGGGTTTTCCCAAACATAGAGCAACTAGGCTCTTCAAACAGATTAGATACTTAAAAAGAAAAAAAATAGATATTTTAGTAAAGGTGATCAATAGACTTTAGATTTCCCTTTAAAGAGGAAGTTACCCTTGACTTTGGCAAAGATTCTTCCAATAGTAGAAACAAATGGTAAACTACCAGTCAGTTCCCTGTCTTGGGCCTCTTTTTCATATATGTAAATTTGCATTTCCAACGAATACTGTGTCATATTTAACTCAATTCACCAAACATTAAGCACCTACCCTAGGCTAGGACTTGCTGTAGCTACAAGGACAGAAATGAACCTTAAGTTGTCTTCAAAGAGATAACATTTTGCATGGGATAGAATGTGAATACAAAAGTAAATGCAAGGGAATTTGGGGTGGGAGGGCAGAATTTGGGGTGGCAAGGAAGACAACTTGGTACCAAACTCTTTGAGAAAGGAGGAAAAGTGGTCTGGAACCAGGTAGATTATAACAACAGGAATGTGGACAGAGATAGTAAACTTCAAATGAGGAACTACTGTTGTTTGATAGTACTGTTTTTTTTTTCCTGACACAGTCAGTATAATTGGAGAGTATAAGAAAAGGCATTACCTGTACTGATTTTAGAGAGAATCAGGTTTTCATAAGTGTCATAAGAATATGAAAGGAATTCTGGGATAAAGGGGATTTTGTTAATAATAGAATGGGTTTTCTAGAGGGCACAATGGAAGGGTAGGGCAGAGAACAGGAATTGGCGGGGTAGAAGAGAACTGCATAGGTCTTTAAGATAGTAGCAACATGTTTTTGCCTTGCTTTTGAATCACAGGGCATGGGGAAGAGGGGGTATAAGTTTGTTGGCCGTAGGGAAAGGTAAGTATTCTTTATTTGGGCCTCTCATCCTCCAAGGTCATTTGTTGGCAAAATAGAGTGCCTGTACTGGGTCGGCAGAGTCAGCTTGTTTTCTTTCTAAATACCAGATTCCTGGGGATATAAGCAACAGAGGAGGTCAGGATGGACACTTGGGTCAGTAAGTTCCCTAGTGATCTAGTCTTCAAGTTACTGGCCAAAGTCATGCTCAATTCTAGTTCCTTTGCCTTTTCTCAAGATGGCTGAGCATAGCATACACCCAGAAGTTATATAAAAGTCTGATAGAAATGAATGCTTGGTTTCTGGGTGCTCAGTGATTAAGGAGGATGGAGATATATTTTTTTTTTCCACATTGCAGAAGAGAGTAGATAGATCTTTCACAGGTGGCAGGAGATTTTTCAGGGCAAGGAAACCTTTAAATTCAGTCTCTGAATGGGGCCCAGGGCTGAGTTCCCATATTTCTAGGCCCAGTGATAGCAAAAAGTGAATAGGCATTTACCAGGATTAATGTTCTTTTCTTCCTTCATCAGCTAGACTCAACCTGTAAAATCAAGAGTTGACTAAGCCGTTTTAAATAGAACCCACAAGTCACACTAGATGGAACCTGCTTGACATCCATTGCATCAAATGGATATAAGCTCAGAGTACATAAAAATCTTTGTAAATCTTAAAGTGCTATATGCATACCCATTTTGTATGAATATCATTGACTTAAAGGCAATTTATCTTAATATAGTAAGAATTAGATGTGAGTTAATAAATAACCTTTTTTTGGTGCATGCATATATTTTTAGTTTGTATAAGGCAATTTCTACACTTAGGTACAATATATTCCTAGAGATTATAGTATAAGGTTTACTGCTAAAAAAAGAGAACATTTTTGATATTCTTCCCTCTCTCTTTCCATATACATGTGTATATATATATATGTATATATCTACATATATATGTACATGCACATATGTATATATGTACATACATACATACATCACACCCTGTTGTCTTTGTTCACAGCATAAAACATTGAATAACCCCATAAGAAGTGATGGGCAGCACAGTGAAGTCTGGGTCATGGGTTGTTCTAGATGACCCCAAAATGCCTGGATTGAATAAATGTTTAGATTGAATAAATACATTTATTTCTGGTTTAACCACAGAGTTTTTCTTTAGTTCACCAATTGCAATATTAGTTTTAAAGGTCTAATACTAAACAGAAGAAACTATGAATCTGTAAGAACACTACCATGACAGGAATGGAAATCATTCACTCTGAGAATCCTATCTGTATTATTTTAAAGTCATTTCTTAAGCCAATAGAACATATTTTATCTAATCTCTTCTTATGAATTCCTTTTTCAGTGCTTTAAGAGATTCATAGAGTTATCACTTTCCTAATGTGGGTCAAATTGCTTTACTTCTCATTCTCAGTATAATCTTTCATTCCAGATGAAGAAAGAATGAGTCTGTATGTTTGGCCAGTATTATTTGTTTCATTGGATTTTACCTTGTTCAAGTAGATGTCATTTTGTAATGTAATTTATAATCTAAGATGAAAATACAATTCTTATGAAGTCAGTAAAGCACAGATGTTTCTGAGCACGCTTCTCATTTTCTAAACAAATAGAAAGTTCCCTAAAAACCTGCATGGAAAAATTTTAATTAAAAGAAAAACATGGTAAAAGGTTTAATGATATGGAGAATAGGATTATTGCAAATGTTACATGAAAAACTTTAAATTTAGTTTTATTGTACTTTAAGAAAACACTCATGAATGTTTTCCCCTAGAAGCATACCAATTAAAAAAAAAGTTGTTGATCAAATTAAAGACAGACTCAATAATATACTATAATGTCCTATAATCCGTTGAGCTTTAAAATGCCCAGGGTGTCATTAGCTAACATTCTGCTCCAGGTATTTGAAACTTAATGCTTCTTTAATATTCTCTGTTGGAAATTGTTAGAATGGCATTTCAAATATTTCCTGCAATTTGAGTTAAAGATTACTTAAATAGTGCTGAGCCAGGCAGAATTTTTGAAGTATATCTCCAAAGATGTCATAATGGTTTAATGTCCTGTTGATTTTTGCTTAAGCAAAAAATAATTTTTGCAGTGAATTCAAGTACCACCTGGGGGTTCAAGCTCGATAGTGAAGTTGCAATGACATATTTTGCTATATTCTATTAGCTCTCACCAGGAGTAGAAATATCAGTATAGCCAACTACCTGCCCATATAGTATAAACAGGCCCACTTAACAAAAATCATTTTACCCAAGGAATGCAATATATATTATGTGAGAGGGGTATTGTAAATCCATGCTAATATGTTATCTAGTGGAATGATTCCTGCTTTCCATCATCACTTAGGAGAGATTAGAACTGACCCTGCAAGAATGATACGACAAAGATAACCTTGGATTATGGGGCAGGAGGGAAATAGGGAAATGTCTGGGACAGGAATCTGTCCTGCTTAAAAGCATGGTGTTGCAGTGGGATTAACCTAGGGGGCAAGGACAGAACTAGGATTTCAACACAGAGGAAATGAGAAAGGGAAATTATGTGGGCAAAGCTCATGGACAGCTGACTGAGCCTAGGGTTATGGGGACTGAGAAGAAAATAGTTTTAATCTGAGGCCAAAAGGCTGACCCTTGAAGTACTTAAAAAACAGAATCCTGTTTCTTCAAAGACATAAGGAGCTAAGATTTCCACTTGGGTGTAGGGATAGAAGTGAGTTGAACTAGAAGAGAAACACTACCCTGTTTCCCACCCCCTCAGTAATGCTACTCCCAGAAAAGCAAGAAAATAAGAACTGATTGAGCCCACTATGTGCCAGGCACCATGCAAAGTGCTTCACTAACATTATCTCGTTAGATACAGCTCTGGGAGGTAAGTTCCCTTATTACCCCCCTTTTACCATTGAGGAAACTTAGACAAGTAGAAAGAAGTTAAGTGACAGCTATTAAGAATTTGGGGCTGGATTTGAATTCGGGTCTTCTGGACTTCAGGCCTAGTGTTCTGTCCCCTGCACCACCTATCTGCTTCAGAGTTGGGAGTTTGAGTGTGTACTGTATAGCAATAGATCTGGTTGGGGGAGAGATACTGCCAAAGAATATAAAGCTCATGAATCTCCTTTTGAAGGAATCATCCATTTCTTTTTTCTTTTTTTTTTTAAATACCCTGAGCAGTGACAGAAAATTGCCCAAGAAATGTAATAATGGGAACCTAGTCAGAGGAGCCTTTAGTTTGCTGGCTACCATGGGAGTAGCCCATTTTATGATAGGTCTTGGGCAGCACAGAAATAAAGTAAAAAAGCTTTTATTAAGCACCTATCATATAATAGACACTGTGCTAAATTCTAGAGATACAAAGAAAGATACAAAACAAAACAAAACTGTTGCCTGCCCTCAAGGAGCTTGCAGTCTAATGGAGGAAACAATATGCAAACAACTATGTATAAAACAGGATTTTATATATATATATATATATGTATGTATATATAATTGGAGATAATAATGGAGGGAAGACACTGATAGGAAGGAGAACTGGGAGAGACTTTGCAGAAGTATGGTGTAGTAAATAATACAAATCTTGATTTTAAAAGATGAGGTCATAGGTTCAGAATCAAACTGACTCAGCTGGTTCGTAATTTGAATTTTTGAGTCCCAACCTAGTGTTTTTTCTAGAGAAATCCTTTTTCCATTTCCCTTGCAGAGGATAGCATGACCAAATGTTTATATTCATTAGATGGCATAGGTTAGGCCTGTCCTATCAAACTGAAAAACATTTACATATATACCTAAAATAAATGAAAAGGTGAGTCTCCTAAACATCTATTTTGGGATATAAGGCAAAAAAAAATTTTTTTTTAAAGTAATTGGATGATAGGCTAGGACTCTAGAGCATAAATACATATCAGGTTAGAGAAAGGATGAAGGTTCAGTATCATTCTTGTGGGATAAAGATGGTCTGAAGTATGTGAAGTATGGGACAAAGAAAACTAGGTATTTGCAAACCAAACTAGGCATTTGTGATATTTAAATTTGTACTATTTGAAGTTATGAAAAATATGGTCATTGGTTCCAGCCTACTAGTAGTTTACAATGTAAGTTCAAATAATATGACTGTTTCAGGGGATTCTTTATCCTCACTAATCGAGACCTAGCTGTATGACTAAAATAATGCTCATATAATTTTTGAACAGTTTGCTTTTATTATTCTGAAAGTGGTTTCTTATTGATAATCAAACTTGTTCACATATATCTTTTTTTCTGTGGAAAAATGTAAAAATCTTTGTTCCTTTAAAAAAATATGCACATAAACACCAAATGAAATGAGTGTTTTTTATATACATGGTAGATGAAGAACATTAAATTCCCTTAATTATAGCTAGGATTCATATAATGCCTTAAGACTTGCAAAGCATTTTACAAATATCTCATTTCCTCACAAACCTGTGAGATAGGTGCTATAATCTCTGTTTTACAATTGAGGAAACTGAGGCAGACAGTGGTTAAGTGACCTGCTGGGAAGTTTCTGAGGCCAAATTTGAACTCACTCCACATTTAGAGCTCTATCCACTGTACCACTTAGTTACCCTTATGTATTTTTTCCTATCTTAAGAATATGAGTTCCCTAGGGTTTTAAGGAATCAATCACAAAACATAGATTAACAACTAACTCTGCACAGGCATTGTGATAGGAGCTGAGAATACAAAGACAAAAATGAAAGGGTCCCTGACTGTAAGGAAGGTTATATTCTCTGGGGGAGAAAACAAGTAGCACACATGTAAATCAATACAAAATATGTATGAAATTAATACAAGGTAGTTGCAGGAGCAGGGCTGGCAACAGGGAAGCTCAGTCAATGCCTCGTGCAGAAGATGCTTGCTCTGAGCTCTGAAGGGAGCTTGAGATTCTAAAAGCAGAGGTGGGGAAAGTACAGTCTGGGAACAAGGGATATAGGCTGTACAACACACTGTGATGGGAGACTGGATGTCATGTGCTAAGAATAGCAAGGTTTAGGCCAGTTTGCCTGGAACATGGAGTACGTGGAGTAGGTGTGCATTAAAGTGTGCATTAACTTTGGAAAGGTAGGTTGGAGCCAGATTGTAAAAGACTACATTCCAAATCAAGGATTTTGTATTTTCATCTAGAGCTTTTTGAGTAGGGAAGGGCCACACGATCAGATCTGTGCTTTAAAAATATAATTTTAGCGACTGTTGTCCAGGATGAATTGGAAATCAGAGAGATTTGGGGAAGGGATGCCAATGAGGAGGTTGTTGCAGTCATTTAGATGAATGCCTAAATGAGGCAGATAACTCTGAAAGCAATGAGAAGCAGATAGATGATAAAGATGTGAGAAGTGAAGGTTAGGGAGAGTTAGGATAAGGGAGAAGAAGGTTAAGATGAGGAAGAGATAAGATTTGATTGATTGGACAAGAGGGGTTATAGGAAAGTGAAAAGTTGAGGATGAGGTTGAGGTTGCAAAGCTAGGTGATTGAAAGCATAGTGTTGCCTTTGACAAATAGGGAAGTTACGAAAAAGGGTTTGGAGGGAAGCAATAGATTCTGTTTTGAACATGTTGAGTTTGAGCTGTCCATGGGATATCCAGTTGGCAATGTCCCATAGGCAATGGCTGATGAGGTACCAGAATTAAGACAGCAGGAGCTGTGGTTTCTCTAGCCTTGAATGTTTTTCTAACAAAAACTGTCTGGTCATGTATTTGTCCATATGTTTTAAATACAGGCAAGTATGTCAGCTGAGAGAAAATGTTCCATGGAAAAAAGCAGTGAGGGCTTGAAGAGAGAAGAGACTAGCTTCAAGTGTTTGAAATAAAATGTTATCTGCCACAAAAATCTCATTGAATTAAATGTGTCAGGGAAGGCACTGGCTACAAGTATTTCTTCTTTTTGTCTAGCTTGTACAGAGGATGTAACACTATCTAAAGGACTTTTGTAGAACTGATGTAATGACTCTGTAATTAGCCAATAAAAAATGCATGAAAGGGATTATTTGACTCACAACTTACCCACAAAAACCTCTTTGTATTAAGCCGAAGAATCAGAAATATTAAAACTTCCTTCATGTATTTTTCATATGAAAACCCTCCAAAATATAAATTACAAACTTGGTGCTGTTAAAATATCTAATTCACTTACTGGCAGTTAAAATTTAAAAATAAGATGTGACTAGAAAAAGTAAGAGAATAATTAGAGATTAAAACCACAGTATTAATGAGGATGGCCACTTTGATATCCTCACCACAGCCAAGCCATATTATAGAGTATAATGTCTATTCACTAATATGGTTCATTGAACTGTGAGTTTATTTGGGTAAGGTCAAATCAAATCAAGATAATTCCCTTTAACCCTCCTTCCACTCACCTGAAGGAAAACAAATTCTTTTTTAAAGAGCAAAATGTTATTTTGAAGTAATATATTACAGTCTTATTTAATATTTTGCCCAAATTCTGATAAATGAGTATTAAAAAAATAAATATAAAGTACATGTCCCTCTCCCAATCAGGAGAATGGAAATTTCAATTTAAGTAAGGGAGGGTCGGAAGAAAGGCAGTTCAGCAAAACTAATCACCACATCATTCAAATTTAATAGTTTATGCAACACATCCACAGTCCCCCTACTTTTACAAAGAAGAGAGATGCATTTTAATGTTTCTTTCAGACTAAACTGGGTCATTAGAATTTAGGTTTTTCTTACTATTCTTTCCATTTAAATTACTTTAGTCATCGTGACTATTTTCTTTCTGATTCTTCACTTTGATTTTACTGTTTCTTCCCTTCTCTGACTTCCTCTCCTACTCCTACCTCCTCTCTGCCTGGTAGCCCAAGAGAGAGGCAGGAGACTGCATGTGCCACACGGCCTAAACTATCACCTCTCTTTAGACCGGTGGTTCTCAACCTGTGGGTTATGTTCAGTTTGTAACAATGAAAATAGATCCTGCATCTCAGATATTTACATTACTATTCATAACAGTAGCACCAACTTGTCCAATCAATCAAATCTTATCTCTTCCTCATCTTAACCTTCTTCTCCCTTATCCTAACTCTCCCTAACCTTCACTTCTCACATCTTTATCATCTATCTGCTTCTCATTGCTTTCAGAGTTATCTGCCTCATTCAGGCATTCATCTAAATGACTGCAACAACCTCCTCATTGGCGTCCCTTCCCCAAATCTCTCTGATTTCCAATTCATCCTGGACAACAGTCGCTAAAATTATATTTTTAAATGTTGTGGGGTCACCACAACATGAGGTACTGTATTAAAGAGTTGCAGCATTAGGAAGGTTGAGAACCACTGCTTTAGACCCTGGTGAAGATAGTTGATGATCCTGTACCTAAAAGCCCCATTAAAGCAGCACTCTCCTTCCCCACCCTAGACAACCAGGCCTACTTCCAAAGAAACCTTTTGTCCAGCCCCTATCCACCCCCAGCTATGATCTAAGGAAAATAAACTCTGTGGAGAAGGGGCCAACCATCTCCAATATCACTGGCATCAATTACCAATTAGCTGTCAATCAGTGGTTAGGTAAGCCCATGAACTTCCAAGATAGCCCTGCTTCCAGCCTGCTGCCTTACCATCACTGTACCAGGAAGCGGTGCTTCTGGAGACTTGGCCCTGGCAGCTTCCCCCTTGGGTTGTAGAGTCCCTGATTTCTCAGCAGCCACAGATAATGATGACTCAGAAAGGAGAGTTCTCATGCTCTTAAGTCCTTGACATTGTCAAATAACTCAAAAACAGAATTGAATATGGTTTTATTGTAATTGCTTTGCTATTATACTGAGAACTAGTGGGCCTTTTTGTACATATAGTTGAAACCTCCTCTGTGTGTTGTCCCCCCTTTATTAGAATGTGAGCTCCATGAGAGAAGGGACTATTTGGCTAAATTGATCATTTATGGAATTAAGGAAGAGGCAGGCATGCCTAGTTCTTTGGGTACTCTCCAGGAAAGACCACAGCTGGTAGTGGGAAATTGGTCAGCAGTAATAAGCCCAGAGGGTGTGGGCGCAAACAGCACAGAAAATACAAGTGGTGAAATGGATACAGAGGTCAATGGCTTGGGGACAGGGGATGGGATAGTGAAGGAAGGCAGGCAGCCATGTGGAAGAGGTTGGGGGAAGGGCTGAGAATATCACAGAATTGTGGGTTGGAGTTGGGGGCACTCAGCAACATCGACCTGAAGGGGAGGGGACGAGGCAGGAATTTGAGGTCTCATTTCAATAGGTTTTTTTGGGGAACAGACTAATTCTTATCTGTGCCACCTTGAGATTACTTAATTAACATATTCAATTCATCTCAAAGTTGTCAGTTAAACTTGAAAGTTAACATGTCCACACCCTCTCAGAATTATCAGCCACTTTTGGTGTTCTGCTGGTCTTAACTGAGGATGCCTGGGACTTATCTGAGATTTGTGTATCACACTGGCAGCATCACCAAGATGGCTTCCACTGATTCAGCACAAGGATGCGAATTTTGGTTACTATATGATATACTTTATAAAGTTACACTTTGATCTTTGGGATGGTTCCTATGTGACTTACAGGGCCCCCTTTGCAATCTTATTTCCTTCTATTACTCTCTTATACTGGCTATTTAATAAACTTACTGTGCTGACTAGAAGAGGGGGGCCCACAACAATATACAATTTTTAACATACTTTTCTGTTTATGCTTCTGTGGCTTAAGACACTTCTTTGCATATAGAAATCACTTTTTAATAAAAGCCTTTTATTTTACTTTTTTTCAAATGTAAGCATTTATTTTATTTCCCTCCCACCGGCCCCAGTCCCAATTAAAAAAAAAGAAAAAGAAAAAAAGAAAAACAAAATACTTGGAACATACAGTCAAATAAAAATTCTCACCTTCATGTCCAAAGCCAGATTTCTCATTCTGTACTCTGAGTTCATCACTTACCTCTCTGTTAGGAAGTGGGTAATGTACTTCATTATTAGACCTCTGGAAACAAGGTTGACATTGATTAGGAGTCATAAGTCCTTCAAAGTTGTCTTCACAATGTTGTTGGTTTCATATAAATTGTTCTTTTGCTTCTGTTTATTTTGCTTATCATTTACTTATCAGCATATAAATCTCCCTAGGTTTCTATGAAATCATCCCTTTTCATCATTTCCTAAGGCATAATTCATATACCATAATTTGTTCAGCCCTTGCCCAGTTGATGGACACCCTTTTAGTGTCCTGTTCTTTGTCATTACAAAAAGAGCTATTATAATTTGTTTTTGGTACATATGGATCTTTTCCCTCCTTCTTTGATCTCCTCGGGGAATAGGTCTTAATAGTGCTATTGAAAGGTCAAAGGATATGCACAGGTTAGTAATTTTTATGCAGTTCCAAATTGTTCTCCAATTTATTTTTTTATTTTTGCTTTTTGGAGGGGGGAAGGCAGGGCATTTGGGGCTAAGTGACTTGCCCAGAGTAACATTGCTAATAATTGTTAAGTGTCTGAGACCACATTTGAACTCAGGTCCTTCTGACTTCAGGGCCTGTGCTCTATTCACTGTGCCACATAGTTACCCTGTTCTCCAATTTATAGCCCTGCCATCAGTGCATTAATAAGTCTGTTTTCCCCAGCCACCAAAATCTGTCATTTTCTTTTTGGTTAGCTTTGCCAATATGACAAGCATGACAAAGAATCTCAGAGTTGCTTTAATTTTCATTTTTCTACTTATTAGTGATTTGAAGAATATTTTCATGTGGCTAATTGATATCTTAGATTTTTCTTTTGAAAACTGCCTGCTCTTATCCCGTAACTCTCAGTATGGGGATGACTCTTAACTATAAATTTCAGTCTGATCCTTATGTATCTTGGAAATGATAGCTTCATCAAAGAAACTTGTGAAGATTTTTTGAGTCCTTACACACATATTGTTTTCCCAAATGTGTTGTAAACTCCTCTAAGGCATGGAGTATTTCATGTTTTGTTTGTATCCCTAGTACCAAGCACAATGCTGAAGACCAAGAAGGTACTTGATAAAAGTTAGTTGATTGAATAATTAAATAATGTAGCACTGTCTGATGTGAAGTATAATGACCTGTACAATTATTGACTGTTTTTAAATAAAGAAATTGTATTTCTTAATCTTGAGGCTCTAAGAGGAGTACAATTTGGATGAAGTGGAAGAATATTTCAGGTAATCAAAATATATTGAAAGTTGGCTGAATTCATGCAGTTCGTTAATTAATCTAAATACGATTAATAAATGCTTGGTGATTGATTGATTCATTCATTGGAATGAAAAAGTTTGATCAAGCAAAAAAAACCCATACATTTAGGGGTTATAATGCCTCTTTAAATAGCTAACTCCTTAAGTTCATTTAAAATAGGATTCAATTTAAATAATTTTGACTTATCTGAAAACCTTTTAAATATTGCTGTTATCTAAAGGGAGATACTCCTGTACTGCAAATTAACTTCAGTGGAATTGCTATCTCATCAGTATTGGCATTCCCTCCATTGGTGAAAATCACAACCCATTCCTGCCTTATTATTCTGTGCAGATTTTTACCTGTATTCTTCTCCATAGAATATCTGTAAAATTTTTCCTAAGTCTTTTTTGCATTTTATTGGCCCCAACATAGTTCTTATGCTATCTGTTATTCTTCATTTTGCTATTATCACCAGCCCCACTATCTCTTCTGATACTAGATTTACTTTTCCAATCATACATGAAACCTATGTGCCAAAAATATTAATTGGAAATTAAAATTAGTCTTAATGATGTTTATTGAGTACTTCGTATATTTAGAAAAATGACAGGGATTTTTTTTCTTTCCTTTCTTCCTACTGATCCACAGGAAAAAAAAATTACTCAAGGTCCATATAAATATAAAGCAACTTGAATTATGGTTGATATTATTATTTAGAGAGAAGTATAAAATGTTTTGTCCATTGAAAATACACTAGGAACAAGAAACAAGTTAAAATAAAACAAAATGTATTTGACTTCTTTTATGACCAATTAAAAATGATAGAGGGCAAAAGGAGAGAATAGAGATTAGAGAAATAAAGTATGTGACGGAAGAGTGACAAAGAAAAGGAGAAATGCAGGTAGTGAGGGATGGATAAAGAAACATCTACACATAGTATAATAACAACAACAGAAAATCTTTCATACGCGAAACTCGGCAAACTATAGCTTTACTTCCATTCTAAACTCTTATTAAGGTGGTGGTTTGTGATCCCCTAGAGAAGGAAGTGACTGCAAAGATCCTACAGGCCTTCATCAAGAACAGATCATGACAAATTAGCCCTGTTTCCTTTCTCATAGGGTTGCTAACTGGGTAGATCAGTAGAATTGTGTTAGCATCATTTTCTTAAATTTTTCCGAAAGTATTTGACAGTGTTTCTATTGCAGAGAAGATGGAAAGAGAGGTACTATTCAAGAGCAAAATTGGTTCTAGTCAAAACTCTTTTTTCTCGACCCCAAGAGTAATCATTTGATGCTAGTATGGAAGGTCATTTCCAGTGCAGTGCCCTGCAGATCTTTATTTGACCCATTCTTATTTCACATTTTTTTGTAATGACTTGGATAAAGGCATAAATGGCATGCTTATAAAATTTTCAAACCTCATGAGGTTGTGAAGAGCCAACACACTAGATGACAGAATTGGGATCCCAGAAGATCTTGACAGGCTGGAACACTGGGTGGAATCTAATAAGGTAAAAATTTGCAGGAATAAATGTACAGTGTTAACGCTTGGATTAAAAAACAAAACAAAACAGTTCTACAAATTCACAATTTGGCAGGTGTGACTGGACAGCTGGTCATGTGAAAAAAACCCAACACCTTGGGTCAGCTTTCTTTAAGTTTGATATGAGGCAACAGAGACATGGCAGCATACATCCATGTGACATATGCTACAACTACATTAAGAAAGGCATAGTGCCCAGAATGAGGGAGGCTGATTGTACCCCTGTGCTCTCTCCTGGTCATGCCATGACTGGAATTTGTTGTGTGGTTCTAGTCAGGGGTGGGGAGCCTGTGGCCTCAAGGCCAGACGTGACCCTCTAGGATGGTCCTTAAGTGTGGCCCTTTGCCTGAATCCAAACCTCACACAAGAAATCCCTTTAATAAAAGGATCAAAACTTGGACTCAGTCAAAAGGCCGTACCCAAGGACCTAGAAGGCCACATGTGGTCTTGAGGCTGCAGGTTCCCTACCCCTGTAGAGTATCATAGATGATTTGTGTTGGACTATTATGTTTCACATTAGAGAGCAAAACTTTGCAAATTGGATGGAAGGTGCAAGAAGAAACATTTAGGTTTGAAATAAAGAAGTATTTAATTACAATTTAGAGCTATCTCAAAGTTGATCCTACAGAAGATAGTGGGTTCCCTGCATTAACAGTCTTCCAAAAGTGGGGTTGGCTACGTGTCAGGTTTATTATAGAGGGAATTTTATTCTGATATGATTTGGACTCAGTGGCCTCTGATGGTTTTTTTTTTTTTCAATTTTGCAGTTTTCTTAAATGTTTGCAGCTTAACATTTCCTGGAGCCACACTTAGACCTATTGCAATGTGTGAATTGCTTTCAAAAATTTCTCAGGTTGATTGTTGCCTGTTTTGAATTATTGCTATTTAATATTACTGAAATACAAATAACTACTTGTTTAAAGGACAATATTCAAGTGAAATATTCCATGTATAATTTTAAACATTTAAATACGTTGACATTTCCCGGTATAGTGTATGATTGGGATTAGGACTGTTTCTGTTTGCTCTCCAAATGCTCACCAAATATTTGATGTTTGTATAAAAATACTATTCATCTTATCTCAACTAGATTTATTTTAAATTTTAGAAGAGGAGATGCTAAGGATTGTGAAAACCATTTATTTTTAACTGAGTAATTTGATTAGTTTCAAATATTGAAGCAGCATTTATCTGTAATCTAGGAGTTTTTGTTCAAGTTTGTATTTTTTTGTGGAGTACTTTTGATTGAGAACTTATAATAGCTTCTTACTGATAATGCGTTAAGATTTTCAAAGTACTTTCCTTAAGAGTAACCCTTTGAAGGTCTATGAATTATCTTCCTGATTTTACAGACGAAGAGCTCAAGTTTGTAAGGAGGTGACATGATTTACAGGGTTCCACAACTATTAAGGGTCTGAAGTCAGTCTGTCAGGTCCTGTGTCAGCACTGGGAAAGTCAGGCCCCCTGGGTCCAATTCCATCGTTCTTTCTATTATACCACACTGCCATTCTTTCTTTGAATGTGTATAAATCCTTTTGACCTATGCGACTTCTTTATCAGAGAGTTGAAATAGGGGAGGTTGAGGAAAAGGAAAGATTTTAATCTAATCCTAATTCATTATTGGAAGTCCTGAAACTATTCAGTTCCATTTTTAGCTTTTATCCCTAATCAAAACCTGAAATCTCTCACACTTCTCTGTTCTCTCATGTCAGACACTGAACTTTTAGGTTGAATTTCTATGTGTTATAAAAAGTATCTTTATTTTAACATACCATATTTGAATTACACAGGGTGGTTTTAAAATCCTTGCTCAACTTTAAACATAACTTTAGATGTAGATAAGTGCATTCTAAGTGCCAGAGAAAAGCTGAAATCTTCAATTTTAAAGCAATATACTTTGATTTTTAAAGTTTCATCATAATGACCATCACCTATGGCACCTTTTTCAAACTGATTTTCTAACTTGTTATATGACTTGTTGAAAAAATTTTTTTTTGTTGTTTGAAACCATAATTTACAGCGGGCGCAGGCTGGGCCTTTATGAGAAAGGTATGCAATTCTACGCAAGTTGAAAATACTGTATTTCATGAAATCTAGGTTTAACTTTTGGCAAATATTTAGGAGAAAATGTTTTTCCTTTGGTAACAATAGGTATAAAAACATTATTCTTGTATCTTCAAAGCACTGCTATATAAAACTACTAAATAGCGTCACCGCTAGGGAATTATTTGTAACAAATTTCTTTGCCAATTTATTGTTGAAAATAAATATTTGACATTGAACCAGAGAGCCACAAAGAGCTTAAAAAAGAACAAGCTGAATATTCAAAAGTCATAGCAGGGTAAATATAAGCTAAAATTCATTGTAAAAACTTACAGTTATTTCTGATTAATTTAATAGTATGCTTAAAGACTAAGACAATTGTATACTTACAAAAAAGAAAAGTAACACAATATATCACATTCTCTAATAGTGTAGAGTTGAAACACAAGACAGTAGTGTACCCATTTTATTTTTGAATTCCATATTCAGGGGTTATCATCTCATAGCTTAAAAATTTTTTTTGAACTTAAACACCAAAAATGCTGAGCATTTTCATGTATATAACAGAACACAAGAGAATTCCATATGGAAGCAAAGCACCTTCATTTCATACTGCTTGATTTAAAAAAATATGTAATAAATTCTACACATTACTTTCATAACTGCCCTGTTTGTGCTTCTCTCTGAACTTCTTTTTGGTCTTTTCTGTGCATTTAAAAAGGTTTCAATATCCCTCTTTTGTTTGACATATCTATCATTAACTCCTCCCCACCATTAAAAACCAAGAAAAAGAAAAAAAAACCCAACCCTTGTCATACATAAGCATAGTCAAATAAACAATCTATTCATTGGCCCTGCCCAGAAATGTATTTTTATTTTTGCACCTTGTGTCCATCACCGTTCTGTTGGGAAGTGGTTGACGTGCTTCCTCAGATCCTTTTGGAGTCCTTGGTTATTGCATTGAACAGAGTTCTTAAATTTTTGAGTATTTTCTTTGTGGTACTGCTGTCCTTGAATCAGAATAATTGCTGTCCTGCTCACTTCCCTTTTCATCAGTTTATGCTACTCAGGATTCTCTGAAATAGTCACCTGTGTCTTTTCCTATGGTACAATAATATCCAGTTAAATTTAAATGCCTCGATTTGTTCACACCCTCACCAGCTGTTTAAAAGGCAACCCAAGACACCCTCGTCAACTCTAGTGCTAAGATTTCCTTTTTAATCCCCCCTTTATAGCAGGAAGTTTTATGTATCAGCATTATCTCTGCTCCCTCTCAACCCTCTCCCAGACTGTGTTCTTGGCCCTGCTTATTTCCCTGTTGAGTTGGGGGCATTTCTACAGTATACTTTTTGTGTGTCTTTATGTCTGTCTATTTTACCTTCCTTTGTAGGAACCTTCCATAGGAGGAAGGTTCTTCTTATACCCACTCCCCCCATTCCTTCATCTTTGTGTACTCCTTTAATGCACCACAATTATGTGAAACACCAAGTTCTACCCTTCTCCCTCCTTTCTACACTAGTATCTTTCTCCTTTTGCCCTCCTTTTTCTTTCTACTCTTCAAACCCTGTGAATAGAATCAATCCACCCCTAGAACTTCTGTTCTTTTTATTTAACTCCCCCAATACCTACAGAAGTAAGGTTCTTTTTTTGGAGGGTTTTTTTTTGAAGTAAGGTTCTGAAGGGATACATTCCTTCTTTTCTCATTAAATATTAGGACTACATCATTATACAGCCCTTTCTATTAGCTGAAATAGATTTACTTTTAAATTTTCTCTGAACTCTTGCATATGTATTTCAAAATTCCTACTTAGCTCCAGTCTTTTCATCAGAAATGTTTGAAAATCCTCTTTTTCACTGAAGGTCTACTTTCTCATCCTGTAGGATTATACTCAGCTTTGGAAAGAAAGCTATTCTTGGTTGTAAGTATATCTTTTGCTTGGAATTTTTTTATTCTCTAGTTTTTAGTAGAAGCTGCCAGCTCTTGTGTGATCTTGACTTTGGTTCCTTGGTATTTGAACTGCATCTTCTGGCTGCTTGCACTATTTTTTCTTTGAGAGCAAAAAGCTCTTGACTTTTGCTCGGACACTCCTGGGGTTTTTATTTTTGCCTCTCCTTTTAGGAAGAGATCAGTGAATTTTTTTCTATCTTCATTTTGCCCTTTTGTTTCTAATTTTTGGATGATTATCACTTATGATTTCTTGAAATATAATGTCTAGGCTTTAAAAAAAAACTCATGACCTTTAGGGAGTTCAATTATTGTTATAATATTTTTCCTTAATCTGATTTCTAGATCAGTTGTTTTTGATAGAAGATAGTTTACATTTTCTTCTATTTTTTTTTTTTTTGGTCTTCTGATTTTGTCCTAATACTTCTTGCTGTTCCTTGGAGTCATTGATTTCTGTTTGGTCTATGCTAGTTTTCAGTGATTCTATTTCTTGGGTAAGATAGATTACTTTTTCCTCCAATTTATTTATTCTCCTTCTAATTCTTTCCTCAAGAGCTTTTATTTAATTTTAAAATCTTATGCTTCATTTCTTTTAGATATTTATATAGTCCTTACAGAAAATGTGCTTCTCCTATGATTCTCTGCTTGTAGTTGTTTTGGAATGACATAGTTCTTCTTTTGGAGATTTCTAGATTTATAGTGATCTTTGATACTGGCTGGTGTTCTCTCTGATGTACTCATCTGTCGATCTTTAGATCTTCAGTAGTCAGTCAATATGCCAGGCATTATGTATACTAAGTACTCAGGATACAAAAGAGGTGAGATCTTAAGGAAGTCACAGTCTATTAGGAGAGACAGAAAGCAAAGAATTGTGAACAAATAAGCCATATATAGGATAAATAGGAAATAGTTAAAAGGAGAAAGGTAATAGAATTGAGAGGGGTTAGGAAAGGCTTTCTGTAGAATTTAGGTATACTTGAAAGACGCCAGTATGTGGAGATGAGGAGTGAGAATATTCCAGGTATAGGAGTTAATTAGTGAAAATGCCTGGAGTTGAGAGAAGGAGAAAGAGCAAGGAGGCCAGTGTCCCTCAGTTGAAGAATACACAGCAGGGAGTAATGTGTAAGATCAGTTACACAGTAGGCAGAGTTCTGGGCCTATTGTTAGGATGACCTGAGTTCAAATCTGGCCTCAGACACTTACAAGCTGTGTGACCAAGCAAGTGCAGTGTCAATGCAGTATTCACAGTGCCAATGGCAACTGTGAATATGCTGACATAGTTCTCAATTGCAAAATATAACAGACTCTCCATATATATAAGACAGAAGCAAAACATCTATTCAGACACAAGAGAGCCAAATTCCAGTACCAGGAAACAGAATCCATCATAGCAACAAAGAAGTTAATGCACCGTAGCACAGCAGGGAGCCACACCATCCTTTAGCCTTTCCACAAACAAACACTCACAAGCCTAGCTGTCTGCTTGGGTCCTCTCCTCCCTCCAACTCTAGCTGCTCTGACTCCCAGCTTCCTGTGGGCTCTGCTCTACCCTTCAGCAAACTCCTCCCACCACAGGCTCCATGTGATTACATTCAGCTTATTAGCAGGCAGGGAAGATCCTCAGATTCCCATTACTGTTACAGCAAGTCACTCTCCTATTTGCTTCAGTTCTTCATTTGTAAAATGAGCTGGAGAGGGAAAGGACAAACTGCTCCAGCATGTCTGCCAAGAAAACCTCAGATGGGGTCATGAAGAGTCAGATATAACTGAAAATGACTGAATGACAACAACCATGGTAGAAAAGGACTAGGTTATGAAGAGTTTTGAATGCAAATGAAGGATTTTGTATTTGATACTTGGAAGAGATCAAGAGCCATTGGATTTTATTGAGTTAGGAAGCAACATGGTTAGATCTGTGCTTTAGGAAAATCCTTTTGATGGCTCTATGGCGGATGGATTGTAGGGGGAGATAATTGAGGCAGGCTGACCCTCTAGCAGGCTCTCACAATGGTCCAGGCATGAAATGATGAAGGCCTGTGCCACAGTGGTGAGTGTCAGAGGACAGCGATGCTGCAAAGTGAAATTGATAGGCCTTGGCAACAGATTGGATGTGGGGGATGAGAGATGGTGAGGAGCTGAGGGTGACACCAGGCTTTTGAGCCTGAGAAAACAGGAAGATGCTATTGTCCTTAACTGTAATATAGAAGTTAGGAGGAGAAGGGGACAGTTGAGGGGAAAAGATGATGAGTCCAGTTTTAGACATGCTGAGTTTAAGATCTACAGGACATCCAATCTGACTTGTCTAAAAGTCAACTGGAGATGTGAGATTGGAGGTCATCCAAGAAGTTAGGGAGGCAGTAGATAAATTTGAGAATGTGACATGATAATTAAATCTGTGGGAGCAGTGGGGTCAGCAATTAAAGTAGCATATAGGGAGAAGAGAAGAAGGCCCAGGACAGAACCCTGAGGGACACCTACAGTTAGAGGGCATGATCTGGATGAGAATTCAGCAAAGACAGAAGGAGCAGTCAGATAGGAGAACTAGGAGAGGGTTGAGCAGTTACTAAAAAACTCCAGAATTACTGTGTTCATAAGATTCGAGTTTAATAATATTGTCTCTCTACAATGCCAAATTTCTGTAGTTGACAACGGTCCCAAGGTTCTAGTTCAGGACAAATGTCTATGCATTTTTGTAATCAGAAACATAACAAAAATATTCAATGTCCTTTGGATTGGATTTTTAAATGCATTGAAGACTTTCAGAGAGAAATGCCTGCAAACATTTTTTCATTCAACCTACATACTGAATATTTCTTGATGAGAATTTATTGCAGAATTACGTTCTTTCTAATATCCATGATATATGTGTATCAGACCAGTCAGTCAGTCTTGAAATAAGGCTTTGTGCCAGGGTCAGCCTTTCCCCCTGATATGCTTTTGGGTGAAGTGGTCATGACTCCTTCTGGTCTTGTCTTGGGTTTACTAGGTTTCTGTGCTTTTTTTTTTTTTTTACCTCTCATGCTTATGTGACCTTTGATTGTTGAGTGTTGGATCCTCAGGGCCCTCTCTGGCTTCTCAGTACAGATTGTGAGGGACGTCAGAGTGAGTGGACCAGTGGTGATCAGGCTTGAGTGCTGTTATCCCAGACTGGTCCTTGTGTGTTGCTGATCTTCCGACAACCTGGTGCTTTCTCAAGAGATCCTACCATTGCAGCCTGAGGCATAAAGCTTTTCAACCTCCCAGGGATCTCTGGTCAGGCTGAGAGGCTGCTTTTCTGGTGGTCCCATTACGAGTTGCTCTTGGACTTCCAGATGAATTTTTGTACAGTTTTGATGTAGAAGTAGTCGCTTACTATAGTTTTTCATTGAATTTTTTCATTAGTTTTTATGGACTTGGGTTTTGTAGGAGGTGATATGTGAGAATTGAATTGTTTGCCTTCTGTCAGGCAATGGTATTGTTAGGAAGTCCCAAAGACAAAGTTCTTGATTTCTTTTTGTAGCCCATCAAATCAATTTTTGTCCTTTATATAGGCAAAAACCAATTTAAAATGCTGCACATTTGACTAAGGAGGCGTAGTATAAGGTTTTAGGACTTGACATAGTTACTATGAAACCATTATAAAATTGTATTTGAAGAACACTGCCATCAGTAGGAGATCCTTGGTTCATTTGGATTCTATATAATACAATTTCCATGACACTGGAAAAGGCTTTTAGTAGCCTTGCTTCATGTTTTAATTCATTGCAATTCTCAGCATATTATTAAAGCAAGTAATCTATATATTCACATTTGTTTATTTGAGTAATGAAAATAGGTTGTTTTAAAATCTTTTACTGAAACCTTTTGTTTTACAACACAGTCATTCCTAGATATAGAATTGCTTCTTTCCTTCACTCCCCCCAATTTTAACTCTCCCTTGTAACTAATACAAATAGTTAAATTCAATAAACTAACGTAGTATCTCTGACAGTGTACGCAACATTCTTCTCTACTGAATGTAAGGAATTAAAATTTTTATATTGGTGTTGATTGGTGTTATTGGTCTATACATTTTTTCCTCTGTTTTGAATCTCCCTGGTTTTGATATCAAGACTATATTTGTATTGTAGAAAAAGTTTGGAAAGATCTATTTTCCTCCCATTTTTGTAGTATTGGAACTCATTTTTGTAGTAGTGTTGGAATTGTATGATTTGTCCTTCATTCCTGAAGAGGGCTGTGACTTCAGGAAGATGATGCCATGACTTACAAGTAAATTGAATTTAAGTGTGGAAGGACTGTCAAAGTCACCAGCCTCACTTTCTCCTCCAGAACCATCTGGGTCCAGTGATCAGCAATAGATCAGGACAACTGGAGATGGCTCAGGATGCAATGGGTGACCTTGGCCCTCTTAAACTTTCCAAGTTCTCACTTTGAGGCAATTCTGTTCAGTGATTAGAGCTGTTTCAGAAGTGAGCTTAGGGATGGCCTCTTTAATAAAAACAAAAACAAATCAAAAAACTAAATTGGGAGGAGAAGATTTTCAGGGTTTCTGGTTAAAAGAGAAACAATTACTATTTCTGTTCACTCTAAGTCATCAGGGCACCCAAAGTAACCATTAAGTGGAATTACAGTAGGAACCTATTGTTGGCCAATTCATGAGAACCAAAGTAAATTGGGTTCAAGGAATGATCTTTAGGAAAGAAATCTAGCCAGTAAATCCCAAGATATCTGTGTAGGTTTCAGTCTTCATAATTTACCTTTCTTTGGGCAGAGCACCCTCAGGTAAGGGAATGATACCCCATGTGGGGAGAACAGAGGAGAAGATGAGCTATCCTACCTTCTCTTCTATTTTTCAGTGCTTTATTTTAATATAAATTTTTATTTGTTTTCTTGATTACGTTATTCATTTCCATGAGATTTTTGAGTTACAAATTTTCTCCCTGTCTTTCTCCTACCCCAACTCCAAAACAGTGATCCCACTGTAGAGCCCCTCCCCTGATCTGCTCTCTAACTTTCTGGTAGGGCAGGGAGGGTCTCCCTACCCAAGCTCTTGTATATCTGTATTCCTAGTTGCAGGTATTGCAGAGCTTTAAATTCTAGATTCTTTCGGTTCCTCCCTTGTCACCCAAACCCACTGGAAGTACAAGCAATTCAATACAGGCTGTGCATGTGTAATTACACAGGACATCTTCCCAGTGGACATATTGTGACAGTGATCATATGTCCCTCCTTCCTATCTCTCCCCCCTTGTTCTGTTCTCTACCCTGCCCCTGTCCCTTTACTGAAGTGTGTGCTTCCAGCATCCCTCCCCCAGACCCTGCCCTCCCCTCCATCATCCTGCCTCTCATACCCATGCCCCCTACTCTCCTATATGGCATGATACCCAGTTTAGAGTTTATGTCATCCCTTCCTTAAGCCAGATTCAATG
>CM053595.1:233479263-233495089 GCA_028646575.1 Pseudocheirus occidentalis
TCTTTCTTTCTCTCTCTTTCTTTCTTTCATTCTCTCTTTCTTTCTTTCATGAGGCAATTGGGGTCAAGAGACTTGCCCAAGGTCACAGTCAGTAAGTGTCAAGTGTCTGAGTCTGGATTTGAACTCAGGTCCTCCTGACTCCAGGGTCTGTGCTCTGTCAACTCCACCACCTAGTGATCCCTGCCAGATTCCAGTTAGGTTTTAGAAAGAGTATTTACCAAAGTGGTATAGCAAGAATGGAAATTAAAAATACTTCCTTAAAGACTTATCCTTGTCAAGTGTCATCATACATTTTATAAAAAACCTTTAAACTTAAAAGGATTGGAAAGAAAGAAGACTACTAGGGTATAGTCTTAAAGTTACCAATTATCCACAGTTTAGGGAACAAATGAGAACTCAGGATCCTCAAGCTGGGAGACACATTGGCTTCACTGGTATCACTGAGATTTAGGGGAATGGAACCCCTGGGTAGACCGTTGCAGTGGGTTGGCATAGCTTCTTCAAAAGCAACAGGATAGGTAGAGTGAGTGGTAGAGCATATTAGTATTACGTGTTAAGAACGTACGCTCGTGTGAAGGAATGTAGGAACTAGGTGGGTGGGGGAAACATGACTGAGTATTTGGGTAAAATACCAAAGGAGGGAGAAATAGGAGTTATTTTGATATTGGAATATAATATAGGCCACCTAGGCAGATATCAGAAATAGATAAGGAGTTCAGGAAGGAGATCATAATTCTGGCACAAAGCTATGCTATGGTAGTTATGGGGGACTTAATTTATTCACAGACCCACTGGAGCTCTCTTTCTGTCAAAAGTACATCAGTTAATAACTTTGTGACTTTCCTTAGTGATAATCAAGACTCCTAGGTCAGTTAATTAATACACATTTATTAAGTGCCTGCTATGTGCCAGTACTGGGAATTTTAAGTACTGGGAATGCAAGGAAGGGCAAAAGACAGTTGCTGCTTTCAAGGATCTCAGGGTCTAATGGTGGGGACAACACACAAACAATTTATGTAAAAATCAACTATATACGGGATAAATTGGAAATAATCAAGAGGGAGGGCCTTAAACTACATGTTACAGTGCAGAGCGCTGACTTTAGCATGAGGAAGACCTGAGTTCAAATCCTGCCTCAGAAATTTAGTAACTATGTGATCCTGGACCAGCCACTTAAGTTTTCTTTGTCTATTTCCTCATATGTAAAATGAGTATAGTAGCATCATCTTACCTCCCAGAGATGAGAGAATTAAATCATGTATGTACAGCACTTTGCAAAACTTAAAGTGCTCTGTCTTAGCTATCATTACAATTATTATATGTAATTCTGTTACATAAAATTGCATATAATTACATTATTAATAACTCATTTATTCATTCAATCACATATAGACTTGGGAATAATTTAGATAGTGGTGAAAGCTACATTCACGGGAGCTAATGAGATCACCGAAAGAGTGTATAGAAAAGAAAGAGGACCTAGGACAGAACCTTGGGAGAGATCTGTGGTTAATGGACAGGATATGAATGCTGGATGAAGAAAGGAAGCTAGAAAGATGGAGTCATGCAGGTAAAAGATGGAGTCACGCAGGTAGGAGGAGAGCCAGGAGAGATTTTTTTCCTAAAGGCCAAGGGATGAGAAAATATCCAGGCCAAGATGATGGAGAGAAGTCAAGGAGGATGAGGGCTGAGTAAAAACCTTTCAATTTATCTGTTATCTGTTATTTGTTTACTTTTGAGAGACCAGTTTCTTTAGAATGGTGGGTTTGGATGCCAGGTTACCAGAAGTTAAGAAATGTTTGGGTTTTGAGGAAATGGTGGCAGTTATTGTAGGTGATTCTCTCTAGGACCCTGATAGAAGTGAGGAGAGATATAGGGTGATCAAAAGATAATCAACAAATTTGTTAGAAAAATTATTGGAACTTTAATTGTTTTGCTCACTAGTTCACCTTTTTAGAAAAAAAAGACTACACTAGAAGTAGTACACTAGAAGAAATAATACATTATTAAAATTGCAGAGGTCACCAGTAGAACATGCATAAAAAATTAGCTGTGAAGACAGGCTTATTTCCAAGAAGAAATCAATATAATTTTCTTAAGCCAATTTATGTATCAGCAATATTTCTAAAACCAGAATATGTGATACAGGGCTTTATAACTACAACAATATTTTGAAAACAAAAGTTTGTGGTCAGGGAAATAATATTACAACTCATTTTTTTGGTGGGGGGCTTGTCTCAATTTAATGAAAAGGCTGAAAGTGGAAAGAGGGGAAAGAAGGGGGTGATGGTGCATATTTTTGTAAATAAGGTAGGAAACCCACCTGATAAGGAAACAAAGACTAGAGGCCAGCCCAAGAGAGGGTTAAAGTGGATTGCTCCAAAAGGATGCAAAATGTTTCTGCTGCTTAGCCCTAGAGTTGTATTTGTTTGATTAGTCCACAATTAAACCTCCTGCTCATAAAACTGGAGGACTCTGATGCTAAGGCAGGGCCGTAGGGCTCTTCCAGCCTAAAGAGATTTATAGAGCTTTTCCCTTCCTCTCCAGGGCCAGTTCTTGTAGTTGGAAAGGAAAGGGGGATTGAGGGGAGTCTCTTGTAGATGGTGATGGTCACTAGGAAATTTCAGGGTGTACCATGGGGTCTGTTCTTCAAGAGAGAGGTAGAAGTGATCAGTACAGCTCTCTTTATTACAGACCTATGGAAAAAAATGAGAGAACTTTACATACATATGTATGTATAACTCTCTCTTTTCTTTTACAAAGCATCAGAAGAGAAAATGTGGCAAGTAGGTCAGGCACAGGGTCACAGAGCCTCTGTAATAAATAAAGGACAAGGATAAAAATTTCACAGTCGAAAAAGGGTGACCCCACTATTAAGCAGTCCTGCTGAAACAGGTCCGTCTCCAGTCACCTCCGAAGAGGCCTTGGTTAGGGTGGGCTTGGTGTTAGGGATGGGGGTGGTAGGCATCAAGCCGGCGAGAGCAAAAACACTCCAAGCCCCCATCCCCAGCCCTCTCTCCCAAGGTCAACAGCAGCACCACTTCCCTAAGGACCAGCCCTCTGAAGTCACATCACTGGAAAATGCTCTCAGTTCCCAAGTTTGGAGATGAGGAACCCTTCCCCAGAAAGATGCAGGATGGGCCAAGGAGGGTTAGCCAGGTAGGGACTGGAAAGGACTAGAGTTCTTCTAGGAGGACCCCATGAGGGAACAAAAGCAGACCTAGCTCAGCAGCCAGTGAGCTTCTTGAGGAAAGCTTTGAGCTGGTCCTCCTATTTGATGCCCACAAACTTGTCCAACATGTCCCCATTCCTGATGGCCAGCACAGTTGGCACAGCAGAAACCTCATACTCAATGGCAAGGTCAGTGTTGCTATCAGTGTCCACCTTCCCCTCCTGCTTTGCCACCATTTTCTCTAACCGGGGCCCCAAGATCTTGCAGGGGCCACACCACTGTGCATGAAAATCTGCAACTACTGGTGTCTTACTGTTGACAACTCTGTCTTGAAAGTCGGGTCCATCCTAGACGTTAAAGGTAATGTTGGAGATCTTGGTGGTAGAGAATGTCTGGGTCAAACTGGGTGAAGCAGTGGGTCTAGTAGGGCTGCCCTGGGCTAGAACCTCAGGAGGAAGAGGCACCCAGCTACACTGAGGGAGCTGCCTGGAGAAGACAGGGGCCAAGAATCTCCTGAGGACCATATGCTAGGCCATCTTCCTGTGGCGCAAGCATGGCCATGAGCCGGAGTGAGTAGGGCCACTCAGATGGGTTGTCCTACCCTCTCCTCTGCCACCACCCCTACCCTCTGAGGCCTGACCTGGCCTGGCCCTGCCCGCCTGTCAAGGGTACAGTGAGCCACAACTCAATTTTTATAATTTCACAAACCCATATTATACCTAGTTAATCAGAGTAGTTCCCAAATATGTTATGACTTTTTGGTGTAGGTCAGGGCAGAGTGATAGGACTGCTTCTGCACATACCAAGTTAGTTTTTTTTTTCTTTCTGATTTCTCACTGGAAGAAGGTAATGATTTGTGCTCTTACCTGGAAGCTTTTAAGTAACAAAACTAATACCTGCCTTCACCAATAGCCCTTTTGTTCTATAAGAAAAAAAAAAACATGGATGTACCAAAAAAATGGATGCACCTCCGTCAGTCCATTCCTATAATAAACCAATGGAGACATCAACAGCTTACAACTGTTACCCTAAGATGAATTGGGTCATAGATCTAATTAAAACTATTTAAATGGATCCTTTTGATCTTATAAAAGTAGTGTTTTGTTCCCTCATAATATCTGATGTCTATTACAAAAATCAATCATGACTAATTTAAGAAGGGTTTTGAGGAGCCAGAGGTCACAGCCAATAGCTTCAGCTTTAAATATGTTACCTGAAAGATTTCCTCCCAATGCTGATTTTTAAGTATGAGGACAAGAGAAGTTCAGAACAGTAAATGTGATATTCCTAATTGTAATTTAAATTTTTTTTGATTAACAAGGATTTATTTTCTTTCCACATAAAAAGAAAAAAAACCAAATCAAACCCATATAAAATATGTGTAATCAATAAAACAAATTCTTACCTTGGCCATGCAAAAATGTGTGTTTCATTCCATGTCTTAGGTCCATTACCTCTGTCAGGAAGTGGGTGGCATTCTTCATCAAAAGTCTTTAGGGATTATGCTATGTTATTGCGTTGATCAAAGTTAAGTCTTTCAAAATTTTTTGTATTTGTAAATTTTTTTGGTATTCTATAAATTGTTCTCTTGGTTCTTCTCACTTTATGCTACATAAGTTCATACAAGGTTTTTATACTTGATTGCTTATGTGTGTATTTTTCCTTCTTTTGATCACTTGAGACAAAAAGTGAGGTTGAGTGTTGCCAGCTGGGCTCACCTCTTCCTCCTTGTTTCTATAATCTTTTACTTGTGTTCCTATATTAGGTGAGATAACCCCCTTTTCTTTCTCCCCTCCTCAGTGGATTCCTTTCTCCCCCTCTTTCCTTTCTTAAGATATCAAAACAAACCCACTCCCCGGCCCTCTGCTTTATTTAACTCCTGTGACTTCTGATGATGAGGTAGGGTCTGAAGGGACACCTGTACCTTTTCCCACATCAGAATATCAACAATTCATTGTTGTGATTGCTATCCTTATGACTGCTTCCTCGTATTTACTTTTTAATGTTTTGCTTGGTTCCTGTGTTTGTATTTCAAAGTTTCTACTCAGTTCTCAGCTTGTTTCATTAGGAATACTTAGCAGTCCCTTTGTTCATTCTCCCCCATCTCCATAGGGTTATACTCAGTTTTGTTGGATAACTTATTTTTGTTTGTAAACCATGTCTCTTCTGCCTTCTGGAATATCATACTCCAAATTCTCTACTTCTTTATCATTGTGGCTACTGAATCTTGTGTGATCATGACTATGGCTCCTTGGTACTTGAACTCTTCTTTTTTGGCCAATTATAGTATTTTTCTTTGATCTGGAAACTCAGGATTTTGGCTACAATAGTCCTGGGGGTTTTTACTTTGGAGTTTCTTTCAGGAGATAACTGATGGATTCTTTTTATTTTTCAATTAGCCCCCTGGTTCTAAGAGATATGGGCAATTTTTATCTATAGTTTCTTTAAATATCATGTCTAGGGCCTTTTTTTTAGTTGTGGCTTTCACATAGACCAGTGATTCTTAAATTATCTCCTATATCTATTTTCCATGTCAATTTTTTATATGAAGTAATACATATTATCTTATATTTTATTTTCAGTCTTTAGTCTTTGTGTTAATATTTCTTATTCTCTCATTGAATCACTAACTTCCATTTGACCCATTTTAATTTAAGTAATCTGTTGTTTGAGTAATGGTTAGTATCTATTGTGTCAACCTGTTATTCTTTTTCCAATTCTTTCTTCCATAGTTCATGTTTCTTTACCAATATTTTCCCCTAGTGTTCTCATTTCTTTCTTAATTGTTTCCTCTACTACTCTCATTTCATTTATAAAATCACTTTTTGCTTTTTAACAAAAAAGCAAAAAAACCCCAAACCTATTGTTTCATATCTTCCTGAAACTCAAATTGAAATTGTGTCCATGCAGTTTTTCTTGGAAGTTTTACTTATAGATGTTTTAGAGGCATTCTTTTTTTCTGGGTTTATGATTTCAGTGATTTTATTACCATAATATTTTTTTTATAGTGCTAATTCTTTTTTTGTTTGTTTCTTTGCTCATTCCTTCAAGCCTTACTTTCTGACTTTGTTTAAGTGCCAGGTGCTTCATGTTTCTGGGCCATATTTTGTCCTGTTTTGTGTTCTCTTTGATTCTGTGGCTGTATTTTCAGGTATTGAATGATATCTCATTTCAGGATCTCATGACAGCTCAGGCTGGGGACCCACCAGCTTTCAGGGAATCCAAAACAGTCTGATCTTGGACAAAGTCTGAATACTTCCCTCCTGATCTGAGCTCTGCAGGTTCTGACCTGGGTTTTGGTCTGAGCAACACAGTTGTGGGCTTACCTCTGATTGCAAGTTCAGTAGACTGCTATTAGAGTCAGCCACCATCAACCCCAACTGAAAAGTTCTGTAGGTTCAAAGTGACAGAACCATAGGCCCTTTTTGGTATGCATTTCCCACCGTGGTTATTCCACTGCTTACTTTATATGGAAAAGGGGTTAGATCTGAGATCTTGCTCAGTTTCTGTGGTTGGAGTCACATAGCTGTGGCTTGCTTCTGTATTTGCTCCTTGCCCAGCACATGGCCTCAGGATCTTGACCACTTCTTTCTCTGGGCTGCCACTCCTAAGTGCAGGTTACTTCCTCAGTCTATACTGGATTTGTGACCCAGCTCCGGGAAGTGAGTGATAGCACAATGTTAGGTCTTTCTCTGTTATTCTGGGACCTCTTCTTGCCTTGGTATACATATAGTAGCTGGCAAGCACTCGTTTAGACCCTGAACTGGAATGTTTTGTGGCTATTCCCTATTATCAGAGTACATGGCCTCCTCAGTCTGAATCCATATGCTGACCTTGGTTGGAAAAATGACTTACTGTGGATTTTTTAATGGATTTTCTTATTAGGACACAGTCTGGTATATGTTCTAGATCTTTGTGGAATAGTTGTGAAGAAAGAGCTTGGATGTACTGCTTCCTTCTACTTCCCCATCTTGTCTGATCTCTTCCAGATTTCTGTTTATACAAATATCGTCAAATTTCTATGAATAGAGAAGTTTTCCAGGATGAAAAAGATAGAACCAGTTTCGGTGTGATTTGTGGGCATTCTGCTTTGTGTTGTTGAATAAGAATGAAGTATTAATACTGAGTACTGAATTTGGAGTAAAGTTCAAATGTCAGCTCTGGCTCTTTCTATGTGACCTAAGCCCCCCGGGCCTCAATTTTCACATCTGAAAAATGAGGAGATTGGACTAGATGATTCCTGAGTTCCTTTCTAGCTTTACATTTATGATCCTAATTGTTCTTTTCATCTGAAGTGGAAAAATTTATCTCTGTATTCAGAGCTAATTTTGGAAGAAAACTTTCTGTATCCATAGATCCCTACCCTGTTTGTAGTGAGAAAAGTTTGACATGACCTTTTCTGTCATTCTGAGTTGGACCTTATTGCTCAAATCACTGTTAATATACTAAAGGGCTAAAATGAAGGAATAGCAATGTAATTATGTGAATAAATCTTAGTCAGTCATTGAGGATATATACAGTTGTGTTTCTCATGGGCAGGCAAGCCTTTCAACGGGCAATTTTGGAATCTTTCTTGACTCAGAACCCAATCAGAAATTAACTGAGAAAATAAAGAGATACCTTTAGTACATTTTAGTGCATACACACTGGTAGAAACTGCTTCCAGTGGGAACACGCTGTGTGTCACATTGATCACACTCATTTGAGTAGACCCAGAGTCACTCATTTGTCTTCTTCAAGTTGAATCTAGTTAACAGTAATTTATCAAGTACTTACTGAGTGCTTGGTACTATGCAAAGATTCCATGTTGATTTAATATAGGAAATGTCAGTCATCAATCCATCAACAACCACTTATTGAATACCTACTATGCATTAAATACTTTGGCTACAAAGACAAATAAATGAAACCGTATTTACCCTTGAGGAACTTACATTCCGTCAGAGGAGATGATTTATACACTTCCTTGATTTTTATACATTGCATACATCTCATCTCTGTTCTTTGCAATCTTAATTCCACATGACTGCTAAATTGATACCTAAAGCACAGATGTGACCACAAAACTCCTTTGCTCAAGAAACTTCCATGGCTTTCTGTGTCCTCCAGAATAGACTAAGTTTCTCTCTTTGGCATTTAAAGTCCTTCACAATCTGACTCTAAGCCATCTTTTGAGTTAGATTTACTGTACAACAGCAAATTGGACTTAACCACTGCCCAAACAAGATATTACGGCTGCTGCCTCCATCCCTTTGCACAGGATGTCTGTGCCCCACGGCAGGAACGCATTCTTTCTTCACCGCCACTACCTCTCAGATTCCGTAGTTTCCTTCAAAACTCAGCTGACATCACCTCTTGCTCCCTCTGGTGTAAAACACAAACTCCTGTTTTATCATTTAAAACTCTTTATGATCTGGCCTTAGCCTACCTTTCTGGACATATTTCATGTTACTCCTCCTCATGCATGGCATTCCAGCGAAACTGGTTTGCTTCCTCTTCCCAAATATGACATTTCATTTCCCATTCTGTGTACAGTCTGCCTCCCATGACTGGAACGTTGTTCTTCCTCAACTCCACTCTTGGGAATTCCTGGATTAACTCTATGCCGTTTGCTGTCTGTCCTTGGCTTAGCTAACATCTCTCCATCTGAGTTTCTTCCTCTGGGAAATGAGGAGGAAGTTTGCACTAAATGACCATTAGGGATCCTTCTAGCGCACAGTCTCTATAATTCTGTAACTTCATTGTGATCAAGGTTAAATTGTAGAAATCAGAACTATCCTTCTTTGGAAACTTTGAATCTTTCACATGTTGTACCCCACCTTGAGATACCATCTTCCAAGGCCCAGCTAATATCCCATGTTTCTCAAGAAGCTTTTCCCAGTCCTTCTTAATTCTAGGGCCTCCCCTCCGTTCATCATTTCCCATTTCTCCTGTATATTGATTACTTGAACGTATGGATTAGCTTGTTCTCTCTTTCAGTAGATTGTGATAGATAGGTTCCTCAAGGGCGGATTCTGTCACCTTTCTTCCTATCTCTAGTTCCTAGCATAGTACCTGGCACCCAAGCAGGTGCTTAATAAATGCTTATTGACCTACGGACTTACCAATTCCTATGTTTACACAACTCAAGGCAAGAGAATTTAACATCCTTAGGGGCAAAGACTTATTTTATTTTTGTCTTTGTGTCTCTGTGGCCTAGCTTAGTAGGCACTTAGCAAGTATTTGCTGAATTAAAAGAACAGAATCTTGTGCAAACAGAGTAAGCCATGTCTAGCACAGGCCATCAGCGAATTGTCATTTGTAGTGGGATATGGAGACCACGTGTGACCGTAACTACTTCCTTGCATACTGAAAAGACTGGCATTTTTTTTTTTTATCATTTCTTTAAAAGGCAGTGGGGTGGTACAGGCAAAAAATACTATCAGTCAGTAAGCATTTATTAAATACTTCCTGTTTGTCAGGCACAAATATAGGGAGATACTCCTCGCCTTCAAGGAACCTACATTCTAGTGGGACAACAACACGTGAAAGGAAGAGTTTAAAAATGTGGGGGAGGGGGAGGTAGAGGCACCCAGCGTTAGGGTGAGGTGGAGAAAGGCTGGAGTGCAGCTTGGAGAGGAATGAGACGTGGCCTGCCTTGGCACCTGTCTGCTTGTATAAGTAGAGGTTCTGGGAGGAGCCATCGAACCAGAAGGAGAGGCTGTTCAGGGGGATATTTTTTGCTATGTGTGAAGTTCAGAGGTGGAGTGAGCTTCATTTCCAAGGGCCTTCATTTCTATGGTGCAGCCAGTTTGCTCTTCATCTACACAGCATTCCCTTTCCCATCTCTGTGTTTTTGTGCCAGCTGTTCCTTATTCCCAGAATGCACTCCTTCCACAACTCCACATCTTAGAATTGCTGTTGTTCAGTTGTGTCCAACTCTTTGTGACCCCATTTGGGGTTTTCTTGGCAGAGATACTGGTGTGGTTTGCCATTTCCTTCTCTAGCTCATTTTACTGATGAGGAAACTGAGGCAAACAGGGGTAATTGACTTGCTTGGGTCACACAGTATTTGAGGCCAGCTTTGAACTTAGGACAATGAGTGAGATTTTTTTGGCTCCAGGCCTGACGCTCCATCTACTGCATTACCTGGACCCAGCTATGCCACTTACTACTTGTGCTTGGTGACTGATTGACTAGTGACCTGGGCCAAATCCTTTAAGCTCTCTGGGGCTCTGTTTCCACATCTGTAAGAGATGGGCTTGTACTAAATGACCTTTCCAGCTCCAAATCCTTGTTCTTAGGATCAGTTATAACCAGTTTCTAGGCAAAACAAAATCTATATATTCAAGGAGTTTGATAGAATCATAGAATTTCAGACCTAGAAGGAACTTTAAAGGTTAAATTCTATAGATGAAAAAAATTGAGACCTAGGGAGACAGAGATTTGCCTGATGTCATACATTGAGGGAGAAAGTACCAGGATCAGGGCTACAACCCAGGACCTGTTCAGCCCACATCTGAAGAATCACACTCATTTCCGAATGTTCCATTTTATGAAGGACATGGAAAAACTGTAGGATGTTCAGGGAATTAAACCAGGATAATTAGGAGGCCAGAGGCACAACAAGGTTCTGTTGAAGGCACTGGAGATATTTAGTGTTCAGAAGAGAAGACGTGGGCACAGACAATAATTATTTTCAAACATTATAAAGGCTGTCAGGAAGAAGAAGGATTACATATGTTCCTAGGGAGCAGAATCAGGATTATTGAGTATGTTTCAGGAGGCAGATTTCAGCCAGAAATAGGGGGAAAAATACTTTTCACAACTATAGCTATCCAAAGGTGGAATGGGCTACTTTGGGAAGTACTGAAGTCCCCCCCATTGCTGGAGCTGTTCAACCTGTTTGACCACGTATTAAGGATGTTGTGAAAGGTTGGGAAGCCAGCTCAGGTATAAGTTTAATTCAGTGGCCTAGTTTATCTCATCTGGGGTTCTGTGATTCTAAAAGGAGATTCCAAAATATGCAGAGATAAGAGGAGGTTACATGAAACTATGTTATCTCGTTGTCATTCTTTTTATTGTTTCTATGATTTGTTCTTTGATTTGTCAGTTCTTTAAGATAAAGTTACTTAGCTTCTTATTAATTTTAATCCTTTCTTTATAGTCTCTCAATTGAATGTGTGTGTATGTGTGTGTGTTAACATGGTCAGTAAATGATATGGATATATTTGTTATTTCTGATTATCTGTATTTGTTAGGTTCTTATGTACCAAAACATTGTAGTCTCTAAAAAGGTTCCATGCTTGACTGAGAAATTAAAGATGTATTTTTTCCCATTGTATGATTATACAAAGGAAGTTATTATTTTGTAATATTTTATTTCCAAGATTTTATCTCTCTTATTATAGGAATTACAGCAGTCTTTAATGATATTTATTGTGTTATTTGAGCTCTTTCTTTCTGGCTGTTTTTGCCTGCCAGAAGTTCTGGGTTTTGTCTATGACTCTCCTGGATATTTTCAATTTGGGGTTTCTTTCAATAGGTAACTGGTGGGTTTTCTGTGTTTCATCTTCCCTCTGGTTTTAATAGGATTGTTTTCTTTAAATACGACATCTAGATTTTTTGTTTGACCTTGTTTTTCAGGGAGTCTAGTGATTATTAAATTATCTCTTGGACATGTTTTCCAAGTTCGTTGTGTCTTGAAAGGAGATGCCTTGCATTTCTTTGATTTTTTTTTAAAAAAATCTTTTGACTTTATTCCATTTCTTGTCTCATGGAAACATTGAGTTCTGCTTGCTTCAATCAATTTTCAGGGACTCTACTACCTGGATAAGCTTTTATAACTTTGGTTCTAAGCTATTTATTTTCCATTTTTTCCCCTACACAACTCTTATTTTACTTATGATTTAATTTTAAATGTCTTCCTTCATTTCTTTCATCCATTCATGGAGTCCCTTGCCCCCTTTATTTTTGCCCCTCTGAAACTTTACTTGTATTTTTGTAGTTATTCTCTTCTAATGGATTTACCTTTTGGATTTCTCTGAATCAGTACCATTTCTTGATTGTGTTCATTGTTTTGATTTTTTCTTCCATTTACTCTCTTCCCTATAACTTAGTTCCTAGTTTGGTACTTTGCTTTTGGATTATACTGCATTCCTCCTGCACTCTTCAAGGTGTGGTTGTGCCCTACTGTTTGATCCTGTTCCTAATTTACAAAGCTCCTGTTGCAGAATTTCAGCTTCTTAGCCCTGTTTATCTGAGCTCAGACAAGTACGGTAGGTTTCAGATACCATAGAAATATTACTGGGCCATAGACTTGTGACATCTGTGGAGCACCCTAGTAATAGCACTATGGGCTATCAGTTCTTTTGGAATGTCTCTAGTTCAAGTTCTATAAGATTCAACTCTCCCTATACATTCTTAGTAAGAGTGAGGCTTCAGGCTTGTTCACCTGAGCTCCCATTTGTTTCCATGGCAGCAGGTGTGTGGTAGAGCCAGCTTTTACCAGTTGATAAGAGTTGATTGTTAAATTTTCAACATGAGCATTTACATCATGGCAAAACCTACAAAACAGAGATGGATTGTTTTGTTGGTTGTCACTCTAGACTTAGGGAAATGATGGAGAAAATGTTAACAATATGGATTAAATTTAAAAGTATGTTGTATATACCAGCACACATCTCCATGGTAGCTTTCTTCTTCCAGTGTTCATGAGGTTTCTGGCTATCATTTTGTGTTGTCCTGGGCTGGATCAAAGAACTTATTATTATTTCTCTTTAGATTTCTGGACCATTATTTGATCTTTTATATCTTTGCTAGAATATATTTGGGAAAGAGGGCTTCTTCCATCACTGGAAATTCCTGATAAAATTTTGTAGACAAGCTTATGTTCTAAACTAGCATTGTCTTTGGCTGCTACATTTTTTACTTGGCAAGGAGATCAAATGTTTGTTGACTAAGACATTTTTAAAGTTCTTTTGGTTTCCTCTTTATGGCAACTGATTTGTATCAGTTAATCTGAATACATTTGTTGTGATTGGTATCAATGTCCTTTGCTCAAACCATTTCCCATTTTTGAGCATCGTTAACTTTTTTAAATAGGTCAGGTTGTTAGAGTTGTACTTACATGATTTTAAAAAATTACTCTTGTTTAGTATTAATTTTAATCTTTTCTCTAAGATGCTGGTAGCCTTGACTCTACACAAATGGCTGATTTTTAGCATTATTCACATCAATACTGAGTCTTTTTCTGTATGGTTAAGCATCTTAAATTTCCTTTATTCATGCTTTTATTTGGTGCTTGTCACATCCACCTCCCTTCCACGTAGAAAATATTCACGAGTAATAGATGTGAGACTTCTGTATAGTATACAAGTGCTTGGCATTTCTAATTCCTTTCCCCAGAACCATACTTTTTAGTATCTTCATATATGCCCCCCTTAAAGCCACCAAGTTTCAAAGGATATACTGATTTAATATGTAAGTTCTAAATGAGTTCTTCATGGAATTTTTAGCTTTTTCATCCTCTGCAATTGATATTGGTTTATCACCTGCATTTGTTCATCAACATTGCAATATAAGATGATCAGACATGCCAGAAAATAATCTTTCATGTTGCCTTGGATGGTAGGATAACTCCACGAGCTCTGTTTGCTTCAATAAGGAGAACCTGTGGGTTTGCTTTTGTTTAGTTGCAGCTTCTTTATTTCCTGGTTTTTTTATAATGAAATTGCCAAGATTGATGTGACTCAATTCTCCAAGGATACATTTGCTCATTAGACATTAGACAAAGTTCTCATATAAAGTACCAAAATTTATCCCTACAGTGTTCATAGCATCCTCTCCCTGCTTTTCTGCCACTCTATCATTATTACCAGAGAAATGAAAGGTGATATAACAAAAGTGAGCACCATTTTGTATTTTTCATTGTTACATGGGTTACCATCATAGCCAAAGAATTTTATGCTATGTTGCCAGCCCCCTGGGAAGACCCTCTCTGAATTTAGCTAGACTTAACTTCAGAAAATATAATCAGTTTCTGGGACCACACATAAAGTCTTTCTAGCATCTTAGAACCTTTGAGAGCTTATCTTCAAGTGGTGTAGACTTTAAAACCATTAGGTTCCTTCCATACCATGATGATACTTCAAAGCAGGACTTTGTGAGTATACTTTAACTCATTTTGAATTATTTTAATTATTAATATATATTTTTCAAAACTGTAATGCTAATATAAGACTAATTCACAATATTTGAAAATGTATAAATCAACCACTAACCACTAGATCATTAATAAAGTGTTAATTTTCTACTTTTTCTTGGATTTTAAAAAAAAATAAATATCTTTCATGTGGACACTAGGTGGTGCAATTGTGTAAATACTGTACAACTCTGAAATGCATATTTTGTGCTTCAAAATGTGAGGATTAAATTTAATATTTTAGGAAAGTAGTTCTTTGGAATTGAAAGGAATTTTGTTGAACTACTACACATGGAGAATAAATCATATGTTTTTATCATTCAGATCTAGAAAGTTTTGCAATTCTGACTGTGTTGAGTTTCATGGTACTTCTAAAGTGTGTATTCTGCAAGTTAAAACCAAATAAACTATATTGGAACAAATTTAAGTCATAGTCTTGAAATCTATAAACATTTTCCACAGTATTTTCTTCATGAATAGAAATATATAGGCTGCTTTTTCAGGATTTCAAATATATCTTAAGCTATCATTAGATTAAAGCAATTATCTGTAATACAATATTTCTTATATTTGAGAAAGTTGTTTAGCAAAAACTAGAAATGTAACTTTTTCCTCTTGGCAGAGTTAGCGTGTTGTCCTTTTGTGTCTTTGCCTACCATATAAAAACTTACATTCCTGTCAAAGCTTGGGAATTAAACTTATTAACTAAATAGTCACAGTTTTAGTAATGAAACATAATTGGTGTTGGGATACTTGGATATTAAAGTAAAAGAAGAAAGAGAGCAAGAAAAGATTTCTGAGAACATAAACTTTGTTTTCGGGTATTGTTAAATAGTATATAATCATGATAAATTTCTTTTTTCCTATGAAAAGGTTTATTTTCTCTTTAAGCTAATTTGATATGCATTTCTTGTTAGAAATGATGGAATCAAAGAACAGTCATCTCAACTCATAAGCTAGCAATATTATTTTGTTTTACTGCTACAACAATATTTATATGAAAAATTGCATAAAGATCATTTTAGCATATTTTTGCATACGTATTCTGATACTTTTGGTGTTTGCACAATATTCTTTCTTTCAGTTTAGCTAAAAAGCATTATAATGCAAAGTCTTAAACTTTTCCTCAAAATGGTTTTGGTTGTAGATAAGTTAGCATATCCATATATGGATAACTTTACATTAAATCTTTAATAGCTTCAAACTGCACTAAGACTTTTGGGACTATTGGACTATTAAAGTACTAAGCTTTAATAATTTTAAACTTTACTATATTCCAATTTTTCTAGCAGTTTTTGTCGAATAGTGAGTTCTTATCCCCAAAACCGGGGTCTTTGGGTTTATCAAACAGTATATTACTATAGTTATTGACTACTGAGTCTTTTGTACCCAGTCTATTCTGTTGATCCACTACTCTGTTCCTTAGCCAGTACCAGGCAGTTTTGAGGACTGCTGCTTTATAATAGAGATGA
>CM053595.1:233495589-233526701 GCA_028646575.1 Pseudocheirus occidentalis
AAGCTCAGTCACTTAACACTTACTAACCATGTGACCTTGGGCAAATCACATAACCCCAATTGCACTCCCTTTGAAAGAAAGAAGGAAAGGAAGGAAGGAAGGAAGGAAGGAAGGAAGGAAGGAAGGAGGGAGGGAGGGAGGGAAAGAAAGAAGGAAGGAAGAAAGGAGGGTGGGAGGGATGAGGGAGGGAGGGACGAGGAAGGCGGAGAGGCAAAGGAGGAAAGAAAGAAAGAAAGAAAGAAAGAAAGAAAGAAAGAAAGAAAGAAAGAAAGAAAGAAAGAAAGAAAGAAAGAAAGAAAGAAAGAAACAAAGAGTCTAGCAAGAGGTTCTTTGTAAAAGATTAAATCAACAGAGAGGATGGGTTAGGGAAAGGAGAGAGGGAAGGCAGGGAGATATATTGGGAATTCATTTAAATAATCTAATGGAGAGGTAAACAGAGACTAAATTAGTAGAGTCATAAGAGGTCACAATGGAAAGGAAGGAATGAACTTGAAAGACTTTTAAAAGGAAGAATTAAGATGATGTAGAAACTAATTAAATATGGGGAATCAGAAAGAAGATGATTTCTAAGTTTTCTAGTCTGGGTGAATAAGAGAATAGAGATATCATTAATCAGAATAAAGGATTCCTGAGGGAGAGATAATTGGGAGGGAATGAAAGGTTAAGCAGCACGGTATCATTATTGAGCTTGAAAGAATAGAAGTACATTCAGTTAGAAATGCTGGACTCGGTAACACAAAATGGATAAGATGGGGTTAGGCTTCCGCAGAAGAGAGATCAAAGAATGTAAAGAAGGAAGAGCCAAAGAGTTAAGAGTAAAACCAAAATGGCGCACTACTATGAATGCCAAGAGAATTTTTGAAAAGTGGGGTTGGGGGGGGGAATAGGTGGGTATAAAAAGGCAATAAAAAGTCATCCACTAGAAGTTACATATACTACATTAGCTCTTAATTTTCTTGTAGTGATAGCCTCAACATAATCCTATAAAAGTTAATTTTTAGCAAGATGTACTCTCCTAAAGCTTCAGAAAAAGGTGTGGTCTAGCTAATGGTCAGAACCAAAGGACTTGAGTCAGGAATACCTTCATTCTAATCCTTCTATGACAAATACGTTCAGTAGCCTTTAGCAAACCATTGAACCTGCCTCAATTTCCCTACCTGCAAGTATGACAATAATCATATTGACCTACATTTGTAGAAATGATGAAAGAATTAATTAATGTTGGAAAAGTGTTCTGAAAATGAAAAGCACTAAGGGTTATTAATAGGCATTATACAACCAACCGCCTATAATTCTATAAATTTTATCCTGTAATTTTATTCAAACAACAGTGATCAAATACTTGATCCAAATACTTAATGGAATTTTATTTGAACTATTATTAAAATGCAGCTAATATGTGATTAGCAAAGCATTATCAATAAGTCAGCATCTACTATGTTCCAGGCACTATACTAGGGACTGGAGATTCAAAGAAAAAGAATGAAACTCCCTACTCTCAAAGAGCTTACATTCTAGTGGAGGAGCTAACAAGTAAATATCTAAGGGGAGAGAGAGAGAGACAGAGACAAAGACAGAGACAGAGACAGAGACAGAGACAGACAGAGAGAGACAGAGAGAGACAGAGACAGAGAGAGACAGAGACAGAGAGACAGAGACAGAGAGACAGAGAGACACAGACAGAGAGAGAGACAGAGAGAGAATAAAAAGAAGTAAATACAAAATAGTTAAACACAAGGTAATTTGAAAGAGCAGGCACTAGTAGTTGGGGGAAGGAGAGAATCAGTAAGTCAAGAAGCCTTCATTAAGCACTTTCTATATACCAGACACAAACAAAAAACCTGCTTGCAAGAAACCTCCATCCTAATGCAGGAGAAAAGATGTGGAAACCAAGGTATGTACAAGATATATAAGGAGTTGATGTCAGGTTCTCTCAGAGGGAAAGGCACTAAGTAGCTGGGGGCCCCAGAAAAGCATCCTAAAGAAGGTGAGACTTGTCCAGAAAGCCAGGAAAGCTAAGAAGCAGAGGTGAGGGGGCAGGGAAAACAGCCAATACAAAAGCCTGAAAGTGGGAAATGGAGCCTTAAATTCAAGAAACTATCAGGAGGGCAGTGTTAGCTGTAACAGATTATGTGGAAGAGAGTAAAGTGTAGAGACTAGAAAGGTAAGAAGGGACTAGGTTATGAAGAGCTTTACAAATGCCAAGAGACTTCCTATTTGAGAGATAATATGGATGGATCGCCTAGACCTCACTGGAGGAAGGGAGATGGGAGAAAAAGTGACATGGTCATACCTATGCTTTAGAAAAAATCGCTTTGGCAGTTGGACAGACGATGGATTGGGGGCAGGTAGGGGGACTGCTTTGAGGCAGACAGACCAATCAGAAGGCTATTGAAATGGCATAAGAAGGAAGGAGGACTTGAATTATGGTGCTAACTGTGTGAGTGAAGAAAAAGGCTCATTATGTATGAGTGATGTGAAGATTAAAATGATAAGAATTGGGAAAGAATTTGATTTGTGATGTTAGTGAGAGTGAGAAGGGATCACACAGAATGTGAACATAGGATATGATCCTGGGTGATTGGGAGGGTCATCCTTGACAGTGATAAGGAAGTTTAGAAGGGGAAAGGGTTTTGAAGGAAAGATAATGAGTTTTGTATTGGACATATTGATGCCTACAAGGCATCTAGTTTCAGATATTTAAGAAGCATGACTGTAGTTCAGGCGAGAAACCAGACCTAAGTATTTATATTTAGAAACTGTTTATGATTATTGAACCCACAGGAGCTAATGAGATCAGTCAAGAAAGATAGTGCATTGTAAAGAGATAAGAATGTCCAAGAAAGAGCCTTGAAGGATACCTCCAGTTAGTGGACATGGTATGCATGATAGAGATGAAGAACCAGGAAAGAAAATAAGGGTCATGTAGAAAAGGAGTGCTTGAGTGGAATATTGAAGCAAGACAAGGGAAAGCTGAAGGGGGTGGCATTCTAGGTATACTTCAAAGTTCAAAGCGTATAGGAGCTTTTCTTTATAACTTACAATAAATAAATACAACCATAACTTAAAAAAAATTATTTCTAGCCTTCAAGGGAAACAAGTTCTCAGGTAAGCAAATACAGCACAAACACAAAATAAATACAAAGTAATTCATGGGGGCTGGGCATTAACAACTTACGGAATCAGAAAACGTCTTTTATAAGATATGGTAATTCAGCTCGAAAGATGGATAGTTTCCAAGAGGTACAACTGTTTAACTTGGAAAAGAGAACATTCAGGGAGGACATGGTCACTGTCTTCTAGTAGTTGAAGGACTCTCATGTGGAGAAAGGGTTAAATTTGGCAGACTATTCTGTTTGGCTCCAGAGAATAGAAGCAAGAGGCCTTACATCAAGAAAAATGTCCTAATAACTAGAGCTTGTACAAAAGTGAAATGGGCTGCCTAGGGACAAGAGGTAGGTTCACCCTCTATGGAAGTCTTCAAGATGAACCCAGATTACTACTTCACTATGTTATAGTGAAGATTCCTTTGTGTATGAGTTGGACTAGAGGGTCACTGAGGTCCTTTCCAATGCTCAAATTCCATGAAAAAGCTGCTCTATAAATTCTTTTCTGCTTTCCCTTTGGTCTCTTTGGGATCATGGCCCATGGATCAAGTGACTTTTGGAGCAAAGTTGCAAATTGTTTTGAGAATTGCTGCACAATTTCTTATTTTGCCAACAGTGTATTAATATACCTGTTTTTTCCTACTGATACTCCAACAATTGTCTTTCTCCTCTTTTGTCATATTTCCCAATATGATGTACAGTAAGAGGTGGAATCTCAGAATTGTTTTAGTTTGCATGTATTTATAATTATTAGTTAATTGAAGTATTTTTTCATATGACTATTAATAGCTTGGATTTCTTACTTTTTAAAAAACATTTTACTTTGTAAATTTTTTTTATTTTTATATTCAGTTCCAAATTTTCTCCACCCCTTCCCCCACCTATCGAAAAGACAAGCACTGTGATACCCATTACACAGTGTGAAGTCATACAAAACATATTTCCACTTCCATTTTGTAAACCTAGAAAAAATATATAAATCACATGGAGGAACAAAGGTCAAGCATCTCAAAGAAAATACTGAATTTTTTTTTTAATTAGAAGGTAGACTCTCAGTTCCAGATTTCAAACTTCCCTACAGTTGAATGATCTAAGAGAATAGAGTAGGGTGGAAGAACAGATTAGGTACACGACATATGGAAGCAAATAAGCACAGTAGTACAGTGATAAGCTCCAAGACCTCAGTTACTAGGGGAAGGACTGACTATAAAAAAAAAAAAACAACTGCTGAGAGATTGGACAATAGTATAGTAGAAACTGGGTTAGGACAATACATCAACCACATACCAAGATAAGCTCTAAATAGATATGACCAATCGTTAAAAGATCACATTTTGTAACTAATTAGAGGAACGAGGAAGAAATTACCTTTTGCATTTATGGATAGGGGAAGAGTTAAGATTAAATAAGTGATAGAGAAGAGGATCACACATGATAAGTGAAAAAATTATATTTATGTAGTAGAAAGGTTCTGTATAAATCCATCTAATGTAGCAAAAATTAGAAGCAGGGAACTGGGGAAAAAAGTCTTTGCACAGATTTCTCTGATAAAGGTCTCATACCCCAATAAGAACTAATTTAAATTTAGGAGCCATTCCCTAGTAGATAAATGGTCAAAGAATATGAACAGGCAGTTAAGTAGGAAATCCAACCTGTCAAAATTCACATAAAAATGCTCTAAATCAGTAGTACCCGGAGAAATGCACTTTAAGGTAACTTCAAGGTTCCACTTCATACATATCAGACCAACAAACCTCACAAGAGAAGAAAATGACAAATGTTGGAGTAGTGGGAAAACAAGTATACCAATGCATTGTTGAAGGAATAGCGATCTGATCTGGCCCTTCTAGAAAGCAATACGGAACTAGGCCCATAAAGTTTCTAAACGGTGCATATCTTTAGATCAAACTATACCCCAGAGCAGGGTGGGGAACCTGCAACCTCCAGGCCACATGTGGTCTACTATATCCTCAACTTCACAGAACAGATTCCCTTAATAAGAGGAATTGTTCTGTAAAACTTGAACTCAGTCAAAAAGTCACACCCAGGACCTAGAAGACCACATGTGGTCTGGAGTCTGCAGTTTTCCCACCCCTGCCCCAGAGGGGTATAAGCTTCTGGCCCTCTAGGCCTGTGCTCTAAAGAAATTTTAAAAATGAGGAAAAGGATATATAGGTCCAAAAATACAGTAGCTCTTTTCATGGGAGACAAAAAAATGGAAACCTCTTGCGGAATAGGAAAACAAATTATGGCATGTGAATGCAATAGAATATTATTGAGCCATAAGAAATAATGAAATGGATTATTTCAAAAGAAATTGGGCAGAATTTCAGAACAAACTGATGCAGAGTGAAATAAGCAATACCAGGAAAATTATTTCTACAATGACATTATAGAGAAAAAAAAACCCTTTAAAATATTTTAGAATTCTGATTAACATACAGGTCTAAGAAAATGAAGATGAAACATATTATACACTTCCTGACAAAGAAGTTGTGTACTTATAATGTAAAAGGAGGCATACATTTATGGACACGGCTAACATGAGAATTTGTTTTGCCGGACTACACAGCTATGTATTGAGGGATTTGATTTGTGGGGTTGCTTCTTTCTCTCTTAGTTCAATTGAAGGGGGTAAGGTAAAGGAAGGGAGAGGTCAGTAATAAAGGCTTTTACTTGAAAAACTAAAACTCTTAGAGAATCATTTAAAAGTGAGCAGTAGATAAAAGGAAGAAAGAATGAAGAGATGTATCTAAAAGTCATTTTTCTCCTGTAATTGTGCAAAACAATTACTTGGAAAACATTCTGAACTTAATTTAGCCCAATTTCATCTCCACAGCTAATGCTTCACTGAAGTGTCACTGACATCTAAGGCTGCTTGCCTTAATATGATAATTGATATAGTGGGGAAAAAAATCCTAGTCATGGTAATACTATATCTGAAAGAAGCAATAAGCTACAGATAGCTACTCCTGAAGACTCTACACAGCATATAACTAAATGGCAAAACGAAATGATAAAGATTTGTAGATTCAATATTTATCAGAGCCACCATTTCAAAGTGGAGTCCCCTGAGCCTTCTGAAATCAATTTTGTCAAAATCTTTTATAAATCTCTTTTTGCACTTGAAATTAGAAAAACAGTTTGCCAGGGCATTATTGAAACTGTTTAACTCATTTAGCTAAATATATCTAACAAATTTAACATAATTTTCTGTACTGTAAGTAGTTCTGACATTTAAACAATTTATCAATGATGCCTATAAATGTGGCTTACTTCTTTTTTCTACATATTTCATGCGACCAATTAAATTTCACTCTTATTTGAAGATCAGTACTGACCTTTGCATAATCGTTTTCTAGTTTCTTGTTCATTTGAACATCTTGTTTGCTGATATTACTTTTAAATATTTTGCTACACATGGTATTCCATTAATACAAAGAGACTTCTCTCTTTTCTCCCAGTATCATTTGAAAGAACTCCAACAGCTTTGTCTCAGACTTCTTCGTCCCCTCCCCGCCCCCACATGACTGCATAAACAAACAAAAATCTTTCATTCCTTTGCAGTCTCTCTATAATCTTTTAAAAAGAGGTTGGGGTTCTATAAAGAGGACTTAATTTTCTTTATTTTTTTTAAAAGATCTCAGTCATAGTAATAAAATGACAGGAAAATCAGAAAGGTTGGTATTATAATAATTGAATCCAGATTTTTAAAGTCACAAACAAGGATTTATGCCATTTCTGCATAGATATAAAAAGGAAAAGCTACTTTGAAGAAAAAATAAAAATATACTGGATTTCACAAGTCATTCCTGAACAATTTAGTAGAAGAAAAGAGAAAGCAGAAACGTTTCTATCTGGAGCAATGCTTAAATGTAGAAATATTTTGCCAATATAGAGTTATTGTTTTTTAAAAAGGGTGAAAACTCCATTGGTTACAACCTTTCTATATAACCAGACTAATGTCCAATTTGAAAATATTTGCACATCCAATACTTGATTGCATGCCGCCATGGGGGTGGAGGGTAGGGGAAGAGGGAGGGGAGAAAATTTGAAATTCAAGAGATTATGGAACTGCATCTTGTAAACTAAAAGTAAATAAACAAATCAAATTTAAAAAATAAAATTTAAAAAAATTTAAAAGGTGAAAAGATAGAAATCAAAGACCACTGTAAAATTAGCAAGAACAAATAAAATGAAAGATTTTTGTTGTTTTTCAGTTGTATCCCAATTCTTTGTGACCCCACTTGGGGTTTCCATGGCAAAGATTTTCCAGCTCATTTTACAGAGGAAGAACTGAGACAAACAGAGTTAAGTGACTTGCCCAGGATCACACAGTTAGTAAGTGCCTGAGGCCATATCTGAATTCTAGAAGATGGGTCTTCTGGACTTCAGCCTGGTACTCTATTCACTAAGTCACCTAGCTGCCAGCAGCAAGAAAGACAGTATTCCTCTTTAAATGGGGGCAGGGGGGAATCTTAATTGCAGTTGTCTGAAGTTTTACACCTCAACCTCTGTTGCATTCCACATGTCAATACTTACATGGCATTTTATAAGATCTAAGAATTGTAAAAAAGAAAGTGACATTTTAAAATTATAAAGTACCATAAAATAGTTTTTGTTTTATCTATTTCTTTATCAAAATGAAAGACAGACATCTTATTTTTCTATTCTGTCTATATTTAATCTCCCTCCTCTCTACTCCCATACGTACCACATATACATTCATATTATTCTTTTCCTTAGATCTGGATAGCAGAAGAAAGAGAAAGTAGGGCTGAGTTGTAACTCTGAAAGGGGAGGATTAGGAGTAAACAGTACATGCCAGGAACAGTGCTAAGTGCTCACTTGATCCTTACAACAACCCTATGAAGTAGGCATTGTTATTATTCCCATTTCACAGATGAGGTAACTGAAGCAAACAGCAACTGCGTAACCTGCCTAGCATCACACAGCTAGTAAGTGTCTGAGTCTGGATTTGAACTCAGATCTTCCTGGCTCCAGACTTAGTGTTCTATTCACTGAGCCACCCAGTTGCCAGGAACATCTGAGGTCACATGTTCTGCAGTTCATCCATCAGCTATGGCACACCCAGAAAACGTACTTGGTAAGGCCAATGTTTAGTGGCAACCATTTTATATTTGAGCCTACTCTCCCCCACACCTCCCTGGTTTAGGGGCACATGTTTATTCTTCTATTCATGCTATGTCTTCTTAGTAAATGTCCCATCATAAAAGCTAATTGATGTTCATTGGTTGTATAGCATTGGGACTCTAATCATTGATGACTGATGTGGGGGAAATACACCAGCAGAGCATTATATGAACCCTACTGTACCTCAAGGATACTCCTCCTAGAATCTTGGAGAGGGAGATACAGCTGGCTGTGTTCTGAGTACCCACACTACCAATGGATGTATGGTAGCAAGATCAAGTTCAGAGACTTCCTAAATTGTATGTTATTCTAACTAGACATTGCTAGTTAGCAATTTTTTTATTTTGTATAACTAATTTGACTTTTAGGAAACAGATAAATGGAAATTCTAGGATTATGCACCCTGTCATCTCTTTATTCAAGTAATGATATAAGTTCTCTTTTTTGCCTGGAAGAAATGCATACATTTTAGGAGAAAATACTCTAGCTTCCTTTATACTTGAGATTACCAAGTTTTTATTCAGAACACTATGAAAGTGAAAGATATTCTGCCTTTTTTAGATAATCTTACTTTATTTTGTTTTATTTTTCAGAAAAAAAACATTAAAAAGGACATTAATTCTAGTCAACCAAATTATTTTTTTAATTTTAGTAACCCTATTTTTCCTGTTTGGTAATTTCAAATGAGTGGATCATAAATTAACTAAGAGTATTTCTGTATTCACTTTGCTACCACCACAATCTCAGGTATAATGGAATGTGGAAATTTACCTCAAAGGGAAAGAAAAGGGGAGTTTAGGAGGTGCTGTGAATAGAGCACTGGCCCTGGAGTCAGGAGGACCTGAGTTCAAATCTTACCTCTCACTAGTTGTATGACCTTGGGCAAGTCACTTAACCCCAATTGCCCTGCCTTCCCTCCTCCAAAAAGCAAAAAAAAAAAAAAAAAAAAAAAGGTAAGAAAAGTTGTATAATCTACGTGTTGTGGCTAAAATCCAAAATTGTATGATGCCAGAAGATACTAAAAATGATAGCTGTTATTTACATAGTGCTATATGGTTTACAGAGACCTTTGTGTACTTTATCTCCTTTGATCCTGACATCCATTGAAATAAATGAAGCAAAAGAGAAAAAAACATATGTTCTATTATGATGATGCAGGAGTATTAGGAACAGATGCAGAAGCAAGTGAGCAAGATAGACCTGTCACTATGTGGTTTGGTGCTTACAAGTGGTAGAAGATTTAGGCAGGTGCTACTGAAGTGTGTTCTAGAAGAATGGTCCCCACACTTTTCTGATCACATACATTTATTCATAAAAATTTTGAGCACACACTCCTAATAGGTACATATTCATTTATAAATTACTTAATGTATTACTATACCAAAGACAAAAGGCATCATTTTAGAGAAACCTGGGAAGATTTCAATCAATAAACAAACATTACATGCCTACTATGTATCAGGGACTGTGCTAAGTGCTGGGGATACAAAAGGAATCAAGGCAGTCTCTGCCCTCAAGAAGCTCAAAATCTAACGGATTTGTATGAAATGATGAGTCCTGAAAAGAACCAGGAGAATCATTTATAAAACAAGTTTGAAATCCGTAAGAACTCATCAGAGTTCTTACGCCACAAGCAATCATGATTCCAGAGGACTGATGAAGCAAGTCACCCACTTCCTGACAAACTAATGTGTTCAAAGTTTAGAATAAAATGTACATTTTTTTTGCATGGGACCAATGCAGGAATTCACTTTTCTTGACTGTGCATATTTATTAGAAGGGCATTTTTAAAAAATTGTATGTGAGGAGGGAAAGAAAATTACTTTTGGTAATTAAAAAATAATCATCTTTAAAATACAGAAGGAAAGAGGGCCACACAATCATGGATGAGTTTTACAAACCTGGCAAGAACTAAGAATAGTGTCAAAAAACACTAAGGCATAGCTATGGGGGGAGGGGAGAGGAGAAGGAAAGGGAGAAAATTTGAAACTCAAGGGACTGAATGGTGCAAACTAAAAGTAAATAAATAAATTAACAATTTTTTAAAAGGCTAAGGCATTGAAAAAGCTCAGACTTGTTAAAAAATTGAATTGAAAAATTTATGTTTGGAGGGAATAAAAAGAAAATGAGGAAAAAGATAAGGAAAGGATATTTGGGGCAGAGGTCAACTGTCAAAATTCAGGAGGTTTAACTATTAGTGCCAGGTCTCTTTCAACTCTTAAAAAAAACCAATTTATAATTCCTTCTGCTTACCTCTCTAACAAGGGAAATTATCTTCACATGATAAACATAGAACAAACATTATTAAGAGGAAATTCAAAGTCAAGACAGGAAAGAAAATTGCAAGAGAACACCTAGCCACATTACATAGGTACAAATCTCTGATATAAACTACTGATATCCCAGGGGAATGAAAGAATTCAACAGATGTGACTGCGCAAAAATAATTTCCATTTTTTAAAAAAGGAAAATGGTAAATTCATGAAAATATTGAATGATAAGCTTTATATTGATACCAGGGAAATTTCTAGATTTAGTAATAGATAATTTGCAAGTCCATAGAAATAAGACACTACATCACTAAGAGTCAGCATGAATTAAGTACAAGTAATTTCCAATTAATTTCTGCCTTTGAGATGGCTACTAGACTGATAGAGAAGGGGAATAGTAGAGAGGAAAAAATGTAATTTCAGTAAAATATCAATAAATATTTTAAAACCTTTTTTAAGGATGAGAATCAGTTCACATCCTCTAAACCTGAGCCCATTTTCTGCTGGACTTTTTTATATAGCATAGATTTTATGGGCATATTTTTGTACCACCTAAATGCTACTTTCTAAAAGCTAATTGTGTCTGGTTGACTGAGAGGTATCAAGTGACAATGAGGGGAAGGAACACACAGGTAGAGACTTATGAGTTATAACCCTAGAAATGACACTCATGAGGGGACATAACAGCTTTGTAATCTAGTAATCTGTCTGGTCAATGTGAATAGGAGCTGGGATAGTCACCCCAGAGTTAGAATTTCAAAAGGTAAAATACATTCATTCTTATGGCAGAAATAAGCTATATAGAATTTAAATAGGTCACCTACTTACAATTTGAGAAATATACAAATGCAATCATAAGGAATCAAGTTTCTCTGCACAGCAGTATTAGACTTTGATGAAGTACCTTTAATGAAAAGCTGGCTATGTCACAAATTGAATTGTCTGTAATAGAAAAACCAAACCATAAATCAGATGTTAAGTCTAATATAAGTTTATCAGATGCAAGCATAAATTTTATAAATGAGGTACAAAATATCATAATAAAACCATTTATTAAGAGAGGCTACATAATGGTCAGCATTCCTCCAAAACCCATTATTACCTACTACATTATACATCAAGCTATATATATAGAATAAAATTCCTGTACTTAAGGGAATTTTATAGTCTACTTTTTATTGGAATGTATTATTCTAGACTGATAAGTCTTTTTTATAGGAAATACCAAATTATATTTTAAACAAATTATCTTTTATGGTCTATTTAAAGCTGCCACTCCCTCTAAGTATTTTGTGGTAGACTTAAATACATCATAAAACTCTAATTAAGGTATTAGGAAGGAAATTTGACTAAGTCATCTCATCATCTATTTGAGCAAATTAAGAACTCACCCTAGGTAAGTGTCAGAGATAACCAACTATGAATAAAGGTGTCTTAGATACCAATCTGAAATGATAACCAAAGCAAAAAAAAAATTACACCCAAAGTCTCATATGTTCAAATGAAGAAAACGAGCACTTAGGAACCCCTTAAGAAATAGTATAAAGCCATTTAGGTGAGTAATAGATGAAAAAGAAAAAAGAGCTGCAGGATAATACAGTGAAAAGAGAGCTGGATTTGTACTCAGGAGAGACCTGGGAGCTGGGATCCTGGCTCTGACACATACTAATGTTATCATAGGGAAGTAATTTAACCTCTCTGAGCCTCAGTTTCCTCTTCTATAAAATGGGGATAATACTACCTGTAGTACTTCCCTCATAGTGTTGACATGAGGGTCAAATTGGGTAATAAATGTGGTCTTTTGGAAGCCTTAAAGCATTATATAAATGTCAGTTGTAATTAAAAAGAGAATGTTGATGCAAAATCTAAACCAGACAACACAAATGATCCTGCATTATACAAAATGCCATTGCATTTAATTCCACTTTCATTTTATTATGGAAGGCTGTATCACAATCTACATCCTTGATTTCATTCTTTGCATGTGATAAACAGCTCACATTTACCAACACCTACAGATTTCTGCTTAAAACTCATATTCTTGAGCTGACAACAGATCCTGTTAACAAATCCATTCATCGTTCATGAGGAGGAACAAAACTATGAGGGAGGAATCAATCAATCATTGAGTATTTATGAAGCACCTCTTATGGTTCTAGGCTAGAGACTGGGGATGTAAGTGCAAGGAATGAGACCAGTGCCACTGGCAAACAGCTGACGTTCTAAGTTTATTGATACAAGTGCATATAAAAGTATATACAGCAAAGTTAATAAACATGCAAAGAGATTAAGTACAGGGGGGCTAGTGATCAGGCAAGACTTCATGCTGAAGGTAGTGCTTGAGCTGTACCCTGAAGGAAGAGAAGGACCCCATGAGGCGATAGTGAGGAGGGAGTGCATCTGAGCATGGGGAGCAAAGCTCAGAGAGAGCACATGGGGTGTCATGGGGGAGGAGGTAATGGAAGGTCAGTTTGGCTGGATCTCTGAATACAGAACAGGAACTGAAGGTGCCTAGGTCAAGAGGATAACCTGAAAATATGTACCACTCAGAAGAAAAGTTCGTATCCCAAACAATAATGAAGTTTCCCCACCCCGCTCTCCTAAGCTCTTTCTCCCTGATAGTTCCTTTTAGAAAGTGTGGTTTTGATCATGTTCTAAACTCAGGAAGACTCAAGTTCAAATGTGATCTCAGACACTTAATAGCTGTGTGACCCTGAGCAAGTCACTTCACTGTTTGCCTGTTTCTTTCATCTGTAAAGTGGGGTTAATAATAGCACCTAGCTCTTGGAGAAGTCTGTGAAGAGCAAAAGAGAGAATAATCATAAAGCCCTTAGCACAGTGCCTGGCACGTAGTAAATGTTAGTGATTGTTACAGCTAGCTGAAAGTACTTGGTGTACCACTGCTCTTAACTCTCCTGAATATTTGTCATTACCCTTGTATGTGGTTTTTTTCCATAAGTGCATTTCCCAGCATATCTTTTTTATTATAGGTACTTTGAAGGCAAGAATTGTCTGCTTTTGTAATCTATCATTATTCTAATTAAGACCTATTCAAACAATGGGTACTTCATAAATGATGTTGATGGATAAGTTAAATTTCTAAATAAGAATTTGTAGAATTTATAGTTTGAAGGTAAAGGATTTTTTCAAGGAATGAGATGAGGCTTGACAGAACAGGCATTGCCTAGCGCTACACAAATACCTGGCATACTAAATGAACAAACTATTCTACTCTCATATTTCTCAGGAAAATGAAGCCCATCATAAAACCCCTGCCATTTCATCAGGTGATGATTAAACCACTGAACTGCCTGGAGGACCGTGTCTTGGTGAGCCTGAAGTATGCAGAATATTATAAAACAAATACAATCATAAAGGAGAAAATCTACCCACCCCCATTCTACATTAAAAAAAAGTTTATCTTGGATTCTGATATTTTGCATTAAATATAAATTTCCTATTGGACATTTGTCTGTTTGTTTGTTTATTGAATCTAGACAACACAGTACTCAGTCTCCATGGCACTGCGAACAGAGTATTCTAAAGAATGACACAGCAATAAATAAAGCATTGTAGAAATCATGAACGAAGGAAAAAATCTCATAAAAGGAGAGACAGGACAAAGCTAGCAGCGTATTTGGCAATGAAGAGACGTATGTCTACAGACCCACTTTGAATTCTACTGCTCCTTGCCAACAGTTGTGAAAACCGGCGTGGAGAGCAAGGTGCTTCAGGGCTTGGTGGATCTTTGCTATCACTGATGCAGGTAATGGCTCCGATCAAAACCCATCCATGCCCTTGACCCGACCTCCGCTAGTGCTTTAGACTGTATACATAGCGGTGAAACAGAGAGGCTGTTCACCAACGGACCAGCATACCCACTTCTCCAGGTGTCACGGTGGCTAGCCTGCTGGACCTGGAGTCAGGAAGACCTGAGTTCCAAACCCAGCCTTCCATATTTATTATCTATACGACCCTAGGCAAGTCACCTAACTTCTGTGTACCTCAGTTTCCTCAACCATAAAACAGAGATAACAGAACCTACCTCTCTAAGGCCGCCAGGTGGCGCGATAGTGCGTAGAGTGCAGGACCTGGAGTCGGGAAGACTCCTCTTCCTCAGTTCAAATCTGGCTTCAGACACATACTAGCTATGTGACCCTGAGCAAGTCACTTAACCCTGTTTGCCTCAGTTTACTCACTTGTAAAAATGAGCCAGAGAAGGAACTGGCAAACCATTCCAGTATCCCTGCGAAGTAAACCCCAGATGGGGTCACAAAGCATGGGAAACGACTGAAACTGAACAACAAACACCTGGCAGAGCTTCTGTGAGGATCAGAGATGACATTTGTAAAGCACTTCGCACAGTGCCTGACGGACTGGAGATGCTCAGTAAGTGTTCCATTCCTCTTTCCTTCTGCTTTCTTTTCTGCTCACACTGAACTTCTCTCCAATGAAATCTTCCATGTCACTTCTGCTGGGCTAGGTATTATGTGTAGAATAGATTATATTATGCACTATAACTACTTCATGCCCTCAAAATCAGCCAGCCACCAGACAAAATCCAGAGGCCTTTTACTTGGTCCTCATGCTCTTAAATGTCTCTGTGGCATCGAACACTCTCTTCTCCTCAATGTTTTCCCCTTTCCAGGCTTTTTCAACACCAAAGTTTCCTAACCAGCCTCTGACTCCTCTAACTATTTTTTCACTGTATCCTTTATTTAATCCTCATTCCCTCTCTGATATTTCAACGTGTCTGTTCCTGGAGGTTCTCTCTGTGAACCTTTTCCTATAAGAATATATGTGCCTGCATACACAGATATATACACATGTATCTATGTCCACACCACCCCCTTCTTCCTACCTTCTACCCAGTCAAGATTAGTCCCAAGGGTAGAGGTCTGAGCCAACTTTTACTGGAAGTAGAAGGGGGAGCCTAATACCCACCCTTTCCCCACCCCTGACCTTTCTACACTCTCTGGAACCCCTTAGCATCAAACTGGAATGGGGCTGGAGCAGAGCTTAGGGAGTCATATCCTAACTGAGAAATAGCTGAGGGGAAAGGAGGGGGCCTCATTCATCTGCTTCCCTGCTCCTCGGGAGATCTAGGGAAATGGGGGACTTGATAACACCATTAATTTCCCCCCATCCTGGGCTGGCCTTCCTTGGCCTCTGAGTTTTGCTTTTGGAATGCATGTTTTGTAAGGACATTTCCTCCCCTGTCCCCCTCCTCCTTCCTTTCACAATGCCATCACCTTCCCCTTAGTTGCTGTCTTCCTGATTCAGTTCACAAGCTGAACACATTTTGTTCATTTACTTTTTCAAACTGTTTCATTCTTACATTCTGTGGCATCCGGACACTCGGCCATGCAGTTTTGTTGGTTCTCATGTTCACTTGCCCTCTACCCCTCCCCATCCACTCTGCTTTAAAAATTGTATAGAGAGATATAGATAAACATAAAAAAGACAAAAATAAAATATACATGTAAAAGATAAATACAGATACAGTAAATTGTATATGCATGTACATACCTATCTATAATTTCAATAATCAACTCTATGCAGATTCCTTCCAAATCTATACCTTTAACTCTAAGCCTTGGTTTCAGCTGCAGACCTAGATCTCCATCTGTGTAAAGGACATTTTAATCTGGATATTCCACCAGCATCTCAAATTCAACGTGTCCAAAAGAGAGCTTTTCGTATTCCCCTTGTAAACCTACACCCACTTCCGACTTTACTACTTCTGCCTGTGGTGCCACCATTCATTAACCCTCCTCTTAGACTTAAAGACTCTCAGTCATCTTTTTTCTTCCCCTTGTCCTCACCTATCATATCAGTTACATTCTCTGTCAACTCTACATTGACATATTCTATATATATCCACCCATCTTTATTCCCACAGCTGCCACCCAAGCACATATCATAGTTATGTCCCATTTGGACATCACTTTCACCGTTTTAGGCCTATCATATACTATTTCTTCCACAAACTATGTTTACCAGTTAAACTGAACATCTCTAGGACTCAAATATGCCCTGGGGCTTACCAAACTCCATGATTTTTCTCAGACATTTCCTGGTTCCTCAAAAATTCTCCCTTCCCCTTTTTACCTTTTAAGTTCCAACCCATCCTTTAAAGTCCAACTCAAATATTATTAATTTCACATAGTCTGTCCTGATCCCCTGATTCACCCTGATAATTACTATTTCCTGCTCAGAATTCATAAAGTAATTTTTAAGCACTCGCCAATCAAATTAAATTCAATAAGAATGTATTCTGTTCAAATTAAGAAATAAAAGCTATCAATAACCATATGAAAACGTATTCAAATCATTAATAGAAGAAATGCAAATTAAAACAACTGATATCCCACCTCACACCTTCTTTTTATACTGAAAAAGTGAGGTCATTTGCCAGGAGTTCAGCCTCTCCTCTTCTGTTCACCTCAAAACCCCTTAACATCATACTTCACTCTCCTCTTTTCCTCTTGTCTCTGATAATAAAGTGCCCTTTCTCCTTGCCGAGAACCAACCCCTCTACATGTTGCCTCCATGCCTGGTAGATTTCTCCTCAATCATTCATTCTTTAATCTTTAATCTCACTCTCTGTTGGTCCCTCTCTATTGGTTTCTTCTCTACTGCCTTTAAACATGCTCATCTCCCCATCTTTAGAAAACCTCCACTGAATCCTAATATACTCTCTAAATACCATCTTTTATCTTGCTTCTATTTCTCAAACTCGATAAAGTCGCCCATATAAATTGCTTTCACAGACTTCAGCTCTTTGCAATTTTGCTTCTGACTCCATCATTCAACTGTAACTCCTCTCTTCTTAGTTATCAGCAACCTCTTAATAGACAAATCTGATGATCTTTTCTTAATCCTCATCCTACTAGACTACTCTTCTATATCTGATATTGTTGATAGTGAGTTCTAATGACATCACTCCCTTCTAGCTGACCTAGTACCTAACCAATGGCTTCTTCCGTCTCCTTGGCTGACCCTTCATCCATATCATGATCCCAAACCTGTCCTGGAGCTTCTTATCTTCTCTTTCTATATCCTCTCATTTGATGACTCCATTAGTTTCTATGTACTTAATTATCATCCCAGTGTGGATGACTTGCAGATCTATATATCCTGCTTCAGCCTCCCTCCTGAGCTCTAGTCCCACATCACTAACTACCTTTTGGACATTTCAAACTGAATGTCACAGAGACATATCAAACTCAATATGTCCAAAACAGAACTTGTTATCTTTCCCAAAAACCTACCCCTCTGCCAAAGTTCTCTATTTCTGTCAAAGGCACCACCATCTTTCCAGTCTCCCATATTCACAACTCACTTGTCATTTTTGATTCCTCACTCTCACTCATCCCACATGATATACTCCCACAAAATCTTTCACATCTGTTCCTTTCTCTCTATTCACACAATAGTTGATGAGAAGATTGGTTCATCCCTTCATCACCTGTCACCCCGACTCCTGCGATGGCCTCCTCATTTTTTTCTCTGCCTCATACCTCTCCTCACTCCAATCTATCCTTCACACAATGTCAAAGTTTCCTTAATTCCAAGTTTGCCAATATCACTTCCTTAATCAATAAGCTCCAATTGTTCTTTATCGCCTCTAGGACCAAATATAAATTCTACTCTTTGACTTTTAAAGTCCTTCAAAACCTAGCCCCAACCTACCTTTCCAATTTCATGATACATGCCTCTCCTTCCAAAAATTGATAGTCCATCCAATCTGATCACCTCCCAGTTGCTCACACATGGTACCCCATCTCCTATCTCCAATCAGGCCTTGTATGTGTCTTTTTTTTATTCTGCTTACATTAATTCTCTATGTACTGCTAGACATACTAAACATCTTCCCGCTTCAAAAGATGTAAGTTCTTTAACAGTAGCAAATGTTTCATTTCCTTGCTATGTATACCTAGCACCCAGCATAGTGACTGGCATATAATAGGTACTTAATAAATGCTTGCTGATTAATCTGAATGGCAAAGATAACAAAATAGAGAAAAGTGGCCACTGTTGGAAGGGCTATGGGAAGATGGGCAAATTAATGCACAGTTGGTTTTTCTGGAAAGCAATTTAGAAATACACAAAAGGCACTGCATTGCAGGAAACTTCTGAACCTGAGATACTACTATTAGGCACATACCTCCAACGAGAGAAAAATGAGGTTAAAAAAATAGAGGGAAACATTCCATATGTAAAACTTTTTATAGCAGAACTTTTTGTTGTAACAAAAAAAAAAACCTTGCAGTAAAGTGAATGTCATCAATTGGGATATGACTGAACCCATTGTGGTATTCAAATGTAATGTAATATTATTTTTTTAAAAAGTTTTTTGTCTTTATTAGTTTGTTGCCTTTTGGTTTACAAGATTCAGTTCCACAATCCCCTGAGTTTCAAATTTTCTCCCCCTTCATCTCCTCCCCCGCCCCATGGCAGCATGCAATCAAGTATAGGATCTGCAAATACTTCCACATTAGACATTAGTCAGATTACAAAGAAGAATTGCAACTGATGGAATGAACAATGGGAAAGAGGAAACAAAACCAAACAAGAAAAAAAAAAGGGAGCAGGTAGTTTGCCTCAATCTGCATTCAAACTCTGTTCTTTCTAGTTTTTTCTCTGAATGTAGACATCTCTTTCCATCATGGGTCCTTTGGAGTTGTCTTATAACCCTGCATTACTGAGAAGAATCCAGTCTATCAAAGCTGGTAGTGTGACTGGTTCTGCTCTTCTCACTTAGCATCAGTTTGTATAAGCCTCTCCAGGTAAATATAAAGTCCATCTGCTCCTCATTTCTTATAGCACAATAGTATTCCATTACATTCATATGCCACAGTTTATTTAGCCATTCCTCAGTTGATGGGTATCCCCTTAATCTCCAGTTCTTTGCTACCACAAAAAGTAATGTAATATTATTGTACCACAAGAAATGAGAAATATAAAGAAATTGCTTGAAACCTGGGAAGACTTTTATAAACTGATGCAGAGTGAATTAAGCAGAAGTAGGAAAACAGAAGACACAATGACTACAATTATATAAAGAAAACAACTGTGAAAGACTTTAGAACTCTGATCAATGCAATGACCAATCAAATTCAGATGACTCATGGTGAATTATGTCTCTCACTTCTTGGAAGAGAGATGTAGCTTGAAATGTACACTTTCAAACGTAGCCAATATGTTGATTTGTTTTGCTTGTCTACACTTATTTGATATAGGGGAGACCTTTAGTTTGGATTGAGGGAAAGTGGTGGACAGTGAGAAAGATGCAAAAAAAAGAATAAAAGAAAGAAAAGAACATCAATGAAATAACAAAAATGAGCAGAAGAAATCTCAAAAAGGTTCACAGACAAGCAGGGCAGTTTTGTTACTACTGTTAAATTTAATATATACAAATGTATATAACAGAAGTTCAAAATTATACATACAACCCTCTCTTTGTTCTTTGAATACTAAAATGTTCATGATTACTGATGGTAGGTTAGTGCATAATACTAAATTTTTAAAATAATTTATAAGGTACCTACTATGTGCAAAAACCTGAGGAAACTTGTATGATCTAATTTAGAATTGAGAGAAAGACAAACAATATATAAGGAATTGTAAAGAAAAAGAATCTTTGAAGATTCACCTCTTTTGTCAACTTTTATCAACACAGTGAAAAACCATGACTTTAGAAGACCAATAATTAATCAGACTTCCTACTTCTTAACAAAGAGGTGACTGCAGATCAAGACACATTTTATGACAAGGACAAATGAGTGAATATGTTTGCTTCTTTGCACATATTTGTTACAAAATATGGTGGGTTTTGTTTGTTAGAATGATAGAGATTTATAAAGAGGAAGGGAAAAACTATAGTGATATCAAAAAAGAAAAAAGGAAAGGAAAAGGGTATTAATGAAATATTTATAAAATACACAGAAGGAGCAGACAGAATAGTATTAAAACTATGCTATTAAATGTGTTAAATATTTTTTCAAATGAAGTTGTAATGTATTTTGTGGTTTCATATTATATTCTCTTTTTTCTTTCCACATATATGGGAGTGATCATGCTTTCTGGTATCTCTCAGGTTCTGTCAAATTTAAATCTGTAATCTGTCAAATATAAAAAAGGAAATTACTAGCTCCAGGTATACCAACTTCAAGGTTTATCTCTATTTTATAATTCAGACAAAGCAAACTGAGGAAATGTTAAATTTAACTTAGTTACATTGTTATATTATAAGCTTATAATATAATATTACATTGTTATTGTATAACAAGCTAATTGTTAGATTATTTGCAATATGAAAGCTATATAAAATGAGAGCTCTTAGGGACAGAAAAGCAATTAAGATATAATGTGGTCCAGTCACCTGATTTTAGGCAAAGAAATTATTAATTCTGATGCTAATTTAAACTATTGCTTTATACATTGACATAACTAACATGAAATAAGAGCTCTTGAAAAATCTTATCTAATATAACTAAACTACTTATTATTGAATACATTTCAGAAGATTAATGAATAATAGCACCTCCCTCCCAGGGTTGTTGTGAGAATCAAATGAGATAATAATTACACAGCATTTAGCACAATTACATAGCAAATGCTATATAAACATTATTATTATTATTGCTAATCATTATAATCAAATCAACCTTACTACTACAAATTGTCTTACTACTGAGAAAAGCTAGAAGTAATCTAAGTTTAATAAGGTATAAGCCCGTGTGTTTTACAAATATTTAAGTAACAGTTTAAAACATTAAAAATGGATGTTTATTTTTAGTTTTTTAAAAATGCAAACATACTAAGAAAATTCCAGTTAGAATTTAATTTGCAAAGTCATAGCTATTCATTCTACTTCAGCAAGAAGAGTTGGTTTTCAATAGATCTACCAACATGTCCTTTTTTGTTGAGGCATTAATTTCCACATTTCAAATCACTGAAATATTAACATTTTTAAAAAAGAAGTAATTTGCTATAGTAAGAACATTCTTCATACAAAGAAAATATTTTAGAAGGAATAATTATCCGACATGAATTATTTTAAAACTTCTAAGAGGAGAAGTTACCTAGCTTGCTTTTCAGGGAGAGTGCTTCTTTTTAAACAAGTACTCAATATCACATGGATTCATGATTTCAATATTGTGGGCACCCTTTCTAATAGTAAGTGACCTTTAAGAGTTCTGTATGTGAAAAAAAAAATTTCACCAAATGGTGGCCAACCTTAAATAGCTGAAAGAAAAGATGAAATTAGTCTAATAGGATTTCACTCAACAATAGTTTAGAAAGTCAGAGTTCTCTCAATTTAATTCAAGAAATAACAAGAAAAAAATTATTAAAAGAATTTTTAAAAACAAATTAAGAGTTTTATTTTTATAAAAATCATATACTTTAAGTTGTAAATAGTTTTATGACTGAAGTTTTACTTTAGGGTAAAAAAATTTATTGTGCCATGGAGTTAAGCCAATAAAGTCTTTTCTGATCAACTTGGTATGAAATCATAAAGAGTTGCTGCACTAAACTACAAGAGAATCTCAAGGAAAGCAAGAAATTCATTGGTACAGAACTCTTCTTCTGGCAGGTTGAAAAATGACCTCTAAGCTATTGAAAATGTGCCCTTTTCAGTAATAAAGAAATACTAAGGTTGAACAGAAAATAGCAAGTGTACATATACATACACACATACACACACATATATGTTATGTATATATCATATATATATATATATATAATAACTATAATATGTAGTTTATTGCTTGATTCCTCAATAATTCCTCACTCTCACTCTTCCCACATGAGAGAGAAGCAATGAGATAATTTTCTAATACAAAAACTTTATTAGATTCTCTACTTCATTTTAAAACTGGCCTCCTTGAGTTCAAAATACTATATTAAGTTTAGATGGGTCTAAACATCCCTTAGAAATACTATAGATCATGATTTCCAAATATGCATGGAAAGAAATACTTCATGTCAAAGTTTCCATTTCTGTTATAATGTGCTGCCTCTCTTAAGTTATAAAAGCAGTTATAAGCATTTGTTTCATCAATACCTGTTATGTAGATAATGTTTTAAGGAAATATTGCTTTCTTTATCTCATTTTACTGACAAAAAAATTATCCTAGAATTCCCAGGGGAAGTTATAGGTAAAATCATACTAAAACCAACTCACAGACAATCCTCCTTTTCTCCCACAATACCCATTTTTAGAAGTGTTATACTGTTTTGAACTTCAAAAGGGTGTTTTAAAATGTATTTTAAAAGACTGTGAAGCTTTCCTTCAAACATGTTCTAAATTAATATTTCTAAATAAATGTAAAATAGCAACTTTTTTTTCATCCTTAGATCCAAGAACTCCAGTATTGTCTTAAGCACATTATCATGGTATTCATGTTTAAGCCAATGGCAGAGGCTAGCTGATAAATGAAAACTAATGAGACTTACAGACCAACTTAGATTGTGAGATCACTTTCAAATCTCTGGGCTAAATTTTCAGTCAGCATGTGAGGAATTAGTCATAGAAATCTCATTAGCATTAATGAATGTTCTATGATTCACTCCCCATATACTAAGCATAAGACATTCATATACATTTTAAATACATGTATGCAGATCCCTATATTCTTTCTCTTGAACCTGAAGAAACTAAGGTTTCTATTTTCAAATAATTAACTTACGAACATACGTCTATCTCCCCACATTCAAGTAATCTTCTACATAGCTAAAAGGCTAGGTTATGCTCATTTAAAAGATTATCCAAAATAAGTGCCTATATAGCGAAATCTTTGATGGGATTTGAACTTAAGTGAGCATATCAAATGTGAGGATTCCTATTCTTGAGACCATATATATGAACTAAAAAGTTTGAAGTGTGAATGTCATATTCAATAACAGCAGACTAAAAACCAAGCTAATTTGTTCAAAGTTGATTTAAAGCCTAAAAGAACAAAAATTTTGAAGAATACTTCTATATATCTACATATGTATGTACATACACATTTTTAAATACACATATACATAAGTACATACCCTTTTTAGGACTGTTCATCCACCTTTGTGGTTTACCCATCACCCAACTCTCACCTGTTGCTCTAAGAAGCTCTAGTGTGCACAATGGCCACACCCCGGTAAACCATTTCAGCAAATGGGCTAAACCAGGTGTAGGGTAACTGACAGGCCTCAAAGCCATCAGTGAATTGCGGGTGGGGAAGTCTACACAAAGTATGTGAAGACAACCTCTGGCAGAATGGGCAGACAGGAACAAGTTGTTGTAACGGCCATGAAAGCGGCTGAAGCAGGCACTAAAGAAAGCTTAGAAGCTGGTCAGACATCAACAATACCAAGGTCATCTACTGTATCCCAGGCCATCACCAGTCATCCTGACTTTTGCCTGGCCGTGGGACTTTAACGACTCTGGAATAGAGAGTGAGGTGCACTTTGGCCTCACTTGAATCCAATTCACACGCAAGTCAAGGCATCATCTGTGATGCCACTGGTCCTCTTCAAAAACAAAGAACAAACAACAACCCCACATGTAAATGGCCATGTATAGGAAAAACAGGGTATCCCAGCCATAAGTGTTCTTAGTGTTGGTCCCAGTTCTGTACAGTGTGAACATCACATAAGACTAGCACTACCAGGGTCCAGATCAGGGTTGCTTCAAAGCCTTGTCTACATCAACAAATCAAGTGACCAAGAACTTATCATGTGCTTACTATGCATCATACACTATGCTAAGGGCTAGGGACACAAATACAAGCCCAAAGTCACTGCCCCCAAGGAGCTTATGGTGGGGGAAGACAAGCCATAGAAGGGAGCTGAAGAGGAAGCGGTATCTGAGTGGTAGCATGGTGGAGAAGTCTGGAGAGTGAAGCATGGCTAGCTGGGGCCTTTCCTCAGAACGGAGGATCTAGGAAGAACTCACTGATGAAAGAAGGCGGACACAGAAGCAGAGAGGAAAGGCAGCTGAAACATAGTAACAAAGTCCAGGTGGTGAAATGTGGTTGGTCTGGGCCAGTGGGAACCTGTGGCCTCAAGGCCACATGCGGCCTTCCAGTCCCTTGGGTGTGGCCTTGTGACTGAGTCCAAGTTTTAAAGAACAAACCCTTTTATTAAGGGTTCTGTGAAATTTGGATTCAGTCAAAGGCCACACATGTTCTTGAGGCTGCAGGTTCCCCACCCCTGGTGTGGACCTTTCTTCATAATGTAGGTTCTGGAAGGAACTCACCAATGGGAGAAAGGGGTCACAGGTACAGAGGTAGCAGGCAATTAAAGCACGCACACGCACGCACACACACACACACACACACGATTATGGCTTTCTGCTTATAGGTTCTTCTGTTCATTAGAAACCTGAACTTGCCTCTGTTTAGTATTAAAATCACAGGTGATATACACACACACACACACACATATACAGGCTGCTGGAGTCTGTGATGACATCATTGATCAGAAATTCTTTCAGATGATTTCTGAGGTCTTGAATCATTGGCAAAAGAATCCTTCCTAGACTTCTGGAACGTTTGGGAGTCTCTGAGTTAGATTCTGAGGGTTGTTCAGAACCCTCAGCACAGGGTAGGGGGCCACCTTAGGCACACCTACTCAATTGAGATGAATATGCCTATCCTCTCTGGCTGAGTTTCTGCCTCAAAGCATCCTTCCATTCTTCTAGTACTGGAAGAGACATTCAAGGACTTTTTGATGAAGTCATTGTCATTATCAGCAGCTGGTGGTGTAGGGGCCTGAGGGCTGACTCTGGAATCAGGAAGACAAGTTCGAATATGGTCTCAGATACTTAGTAATAGCATGACCCTGGGCAAGTCACTTAACTTCTATTTGCTTCAGTTTTCTCAACTGTAAAATGAGAGAAATAATAATGAAAAGAATCTACCTCGAAGCGTTGTTGTGAGGATCAAATTGATGTTATTTGTTTAAAAAAAAAAGTTCTTAGTACAATGCTTGGCCCATAGCAGGCATTGAATAAACACTTATTGCTTTCCCTGTTTTTCTCTTCCCTTCTCAGAATCCAGAGAGACCTCCTTCCCTGGCCTGACTTCCTTTTCCCAATATAATATCTGGATATTTTGGCTTCTGCTGGACTAAGGTTGCCTTCTCTTCCCTGGTACATCATATTCATGCAGACAGCAGGCAAGAAAACAGTATCAATCATTTTTCATATACCACAGAAGAGGGCAATGTAATGGCACACAGTAGATCATAAAACCTGCTTGCACTCATATACACATAAACACAACTCCTCATAAGCACAATGTATCAATTAATGCTGCAGGAAATAGGGATGGGACTTGGGATTTCACTGGAGTAGGATGTATCGTCAAACTCAAACAGAAACAGGAACCATTAAAATATATGTAACAAAATCCCTAAGGGCCACTTACTGACTTAGAAAACTACAAATTAATATTATCTGTTTCATTATATTTTTATTTATTTTGTTCAAGCAATCAATAAATATTTATTGAATGCCTACTATATGCTAAGCACTGTGCTAAGTGCTGGGGATCCAAAAAAGAGGGAAAAAATAGCTCTTGCCTGAAGGAGCTTACAGTCTAGTAAAGGAGACAACATGTAAACAAATGTATACAAAGCAAGCCATGTACAGGATAAATAGGAAGGCACTAGAACTAAAGGGTGTTAGGGAGGGCTTCCTGTAAAAGGTAGGATTTTAGTTGGGAGTTAAAGGAAACCAGGAAAGCCTTCCAGATTTGGGGAGCAATCAGAGAGAACACTAGGAGCAGAGAGGTTCTGTTTTTATTTGGTTTGGGCCACTCAGAAGGGCTGTGGTCTGTACATGACCAGTGCTCTGAACTGGGCTTTAAGAAATTCCTCTAAGTGACAGACACTGGCTCGCTGATCCTGGCAAGTCCACTTTACCTCACAATGGCCCAGGTATCGCCCTAAGAATGTTAGCGGTAAAACAGAGGCGGGTCTGCATTGTTAGAGGGAATTTCCTCACCAAGAGTTCCCTATACTAAAGAAATGAATTAAAACAAAAATAAAGTTATGTATGGTAATTTTTGGTATATAAATAAGCTTAATTTCCTGTGTGTTGCTCCAGAATTTTATCCTAGAGGTATTACTTGCCTAGAGACCAGATTTTATGGATGCTGTGGATATTTTAACACCAAAAAAGCACAGTAGGGATGCTTCAGGGATGAAATTACAAGATGAATGCACAGCTAAGTGAAGGAAAGAAAGAGAACAGAGGGAGGGAACAGGAAAAGTAGAAGAATGGATGATTGCATTGGGCCTACATAAAGGAAAGGAGACTGAAATTCAGCTGGGGTCAGTTCCAGTTCCCTGGAGATTACTTAGACCAGTGAACCACATATTCTCCAACCTGAGGAAGCTGAGGCAGCCTTGCAGTCAGCTTCAGGGGTCTATTCACAGCCTTTAAAGGGGGAATGACAATAAAATACGAAAGATATAAGAGGAAAAGCCTCAAGAAAATCCTATTGCAAGTAGCTAAATCAATGGAAAGGATCCTAAAAACCTAAGGAAAGATTGGTAAAACTTTGAAAACAATATAAAGCTAACTTGACAAATAATATCCTATTAAGGAAGGTAAACCAATAGTGCCTAATAAAGGCTGAGTCCTGTGGATTCCCCAAAGAGCATGGAACAAAAGGAAATCTCCTAAATGTTTCAAAGAGAAATAAAATTAATTTAAAAAGAAATCAGGAATGAGTATGTCAGGAATTGGAGCTGTCAACACAGAATTTAAAAATCAGGATTAGCAGAATAGGATAAAGTGAATCTATGATGAAACATTTATTAGGTGCCTATATGCCAACCACTATGTTAAAGTGTTGAGGATACAATAAAAGGCAAAAAACCAGCCTCTTCTCTCAAGGAGTTCACTGGTTAATGGGGAAAATAACATGTAAACAACTATGTATAAACAAAATTTAAACAGGATAAATTGAAGATGATCAAAAGGGACAGGGCACTACCACTAAGGGTAAGTGAGAAAACTTTCTTGCAAAAGGGAGGATTTTCACTGGGCTCTGTAAGGAAGCTAGGGAAGCCAGGAGGCTGAGATGTCCAAGCATCTGGAGAGAATGCACAGAATTTTAAGATGGAGTGTCCTGTACAAGGAGCAGGGAGGAGGCCGGTGTCACTAGATCACAGAGTGCATGGAAAGCAGTAAGATCTAAGAAAATTATAAAGGTAAGAAGGGGTTAGGTTATGGAGGGCTTTATAAGCCAAACAGAGGAATTTATATTTGATTCTAGATGTAATAGAAGTCTCCCGATCATTTTCCATTCAGTTGCTTTGCTAGATTTCATCACCTCCAGAAACTCAATCTACAAGATGAAATCAGCTCTGAAACTCCCTCCTCCTCAGCGCTCCATGTCTCTAGGGCCCCTCCTTTCTGGTTGGAGAGGGTCTGGGATGGACATCAGGGAGCTCCTCCATTATCCTCTACCATTTAAGGAGAAAAACCAAGGGACTGTTATTTGCTCCTACCTGGCTGTTTTTCTAGGCTTTATCATCTCCAGAAATTCATCCTTCTGCAAGATGAAATTAACTCTGAAACCCTCACCTCCTCACATCAGTTTCTCTCTGGCTGCAGGACTTATGCCCTATACTGGATAACATTCCCTCCTACTTCACCCCAATTTTCAGGGCCTTTTTTAATGTGTTATCTCTCCTATTCTGAGATTCTGAGCTCCTTGTCTTCTGCTTTTCTTGGTATTCCCAGTACTTAGCAAAGTGCCTGGTGGTTAATAAATATTTATTGACTCTGACTCTGATTGGAAAAAGGGAAGCCACTAGAGTTGGGGGGTGAGGTGACTTGGTCAGACCTGCAATGTAGGAAGATAAATTTGACAGCTGAATAGAAGACTGAGTGTAATGAGAAGAAATTTGATTCAGGGAGACCAACCAGTAGGCATTGCTGTCCAGATATATCCAAGTCCAAGTGTGAGGTGCTGATGGACTACACACCAAGGAGTGGCAAAAGGGAAGTAGTGAGACAATGGGAAAGGTGGCAAAGGAGAGAAACTGGGACCAAGAGACTAGAAGGGAGAAGTTTCATTGCAATGTTTCAAGGTCCTATGGAAGAGCATTTCCACAGTGATTAAAAGGATAGTTCACACCTGACACTTAGACACTCCAACCCCATGAGGAATTCAAGTAATAATAAAAGAACAAAAAGAAAATAGAACGTGAACCAAAAAATAAAATTCAGGATATACTAATGACTCTCTGGAAAGGAAGAAAAATAACAAAGAGAAGAAAGCAAAGAAAAACTTCTTAGAAAAGGGGCCAGCAAAAGAAAGTTATTCAAAAACAAAATTGGAGAAAAGGAAAAAGATTTGAACTAATCATTTAACTGCATGGAAAACAAGAAGGGACAAAACCCAATAAAAATATCAACCAATGCAGAAAATGCAAGCAAAAGATACATACATAAATGGATTTAATAATGATGTCTTGAAGGAACAAAGTAGAGAAAGTTAATAACTCTATGAAAGAGGATGATAATAATGAGATGACATACCAAAACTTCTGGGCTACAGCTTAAGAAATCTTCAAAGGAAAAATTAAATTGCTGAAAATAAACATTAACAAAAAAAGGGAAAGTTCCATGACGGATATATGACTAGACTTACAATTTTGAAAATTAGAAAATAAACCAATAAAAACCTAAAATATGTATAAAATATGAAATCTTGAAAAGCTGTGAATAAATCAATTAGAAATCAAGACTATGGAACTGAAAACAGAACTAAAAGCTGCTTATTTAGAAAGAATAACAGAATAAAAGAATCATTAGTTAAGCTACTTTAAAAGAGTAGAGAAAACGGAGTTAACAAAGAGATATATGAAAAAGACAAAGAAGATAAAAAAGAATTATCAGTTCTACTGCACACAGATGCTCACATGTCAGCACAAAAGAGAACTTTTAAAAAAAATGGAAAAATATTGACAAGTTAAATAATCAGAAGGATCTGTGATTTCATTCATTTGGACATTCACTCATATAATGCAGGTCACAACCTGCCCATCCTGTGTGATTCTCATCCATGTCCTCCCAACACAAGACTGCACTCAAAGTGCTAGAAGTCTTCATTCCTCACTTTCTCCCAACACTGTGAAGATATCAGTGTAGTTCTTTCACCACGTGACCAGTCTATGTTTCCTTTTTGTTACACTCCTGTTCTTCTTTGGAGTTCCATATTGATTATATGTGGCACCCTGCTTACAAACATCATGTGGTTTTCCATTGCCTTCTGTTCTGCTTGTCTTTAGTTCTTTAGAGATAGTGGTGTTCTAAGTCTCTTTCCCACATGTTCCAGTAAATTATTTATATCGACAAGATGGGCCTTTGCTTTTACAGGAAGTTTGTGGTCAATAAAAGTGCTTTGTAATTCCTAAAAGCAATCCATTCCCCTCTCCTCATTTTAAACTTTAGACCTGATTCATTATCCTTCTCTATTAACTGTCATAGGGATAGAGAGAGAGAGAGAGACAAAGAGAGACAGAGAGACAGAGAGACAGAGACAGAGACAAAGACAGAGACAGACAGACAGATAAATAGATAGAGATAGATGAACATACAGACAAAAAATACTACAATAATATATTCTTTTTTTTCAGTATGATCAACTTGAGTTTATACCTAGACTTTCAAAGATTGTTCAACATTAAGAAAACAATATAATTAAACATAATAAAAATAAAAACATTTAAAGCCATGTGATTATACCAATAGATGTAGAAAAAGCCTTTGACAAAGTACAACAGCCATTTCTGTTAAAAACCTACAAAGCATAACTAAAGAAAAATATGCAACAAAAAGTATTTATCTATAAGAATTTGGCATATTAAGTGACCTCACATACTGTTTACTACAAAAAGAAGCTTTGAATTAAAGAAAACTTCAGAGTATACAGGGGGTCTCAAAGGTCTTAGTAAAGTTTAAAATTTAAAAAAAAATTTTTTACATTTGATTTGTTTATTTACTTTTAGTTTACAAGGTTCAGTTACATAATCTCTTGAGTTTCAAATTTTCTCCCTTTCCTCTTCCCCACCCCCAACATGGCAGCATGCAATCAAGTATTGGATCTGCAAATATTTTCAAATTGGACATTAGTCTGCTTGTATAGAAGGGTTGTAATCAATGGAGTGAACAATGGGAAAAAAGAGAGAGAACCAAACATGGAAAAGAACACTGGCATGTAGATTGCTTCAGTCTCTATTTAAACTCTGTTCTTTCTAGATCTTTCTCTGAATGCAGATATGTCCTTCCATCCTGAGACTTGTAGAGTTGTCTTATAACTATGTGTTGCTGAGAAGAGTCCAGTTTATCAAAGCTGGTCGTCACACAAACGATGTGTCTGTGATTATGTACAAATTTTTCCTGGTTGTGCTTTTCTCACTTAGCATCAATTCATATAAGCCTCTCCAGGTGAATATGAAGACCATCTCCTCCCCATTTCTTATAGCACAATAGTATCCCATTACATTCATAGACCACAACTTGTTTAGCCATTCCCCAGTTGATGGGCATCCCCTAAATTTCCAGTTTTTT
>CM053595.1:233527201-233547201 GCA_028646575.1 Pseudocheirus occidentalis
ATAACCAGCTCCTAGTTTTCCTTATTTTCAGTTTTATTAATTTTTCCTTTGATTTTCAGCCTTTCCATCTTCAAAATCTGTTTTGTTCTGATTATTATTTTCTATAAAATGCCCCCCCTTCTGTCACCCCAACCTTCTTCTCTTTTGCCCTTCCCCTTCCAACTCCTTGTTGGGTAAGACAGATTTCTATCCTCAGGTGAGTGTGTATGTTATTCTTTCTTTGAGCCAATTCCAGAGAAAAGTTCATGACACCTGCTACCTTCCTCATTTTCCCCTTTACTGTAAAAGCTCTTTCTTGCACACCTCTTTTATCTGAGGTAGTACCTTAGAGTTGTTTTAATTTCCATTCTCTAATCAACAGTGATTTAGACCATTTTATATAACTATAGATGGCTTTGATTTCTTCATCTAAAAACTGCTTTGACCATTTATCCTTTGACCATTTATCAAATGAGTGATGACTTATATTCTTATAAATTGACTCAGTTCTCAATATATTTGAGAAATAAGGTCTTCATCAGAGAAATTTGTTGTAACATTTTTTTTCCTGAGTTTTCTCCTTTTCTATAATTTTTGGTAGCACTGGTTTTGGTAGTGAGCATTACAGGATATAAAATGGATAACTTTGATTTCATTACATTAAAAATGTTTTCACAATCTCTTTTTTTGGTCATAGATTTTTCCTTTATCCATTGATCTGAGAGGTGAATATTAAGGATGAGTTAAATTCTTTTTCTAGTTTTTTTAAATTGCATGCCCAATTTGTTGATATACATTTTCTCTCTTTTTTTATGTAAGTATTTAAAGATATAAAATTTCCTGTAAGTATTGCTTTGGCTCATCCCACAAATTCTGGTATGTTGTCTCATTGTTGCTGTTCTCTTTAATGAAATTATCACTTGTTTCTGTGATTTCTTCTTTGATTCACATTCTTTAGGATTAGATAATTTAGTTTTCAATTATTTTTTAACCTATGTTTTAGAAGCTCTTTATCGAGAGGAATTTTTATTGCTTGATAGTCTGAAAATGGTAAATTTAGTATTTCTGATTGTTTTTATATTGGTTTATGAGGTTTTAGTATTTCTGATTGTTTTTATATTGGTTTATGAGGTTTTTAATGCTCTAACTGCATGGCCAGTTTTTGTCTAGGTGCCATGTACAGCTGAGAAAAAGTATACTACTTTCAATTTCTATTCAGTTTTCTCCAGAGGTCTATCAAATCTAACTTTTCTAAAATTACATCTATCTCCTTAACTTCCTTCTTATTTTATGGTTAGATTTATACAATTCTGAGAAGGGCCCGTTACTAGCATTATCTTATTGGCTATTTCATCTTGTAACTCATTTAACTTTTCCTTTAAGAATTTGGATGGTATGCCATTTGGTACATGCTGTATATGTTTAATATTGATACTGCTTCATTATCTATGATACATATTAGCAAAATGTAGTTTTCCCGCTTATCTCTTTTGATTGTCTCTTTTTTGCTTTTGCTTTGTCTTATTTCAAAATTGCTATCCCTGCCTCCTTTACCTCAGCTGAACCATAATAGATTCTGCTCTAGTCCCTTATTTTAACTCTGTATGTCTTTCTATTTCAAGTGTATTTTTGTAAAGAGCATGTTGTTGGATTTTTGTTTCTAATCCATTCTTTTTTCTGCTTCCATTTTATGGGTAAGTTCATCCCATTCAGATTCACAATTATAATTACTAATTGTGTATTTCCCTCCATCCTATTTTTCTTCTCTCTCTCTCTCTCTCTCTCTCTCTCTCTCTCTCCCTCCCTCCTTTCTCCCCTGCCCCTCCTCACAAATCTGTTTTGCTTTTGACTACTGCCTTCCTTAATTTGATTTCCCTTATTTTAACTCTGCATGTGCATTTTCATCCATACATTTACTTATCAGCTTCTCCTGGATATTCTGTACTTTTTGGAATTTTGAAATACTATTCTCTCTTGGTTCTCTTACATGTTTGACTTGTTTTGTTGTACTACCACCCACCCCACCCTGCTTTGATTGTTCTCCAAGACTCTGTCCTGGGTCTTCTTTTCTCTATACAGTTTCTCACAATCCATTCTCAATAATTTTTATTATTATCTTTAGGCAGATATTTCTCAGGTCTATATTTCCAGTTTTGGTCTTTCTTCTGAGTTCTGATCCTGCTCCATTAACTGCCTACTAAGCGTTTCAAACTGGATGTACTATAGATATGTCAAACTCAGTATGCTCATCTCTCATAATAAAGAACAAAAATTAAAAGTTAGGTAAATCTAATTAAAGAATCAAAAAAGTCTGATATTATGTGCAGTGTTCCACAGCCACGATTCCCAATCTCTTGCCAAGAAGGAGGAGTGGAATCTTTCCTTTGTGGCCAAACATATTAGTTTAATTTTGTATCTTTAAATTTCCATCATTTTGTCATTGACATCCTTGTCTTGGGTTTCTGTCTACTCTAATCTAGATTTCCACACAGCTGCCAAAATGCTCTTTCTTAAGTTCAGATCTGATGATAAGCCCTCTCCTCAATAAATTCAGCTTGCTCCTTATTGCCTCTGGAATAAACTATAAAACTCCTTTGTTTGGAATGTAAAGCCCTTTACAGCTTGACTTCAAACTGCCTTTCCAGTCTTATTAAGCATCAGTCCCCAGCAAAGTCTAGCAAAACTCATCTTTTCTATTTCTGAGATTCTGTATTGCCATCTCTGTGCGTTAGTACTGGCTGCCTCCCATTCTTGGCCTATACTCTGTCCTCAGTTCTGCCTTGTAGAATCCCTCTGTGCCTTCAAGATGTAGCTCAAGGACCACCTTCTGCATGAAATCTTTCTTGATCTCTTCTTTTCCAGCTGGTAGTGCCCTCCCCACACTCCTGCCTTTTACTTTGTGTATATTTATATGCACATGTTTTCTCTCCCTGCCCCTTAGAATAGAAACTCCATTTGCATTCATATACCCAGAGCCTAGCACTGTGTCTGGCACATTCTAGGTGCTTAATAAATGCTTAAGAAAAAAAAATAAAACTACCTTCATGACATTTGGTCAGTCATTTGTAGGGGAATGACTTTTTTTTTCTTATAAAATTGAATCCATTCTTTATCTAGCTTGGATATGAAATTCTTTGTAGAGAAATTTGCTGAAAAATTTTCCCCATTTGTTTTTCTTCCAATTTTAACTGCATTTGTTCTTGGTGTAGAAACTTTTAAATCTTATTATCTAAATTGTCTATTTTATCTTCTGTGCTCCTGTTTATTCTGAACTCTTCTCATAACCATAGTGGCAAAAGGTATTCTTTGCTCTTCTCTCCACCTCCTCACCCCACCCCACCCTGCCCTTTAAAAAAATCTAAGTCATGAAAAAAAATATAAAGCATGTCTGAAACTTGTTTTGGCATATGATCTGTAGAGGTACCTAGGTGGTGCAGTGAATAGAGTTCTGGGCCCACAGTCAGTAAGGTCCAAAGAAGAATCTGGCCTTTAACTAGCTGTGCAACCCTGGGCAAGACACTTATCTCTATCTTCCTAAGTCATAAAATAGAGATAATAATAATTATTATTATTTATGTAGTTCCTATTATGTACCAAGCTAATAGCACCTACCTTCCAAGGTTGTTGAGAAGATCAAATGAAGTAATATTTGTAAGGCACTTAGCACAGTGCCTGGAACATGATGGGTGCTTAATACTACCCTCCTCTCTATCTATTGTCCATCTGTATGTTGTGAGATACATTTGTTTGTGGTTTGAGATATTGTTCTATGCCTGATTTCTGCTAGACTACTTCCCAGTTTTCCCATGAGTTTTTGTTGGTCAGTGAGTCCTTACCCCAGTAGTTGTATCCTTTGAATTAATTGAACACTGTGCCACTATGTTCATTTGCTTCTGTATGTTAGGTACCTAATCTGTTGCACTGATCAGCCTCTGTTTTTTTAATTAATACTAAATAGTTTTTAATTATTATTGTTTTACAGTATAGCGTGAGATCTGGTATTGGTAGGCTCCCTTCCATCCCAGTTTTTTCATGATTTCTCTCAATAGCCTTGACTGTCCTCCAACTGAGACTTTTCTCTGGTTCATCATCATTTTTTAACCCTATAAACTAATCATTTGATTGTTTGGTAATTGATTTGCTGAATAACTTAGTTTAGGTGTTGTCATTCTTATTAAATTGTAGTGGCATACCCCTGAGCAATTAATATTTCTCCGGATATTTTGACATATTTTATTTCTGTACTGAGCATGATAGTTAATGCTCCTATAGTTCTTGTGTATTATGATAGACAAACTCCCAAATATTTTGTATATTTTGAATGGAATTCCTCTTTCTATCTCTTTCTCCTGGATTTTATTGCTAATATAAAAATACTTATGGTTTATATGGATTGATTTTACATCCTGAAACTCTGGTAAAGTTACTTTTTTTTTTGTTACCTCTTTTGGGTTCTCTAGATAAAACTATCACATCATCTGGAAAAAGTGAGTTTCATCTTTTATTTGCTTATGTTTGTTTATTCTCTAGGTTTCTGTTTCTGCCCTATTCATATAATTAGCATTTTTAGTACTATGTTAAATAACAGTGTTGATAATGGACAACTTTACCTCTAATCTTCTAGAAAAACCTCTTAATATTTCTCCATTACTTCTAATGTTGGCTCTTGGTTTTAGATAGTTACTACTTAACATATCGAGGGTCTGTTTGGTCCTATGCTTCTTAGTATTTTAACAGAATTAGGCATTAAATTTTTGTCAAAAGTCTTTTCAGCATCTCTTGATCTAATTTTATTGGTTTTATTATTTTTGCTAATAATATGGTCTATTATATGACCCAATTGTAGGTTTCCTTATATTAAAACAATCTTGCATTTGTGGTAGAAATCCAATCTGTTTGTAATGTATGATCTTTTAAATGTGTTATTGCAACCTCTCTGCTAATACCTTATCTGGTATTTTTACATTTATGTTTATTAGGGCATTGATCTATAGTTTTATTTCTCTGCATTGTCTCTCCAAGATTTAGGTATCAAGACTATATTAATTTCTTAGAAAGAGTTTGAAAGGATCAATCCTATTCTTCTGTATGCAGATTGTTTCTGTGAGACTGAAATTAGTCATTGAATGTTTGATAGCTTTCATTCATAAGTCCAACTTGCCCTGTTCTCCCCCTACCCTTTGAGAGTCCATTTATGATTTGTTCAATTTCTTCTGATATTTAAATATTTCATTTCTTGTCCTACTAATCTGGATATTTTAGTAGCAGAATGCCTTAAGTAAGAGCTTAGTAAATGCTTATTGACTTGTAAATATCTGTCCATTTCTTCGAAATTATTAGCTTTGTTGGTATATTATTGGGCAAAATAGTTTCTAATACTTCCCTTTATTATGTCTTCAGTTGTAAATTTTCCTTTAAAATTTTTGATAGTCTGTTCTTCCTTTATCCCCCCTTTACAATCAAACTTGCCAACTGTTAATTTTTTAAAAGTAAATGATAGTTTTTCTTTACAAAATCAGTGGGTTTTTTTGCTTTTAATTTCATTAATTTGTTTTCATTTTCAGAATTTTATTGTTTGACTGAGTTATTGATTTGTTATTACTCTCTTTGTAGATGAATAAGTTTAGAGTTTTCCCTCAAGAACACATTAGCTGAATCCCATAAGGTTTGATATTTTTGTTTCAATATTGCCATTTTAAAAAAAATTTGTTGTTTTTTGCTTTTTGGAGGGGTGAAGGTAGGGCAATTGGGATTAAGTGTCTTGCCCAAAGTCACACATCTAGTTTGTGTGTTAAGTGTCTGAGGCCAGATTTGAACTCAGGTCCTCTTGACTCCAGGGCTAGTGCTTTATTCACTACACCACCTTGCCGCCCCAAGTGTTGCCATTTTCATTGATGAAATTTTTGTTTGTGACTAGGATTAAATTGTTTATTATCTAGTTAATCATTTATTCAATGATCCTTCAACATATTTTTATTGTATTATGGTCAGTAAAAGATTTATTTAATGTTAAATTTGACCCACAGACTATAATTTGTTAACCTTTGACCTAAAGCATAATATAATTTGCTCCAACCAATTTTTTTAGCTCTGTGAATTTTTTACATTTTAAGTATGTTTCCTATAAGCATGTTATTGTAGTCAGCTTTCTAATCCATTCTGATATTCTTTTCAGTTTTGTAGGTAAGTTCATCCTATTTACATTCACAGTTTTGAATGTTAGTTGTGCATTCTCTTTCATTATGTCTTGTGCTCTTTCCCTTTCCCTGCTTCACTTCACCCTCTTTACAAAGAAAATGGTAGTGAAAGATGGAATTTCTTTATCACTTGTGATCTCTAATTAAAGAAGTCTTTTCCCCCTCTTCTCTTGCCTCAGCCTTGATCATAGGTTTTAGTTTTTGTTTGCTTCCTTCTTTTAATTTCTCTTTCACAATTAACTTCCCCCCCCCCCCCACTTTTTGGAGGGTAGTTGGGGTTAAGTGACTTGCCCAAGGTTACACAGCTAGTTTTTTTGTGTGTTAAGTGTCTGAGTGTGGATTAGACTTCAGGGCCAGTGCTCTATTCACTATGCCACCTACCCACCCAAACAATTAACTTTACAACAATGAGGTTTGTTTTGCTTAGGGCTCCCTTGCATATATCTTATTCTTCTTTTTAATCCTGTCCTCTCCTCTCCTTGTTCCTGCCTATTTCCATGTTAGGCATAATGCTTTTCTTTTCTTATTTTTAATTGCTCAGTATTATGTGTTTTCCCAGTTACATGTAAAACAATTTTTAATATTCACTTTTAAAGCTTTGATTTCAAAATTCTCTTCCATCCTCCTTCCCCAACCCCTTCTTTTTGAGAAAGCAAGCAATTGGGGTGGCTAGGTGGCTCAGTGAGTAGAGCAAAGGCCCTGAAATCAGGAGGACCTGCATTCAAACCTTGCCTCAGACACTTAACACTTAATAGCCACGTGACCTTGGGCAAGTCACTTAACTCCAGTTGCCCTCCAAAAAGAAAAAAAAGAGAAGGCAAGCAATTGGATATAGTATACATGTGTAGTTGTGCAAAACATCCATAATAGTCATGTTGTGAAATAAAACATGTACAAAAACTCAAGAAAAATAGAGTTAAAAAAAACATGCTTCAATCTTTATTTGAACATCATGGGTTCTTTCTCTGGGACTGGATAGCATTTTTCTTCATAATTCCTTCAGAACTGTCTTAGATTGTTGAATTGCTGAGAATTGCTAAAAATAATTTACAGCCAACCATCACACAATATTGCTGTTACTTTGTACACAGTACATTTCACTTTGCATTAGTCTATGCAAATCTTTCCAGATTTTTCTGAAAGTATCTTGCTTATCATTCTTTATGGTATTCCATCATAATCACATGCCACAGCTTGTTTGACCATTCCCCAATTGATGAGTATCCCCTCAATTTCTAAATCTTTGCCCCCCAATAGAGCTGCTATAAATATTTTTTGCATATATAGGTCCTTTTTGTTTTTGTTTTTTTTAATCTCCTTTTGGATACATATCTAGTAGTGGCACTGCTTGGTCAAAAAGTGTGCACAGTTCTATAACCTGTTGGGCATAGTTCCAAAGTACTCTACAGAATGGTTGAATCAGTTCACAACTCCACAAACAATGCATTAATGTCTCATTTTTCATCCCTTCCAACATTTGCCATTTATCTTTTCTGTCCTGTTAGCCAATCTAATAGGTATGTGATAGTACCTCAGAAATGCTTTAATTTGTACTTCTTCGATCAATAGTGAGTTATTTTTTCATATGGTCATAGATAGCTTTGATTACTTCATCTGAGAACTGATCATATTTTTTGATCACTTATCAATTGGGGAATGCTCTTATTTTTATAAATTTGATTCAGTTCTCTATATGTTTGTAAAATGAGGCCTTTATCAAAGAAACTTGCTAAAATTTTTTTTCACGGTACTGCTGTTTTCCCCTCCATCCTATTCCCCACTGTCATTTATTCTATTCTCCCTCTCCTTTCACCTTGTCCCTTCTCAAAAGTATTTTGCTTCTGACTACACCTGCCCTCAATCTGTACTTCCTTCTATGACACCCCCCTTTTCTTATCCCTTCCTCCTCCTACTTTCCTATAGGGTAAGATAGATTTCTATATCCAATTGTGTATGTATGTTATTCCCTCTTTGAACCATTTCTGATGTGCATAAGGTTCATCCATTCCCCCTTACTTACTCCCTCTTCCCCTCCACTGTAAAAGTTTTTTCTTGCCTCTTTTATGTAAAATAATTTACCCCATTCTGCCTCTCCCTTTTTCTTTCTCTCAGTACATTCCTCTCTCTCACCCCTTTATTTAATTTTTTTCAGATATCATCCCTTCACCTTCAACTCACAATTGTGCTTTCTGTCTATATGTGCTCCTTCTAATTACCCTAATAATGAAAAAGATCTTACGAGTTACAGTTATCATCTTCCCATTTAGGAATATAAACAGTTTTAGCTTACTAAGTCCCTGATGATTTCCCTTTCCTGCTTAACTTTTTATGTTTCTCTTGAGTCTTGTATTTGAAAGTCATATTTTCTATTCAGCTGTGGTCTTTTCATCAAGAGTGCTTGAAAGTTCTCTATCTCATTGAATATTCATTTTTCCACTCGAAAGATTATACTAAGTTTTTTCTGGGTAGGTGATTCTTAGTTGTAATCCTAGCTCCTTTGCCCTCTGGAATATCATATTCCAAGTCTTCTGATCCTTTAATGTAGAAGCTGCTTACTCTTGTGTTGTCCTGACTGTGACTCTACCATACTTTAATTGTTTCTTTCTGGCTGCTTGCAATATCTTCTCCTTGACTTGGGAACTCTGGAATTTGGCTCTAATATTCCTGGAAGTTTTCATTTTGGGGTAGGAGGTAATCAGTGGATTCTTTCAATGTCTTTTTTACTCTCAGGTTCTAGAACATCAGGACAGTTTTCCTCAATAATTTCTTGAAAGATAATGTCTAGGCTCTTTTTTTGATCATGGCTTTCAAATAATCCAATAATAAAAATTATCTCTCCTGGATCAAACTATTTTCCAGGTCAGTTGTTTTTCCAATGAGATGTTTCATATTGTCTTCTATTTTTTTCATTATTTTGATTTTGTTTTATTGTTTCTTGCTTTCTCACAAGTCATTAGCTTCCATTTGTTTCATTCTAATTTTTAAGGAATTATTTTCTTCAGTGAACTTTTGGACCTTCTTTTCCATTTGACCAATTCTTCTTTTCCATTTGACCAATTCTTCTTTTTGAGGCATTCTTCTCCTCATTGACTTTTTGGACCTCTTTTTACCATTTGGCCTTTTTTTAAAGCTGTTATTTTCTTCCGTATTGTGTGTGTGTGTGTGTGTGTGTGTGTGTGTGTGTGTGTGTGTCTCCTTTACCAAATTGTCGACTCATTTTTTACGATTTTTTTTTTGCATCACTCTCATTTCTCTTCTGAATTTTTCCTCCACCTCTCTTACTTGACTTTCAAAATCTTTTTTGAGTTCTTCCATAGTGTCAGGCTAATTCATATTTTCTTGGAGGCTTTGGTTATAGGAGCTTTGACTTTATCATCTTCTTCTGAATGTATTTTGATCTTCCTTTTCACCATGCTAAGTTTCTATAGTCAAGAGTTTTTTGTTCCATTGATTTCTCATTTCCCCAGCCTATTACTTGACTTTTAATTCTTTGTTAAAGTAGGTCTCTGCTTCCAGGGTGATGGAAGCATCTTCAGGGGTTTTGTGCAGCTGTTTTCAGAGATACCCCTAGAGATCTGTAACTTTTCATTTCTTCCAAGGAGGTATGATCTTAGGAGAGGTGTGTTTATTAATCTCCTGGCCTGTGCTCTGGTCTGTGAGCAACCAGAAGCACTTGTTTCTGCCCTGGAACTGCAAGGAGGGTCCCCCCTACCCTGTGGCCACAAGCTTTGCTATGCTAAGGCTCCTGATTTTGAAGCTGCAACCCAGGACTGGGAGCTGGATCTGAATATGAGCAAAGCCACAGAGTCCTGCCTCAGTGCTAGCAAAAAGATCCCTGTAATCTCCTTTTGATCAGTTGTTCAACCTCCTTGCCATCTATGGACTGAGAGCTCTGGAAACAGCTGTTGCTATTGCTGATTCAGTGGCTCCCAAGGTCTGCTCTTGGTTTGCTGGGGCTCAGGCTGTGCTAGCTGGGCCTTTGCTGGATTGTGTTCCTTTCTCACCATGGAGCAACAGACCTTTCCTACTGATCTTCCAAGTTGTGTTGGGCTGGAAATTTGTTTTGCTCTGTGTTTTTTGTGGGTTCTGCTACTCTAGAATTTATTTAATCATTTTTAAAGGTATTTGGAAAGGTTGGAGGGGAGCTCAGGTAAGTCTCTATGTTTACTCCACCATCTTGGCTCTGCCTCCCATAATGCTTTTGTTTGCCATGTTTCATGTGTATGGGTGCATAAATACATATATGGTTGTGTGTGTTCACTCTTCCTTTGAGTCAGATGAAACTGAGGTTCATGTAGTACCTAGCTGTTTTGTTTTTTGTCTTTTCCTGTGTGTATAATTGTCAATTAATGCATTGTATGTGAGAAAGTAAATTCCTCCCCTTTCTCCTCCTTTTCTTCCTAGTATATTTCCCTCTCTCTCCATTTCTTCTTCTTCTAAGACTATTAAAGTAGAACAAAACCATCTTCATTCCCTTCCTCTTCTTAATTTTTTATGTAACCCTTAAAAACATTAGTGTTCTGAGAGAACATATTTTTCCCTTGTAAGAATGCAAACAATTTATCTTTTTTTTTGGGGGGGGGTCCTCAATTTATTTATTTATTTTTAGTTTGCAACATTCATTTCCACAAGATTTTGAGTTACAGATTTTCTTGCTGTCTTTCGCCAATCCCCACCCCAAGATAGTGAGCCTACTGAATACCCCTTCCCCCAATCTGCTTTCTCTTATGTCCTCCGCCATCCCCCTAACTTTCTGGTATGGAAAGATGGATTTCTATATATCAGTGCCTGTATATCTGATTTCCCAGTTGCATAAAAAAACATTTTTTTAATATTCAAACAATTTATCATGATATATTTCCTTCCAGTTGATCAAATGTACCTACTTTTCTGCGTTTTTTGACTCCTGCATTTCAAAGTTTCTACTTAATTCTGGCCTTTTCATTGTTCTTGAGTTGTTTCAATTGTGTCAGACCCCTCATGACCCCATTTGAGGTTTTCCTGGGAAAGATGCTGAAATAGTTTGCCATTTCCTTCTCTAGCTCATTTTATATATAAGGAAATTGAGGCAAACAGGGTTAAGTGACTTGCCCAGGGTCCCACAGCTAGTAAGTATGTGAGGCCAGATTTGAACTCTGGTCTTTTCTTCCTGATTCCAGGCCCAGCACTATTTACTATGCCACATAGGTGCCTGTCCTTTTCATTAGGAAAGTTTTAAAGTCCTTTGTTTCATTAAAGTTTCATTTTTCCCCTATAGGATCATTTTATTGAGTTTTGCTGAATAGATTTTGTTTGTAATCCCTTATATTTTGCCTTTAGGAATATTATATTCCTATTTTGCTAATATTTTATAGTAGCGGTTTTGTTATATGATTCTGACTGTTGCTCCTTGGTACTTGAATCCTTTCTTTTTGGTTGTTTGCAGTACTTTTTATTTGACCTGGAAGATCTAGATTCTGGGTTCTGATGCTCATTGAAATTTTAATTTTGGAGTTTCTTTCAGGATGTGACTGGTGAATTCTCTCTATTTTCGTTTTACCTTCTGATTATAATAGAACATGACAGTTTTCATTTAAAAGTCCTTCAAGTATAGTAGCCAGGCTAATTTTTTGGTCATAATTTTGAGATATGCCAGTTGAATATTTCTTTTGACTTATTTATTTGTCATCAATGTCTCATCTATTATGAACAATGATCATTTCCTTTCTTTGATCTACTTCTTCTCAGCACATCTAAAAGCAAACAGACAAAACCAGAAAAAAACCTTTATTTTGTTGTCCTTAACATTCATCCTCTTCTGAGATTTAGAACTCCTGAAAGTATTCTAAAGGGACAATGCCAGTGTTCTGTACTCGTTATTTTGTGTTTACTTGCCTCTGCTCTCTCTCTCTTCTCTACCTGTCTTTAAAAAATTCTGAGATGCTCACTGAACTCCTTGTGAAGACACACCTCTTTGTTTAGAGAGCTAACCTTTTTCTTCCTCTTTAGAATTGAAAGTTTGTGTTGGGAGATTTTATTCTTGAGAGTCTCCATTCCTTCTTGGACTGTCCATAAAATCTTTAGGATCTTTCCTCTAACCTCTTTGAAATTTATTCTCCTACAACTTAGGGTAACACTATGCCTAACTTTCCCCTTTTTTTCTACTAACATTTCTAAGGTAGAGTAGTTGTTTTTCACTGATAATTTCTACTTTCAACGCCATTTTTCTAATTGTTTAGAATTAAACAAAAATAACTTCCCTTTATTTATCCTTCTACATTTTGAAGAATGGAATTTCCAATTAGGGAAGTCAGTCACTGCTGTGCCATAGGCAGCAGGAGAGCTAAACTGATTTCTACATGGTTGAAAGTTTCCATTATTGCCATATTATGCTTCTGGGCCAGGTTTGTAGTGTGTTTCCCAAGCTCTTCACCTTTTCCTTTTTCTGACTGAGTGGTCAGATATTCCATGGTGATATTGCTCCCTTTTCTTTATTGATCCTTGCCCAAATGCTTTTGGGCCTACTCAGGAACTTGGGGTCTTTTGTTTCATCTCTTCTGTTCATTTACACATCAATAAGTTATTTCATTTCTTTGGAGAATTCAGTGTTTATTGAATTGAAATGAAATAAATTGAAGAAAGAAGGGAGGGAGAGAGATCAAATTTGGCCCTTTTTTCTTCCTCCTAATCTAATAAAAGTTGGCGGAGTAGAAAGTTTAAGCTATAGCTAAAAACAATTTTTGGCATTATATATGACTTTCATATATGACATACATATATGACATTATATATGTATTTGTGAAATGGTCAAGTGGGAACTACTAAATCTAATGCAAAGGTTTATATATGTATATATATACACACATATATATATGTGTCTGTATGTGTATATGTATATATATATATATATATACATGTCTGTATATAAATACATGGTGCCACATATATATTTGGATCACAACATATCACATATATATATGTGTGTGTGTGTGTGTGTGTGTATCTATCATCTATCTATATAAATACTATTTTGTTACATTTGTGCTTAAATTAAAGCCATAAGCTTTTGGATTCATAATGACGAAATACTATATGTGAAATGTGTGTGTGTGTGTGTGTGTATGTATATATAAAATAGTTAATGTTCTAGACACTCCCTTAGAGAAGATGGCAATTGTTTTCTCCTACCGAAAGCTTCCTTAGAGAAATTTTCAAAGTCCTTTTACTGACTCAGAAATTAATTTGAAAATTATTGGTTTTACTATCTTTTAAGGGAAAATAAATCTTGATTATTTATATATTGTTTGAAAGTAATTAAATTGTATTTTCTTTAAAAGACCCAAAATTCAGGCTGGGTTTTCCTCTAATTATGACAAATTAATGAAGTTAAATTATTTAAGAAAGACACTGATTATTAGATCTTGCTATTAAACAAGAAATAAATATGGGAAATATGTTTTGTTACCATGTTCTTTATGCAGCTGGAACTAGTGTCTGAATCCAGCATGACATGAATATTAACAAACTAATCTGAGCGCTAATATGATTTCACAGCAAATGTATTGCTTTAAGTAAGGTAATAGTAACTATACACCACTCCCTTTGCAACTTTCATTTTAATCAGACCATCTTGTATTTAGGAGACAGTAAATGCTTCTTATAAATATAAATGCATATATGTGGAATTAAAATACAACAAGCTTTAAAATCAAAACTATCAGTTTCTAATCTATTAAAAATTAAAAATATGAATATTCCTTCTACCACCTTTCTATCTATGACAGTATGTTAAATCTGAAAAAAATACAATTTGCAGTTTTTCTGCTGGAACTCATCCTTTGTGGCAAAAATAAATAGTAATGCAATAGAATTATGATTACTTATTTTATTTTATTTTGCTTCTCACATACTACTAGTAGCAAATAATTCTTTCTGAGATTTTTAGTCTCATTAGTGATTGTTAGTAATTAATTGCCACCATTTAATTTTTTTCATTTTACAGGACAGAGATTCTTTCTGCCAACAGATGTCTTTCTGCTTGACTGAGCTGCACCTCTGGTCTTTAAAGAACACCTTACATATTGAAGGTAAGGCAGCTCTAGATCAATTTTATTGTTCTTTAAAGAAAATAATAAAATTGAAAACAAATAATACCAAAGACTGAAAACTCTAGTTGAATAATTATTGTTTTTTCTTATTGAAGTGGCTTGCATTCATATAAGCTTTAATGTTTGCAAAGTACTTTACATATGTGAACTCATTTGAATATAAAATATGTTGATAATTTTTTATAAATTAACTTAATATTAAGTATGATAGAATTGTTTCTTATGATCTCAATTAGCAGCATGTTTATTTCAACTTACATTCAAGTAGAAATTTTCAGTAGTGAAAGTTAATTTTGTTGTGACTGATTTTTTTTCTTAAGATTCACATTTCCAATTTTATTCTGGGTTTCCACTATTAGCTAATTTCTATTCACTAATATTAGTAGGCTTGCTAATAATAGACTAGTAATTTGATACTAAAATAATATTTCAGACATATGCAGGGAAGATATCTAATTACTATTACATTCTTTCATTTTCTTAGTAATTTAAATGTTTTGAGTAGGAAAAAAAGTGCTTTGCAACATTATAGAATAAATCTTAGGTTTCATTAGGAAGCAAGTGTTTAAAATTATTTTCCTTAATTCTTTGAGTTCCCTCTCCCCCAAATGTTTTAATTTTTTTTTTTATTTAGGAAAGTAAGCTTACCTTATTAACCTGTAGTTTGGGGGTTTTTTTTGGGTACATACATACTTAAATTAAAACCATAATTTTTTAAATTCATTAATGGTAAAATACCCTATGTAAAAGCTACTATTTTTGTGTAATGCCAAAACTATAAAACCACCCCCTATCCTTGTTTCCTACTTTTATGGGAATTATGCTTTTGGACTATAAACATACTAGTGTATCTTAGTTGTTGTTTCATATGGATGAGAAAGTAGTCACACTTAAGAACTAATTCTGTATTTGTGAAAGCCACATCAAAAAACCACAAAAGTTATTGCTTCCTTTACAATTTTGAGAAATAGTAGTTATTTTATTATTATTATTTTGTTATATGTTAACTTTAGCCATGCTTAAATATTTTAAATATTTAAATACTTTAAATGTTTCAACATTTCTGATTAATTGGGAATATAATCTAAAAATAGCATCAGGTGTATGACAAGGTGGTGACTTAATGGATGAAAAATAAGTTAACAAATGATACATAATACTGAAATGTTTCTTTTTTGCGCAAGAAGAAATTTTTATTTGTGTACACAGATATATGTATATATAAACTTTCAAAAAGTTATAATTGAAAGTCTGCTAAAACATAGAAACATTAAGTTTAGACAGAGATATTTGCAGTACTAAAGTCACCTAACATAAGGATTTTCAGTAAGACATTCAGCCTGAGGTTTAGAAAAGATGAATATATGCCCTTACTGTTTTTTTTTTGCTGGTGAACAGTGATGACAATGTATGTTAGAGCTAAGAGCTGAATTTAAAAACAAGTAATTCCACTGAGATTAACTTTTCTGAAAAATGTTTCCTGTCATTCAGCTTCCTTATTAAAATTGAAATTAATTTTAATTAAAATATTATTCATCTGTTGCTAGGATATGTTATTACCTAATTAGAATGAAGTGTTGACTGATGCAATGCAAGCTAGTGGTTGAGAAAGCTTGTGAATTTTATTGCACACAATCTGCAAAATCAGGCTTGGATAAGTCTATGTATTAGAGATATAGTTCATGTTATGATTCATAGTGCTTTCATGGAAAGCCCAAGCAGTGGTATTAACACAATATCCCTATATCCTTAGAAGGCTAAGTGAGGTCAGTAGAGAGGCATATTATTAGCACCTGTGTGTAAGCAGAGACAGCCATATGTTTAGGAAAAGTTTAGGAACTTTTCCAAGTTCATGTAAGAACAGTGTAAGAATGGAACCCAACATTATCTGAAGGTCACTAAAGGCTGTATTTCAGAGAAACATGGGAAAAGATGGGTTTTCCCCTCTCTATTAAAATAAACACTGAAATTGTATGTAAAGTCTACAAGGCATATTGCTCATTTGTGATTCTTTAAAAGTGATAGAAAAGTTTCACAGACTGAATATAGACATTCATTTCAGTTATATTACATGGAGCTCATAATGGTCTTTGTACTTAAAAGTGGTACCATGTCTGGGCTTGGATATCAGCTACAGGGCAAGTATGCTAGACTGTTCTGGACTGAGTTCTTTCTCAGAACCTAAAATAACCTTTGCCATCTAAAACAGGCTGTATATATATAGTTGTTTCAAAGGAGCTGGAGTCCCTCGGGCTGTTAGTGACCTGGGTAGTTCTAACTGAGCCAAAGTAAACAATTGGTTTTGAGGTAGTGTCTTTACTTAGCCCTATGCCAGAGACCTAGTATTTGGAAGTGAGGATTTGGCTTAGTTTCAAGTTCTGCAATTCAGATGTCAGAGAATTGGGGGCTCTCTCTGCTTGCTACATTTCTAGGCTTTCATATTATAGCTTAGGTAGAAGTACAGACATGGAGTTTTAAACTATTTGGAATAAAAATACTTTACAAATTTAAACAAATAGCAATAAATTGCTTTATTCAAAATACAAGTACAATTGTGCGTTGAAAGGGACGACCTTAGTACAAATATAACTGCTATGTTTTGATGAGAGAAAAGTTGTCAAAGTTGCATTTAGTCACTAGGGGGCAGTCCACACTGCTCTCAAGTACATTAGCAGCAGTCCTTTTGTCATTATGGAAGAACAACTTACCTTACTCAAAAGAAAACACAAGCTGATTATTTCAGTACAGGAGTTGAATAGAGGAAGGTATTCATATCCATATATATATACATATTATATAAACATATAGATCTATACACACATGCACATATACACACACATATATATGCTTGCATACATACATGTATATATGTATATATATACATATAAGAAATGTGTTTTTAAAGTTAATCTGCTTTCCTGTCATTAAAGTTTGAGATGGAGCCAAATGCTTGAGCAATATTAACTCACCTTTCAAAACAACCCCATCCCAGTTGGTTCTGGTATAGCCACAGCAGTAGATCCTAATTTGAATGACCCTTGGAAGTTTGTTCTCCTTAATCCAAGGCAGCCCAGGGAAGTTTATTCCCTTCCGTACCTCCCGCCATGCCTTCAGCAAACTGGCTATAAATCTGTGGATGATCAAGTTGTTGGTGGGTCTTGCGTGCAGGATTCAATCAGTTACAGGATAGAATTAGTATGGGTCCAGGAATGCTGGACTGAATTAGAGCAAGGACGATCGTAACTCCAACCAACATTCTCTCCATCTAATGAGATGTTTAGAGTATTCTTGGCTTTTCTTTTGGGATTTCCTCTGCTAAAATCCAATCTGATTTAGCACACCCCCAGAGCTGTTTACCATAACTTAATGTTATTTCTTCTCCTTATTTAGACAGAGATATTGGGATCTACCAGTATTATGAGAAGAAAGACTCAGGTAAAATAAATATACTATTAACATTTAAATTAAATTAAATATCCTAGATAATAAAAAAATAAAAATTTTAGAACACCATCCATATCTCTGGGAATGGATTATGCATGAAAAGTCTACTTTACTTTCCTAGAAAATTTCAAAGTTGGTATGTTTTTCATATAATATAGTCTTTTTAATGTGAGCTAGCACGAGAAGCTTATATTTTTATATTGATCGGACTGATTGCTGGACTGTCCAGTCACTTCTATTAATTGGCATCCCAGTAGAGGGCATCATAAACGCGTAGGATTGCACCTATGCCGTGCTCCTGAATCCTCACCTGGTATCTGAAATAGGCATTTCTGAGTGAATGATCAATTTTCTTTATCTGATTAATCCTGTTAATCCTAGAAGTTTCATGATGGGCCAAAAGGTCTTTCCAGCTAGAGTTGCTTCCTGTTTCAGTCCAGGTTAAGGTAGAGCTTGTGTGGGCATCCTGAGTGCTTAGCTTGGTGGTTAATATGTTGTTTCCATAGTTCTGTTGACAGACTGACTCAGCTTCTGGTCAGGATTCAGTTGCAGCTCACTTCACTATCTGATGAGATTGGAGGCTCAAGAATATTGGTCCACCTGTTGTGCTGAATAAGCCTTTTTTCACTGCAAATTTAAGATATCTCTCTATGGAGTGAAAACAAAGCTGTCTTCTTTGTAGATTTGTGTTTACTTTATAATAATTTTTAAATCTTTTTAAATCTTTATAGTAATTTCATGACAAAAATTATAAAGTTGACTACTAAACTTTTCCTGCTTCTCCCTCCCTAATAGTTTTACCAACAGATCATGGTTACTTAGAAGAAAAACAACAATTGGCAGAATGTAAGCATCTTTTATGTTTTTTGAATTGCTACAAAATTATCATCTTTTATTGTTGCTTATGTTTCTGACACAATCATTAAATAACATCCAGCTTTATGCAGAAAGGTTATTTCTCATCCTGGAATTATTTTTTGTTTTATGTTCACAGATTTTTATTGATTTAGTGAAATGAAAACATTAATAAGAATCATGACTTAGATCTCACTGATTTAATCAATTAAAACCTATGCCTTACCAAAGTTTGAGTAGATATATTTTATGTAAACATAATAATATAACTGTTAGCTACACTTATGAAATGAACTTATGTTGACTTTTACTTTTATAGTGAATGTTTTGTACTGTGACTACTGTTAAAATTTTATGTCCCTACATTCACACGGATTTTAAAATATATGCTTTATAATTATTTAATAATACAGTTTAATGTTTGTAATTCAATAAATAACAATTTTAATAATAAAATTTTGGAAAATAAAAATACCTAAAACTTATTTTCCTCTCATTTAGAATGGGGGGGGTTGCCATGTGCAACTTTCAAAAAAATTTAATATTGACTACATCAAGAGTTTTCAAGTATATTGTATTTAGAATTAAATTGATTTAGGAAAGAATAAGAAGCAAAGTGGTTTTACTATAACTTTGCTGCCACAATTGACTGTGTAACTCTCTTAACGAGATGAATAAATAATATTTTAATTCATTTTCATACTAAACATATAGCATCATAATGTATTTAACATGTATTAAATGCTTCTTTTTAGCCAAACTGATTTTAATTCCTTGATGTCTATAATTTTTAAATGTGTTTCTTATAGCTAGATTTCATTTTAAAAATAAATGCTTTTAAAACAAATTGTATTTTAGATATTTTTAAATATTCGAAGTACTTTTTCAAAAAGATTACTTGTTTAAGCATAAGAATGTTTCTAACTTTGTCAATATTTTCCATTTAAATCTGGCTTATCCTCAGCTGTCAGTTTTTCTGTTTGGATGTAAGTCCAACTTTTGGTGCCAAATTTTCAATTAATCCCAGTTTTGCATTTATTAAAAATAAGTACACATGTGGCAGTTGTATTCATTAATTGATTATCTCCTTTATTATATGAAAATAATGTATTTGAAATGCTGGAATGACAATTTTTGACCTGATTTTTCCATTTGCCTAAACTTAATGATTCTTTAAGAAAGAGTCAGATGCTTATTATACCTTAATGAACTAGAGTCTCAGACCTGGGAAATTTTCCCATTGTCTCTGAAGCCCAAATATGTGGTTGTCATTACAAAATTATAGTTACTGAGGTCATTACTTGTTAAAATATTGTTCCTATAAAGGAACATATAAAAGTGAAGCTTTTCAAAAGGTTGTTATTTGATAGTGGAAATGAAACCTATTCCATCTCAATATTCACTTTAAATTTTATAATCTATTTCTGTTAGCAGAATT
>CM053595.1:233552201-233571324 GCA_028646575.1 Pseudocheirus occidentalis
GTAGTGGTGGTTGTTCATTCATTCAGTTGTGTCTGACTCTTGGTGACCGTACCATGCGTGGGGTTTTCATAGCAAAGATAGGGGAGTGATTAGTCATTTTGTTCTCCAGTGGATTAGGCAAACAGTGGTTAAATGACTTGTCCAGGTTCATAAAACTAGTAAGTATTTGAGGCTGGATTTGAACTTAGGTCTTCCTGACTTCAGGCCCAGCACTCTGTCCATTGAGCTACCTAGCAACCTTCATTAGAGTTGATAGCCTTCTGATAATAATTTAATTAAAGATCAATAAATAGGATTAACGTTTTTCCATGAAGTATTTCTTGAACTATTCTATTTTGTTGTTGAGTTGTTTTAGGCATGTCTGATTCTTTGTGAGCCCATTTGAGGTTTTCTTGGCAGAATTGCTGGAAAGATTTGCCACTCCCTTCTCTAGCTCCTTTTACAGTTGAGGAACTGGGGCAAACAGGATTTAATGACTTTCCCAGGGTCACACAGCTACTAAGTGTCTGACGCTGCATTTGAACTCATGAAGATGAGTCTTCCTGACTCCAAGTCTAGTGTTCTATCCACTGGCCACCTCGCTACCCTGAACCATTTTATTACTCAATATATTTGGGTAATCTTGATAATAACTAATAATTACAAAGTACTTTAAGGTTTGCCAAATGCTATGTATTCAATGATGCTCACAACAGCCTTGTGAAATAGGTGTGACAGATATGACTGTCCCTTTTTTACGGATGAGGAAACTGAGGCCCAGAAAGGTCAGGTCACTTCCCAGAGTCATGCAGTTAGTACATGTGATGGACGAGAGTTAAATCTAGGCCTTGCCTGATCCCAAGGTTGACTCTTTTTCCAGAATATTAATAAGAGTAACAAACATTTACATATAGCATTTTAAGGTTTACAAAGCTCATCGATCCCGTAAAGTAGATCATATAAATTTTATTATTCTAATTTTACAATGAAAGCCCTAAGTAGCTCCACAGCTAAAATCTGAACTTGAAAACTGTTTTCTTGACCTTAGTTTCTGAACTCTTTCCACTATACCACACTGTCTCTTATCACCATCACCACCATCAATATCATCATCATCAGGTAGCATTTTAATGTAGAGAAATTATTTATTGTTCAAAACTACAGGAAAATTCCTAATTTCATGGAAATTATGTATTTTAAATCATAGGCATATGTCAAAATTGTTAAATAATAAGAGCTTTGTTATTCATAAAAGATGTTACTTTACATATATTAGTGCTTTTACACAAACTTTATTAAACCATGTAAGTACATTTAGCTTATAATTGCTTATAAATGGGCTATAATCTTATAGTCCATTTTACAATCCTTTCTCTTAACATCAGTCATAGTTTTGAAGGCACAGCTATGAAACAGTTTAATTCAGTTCAATAACAAAAGTGATTAAGTGGCTATTGAATAAAAGATAGTGTGTTAGATGCTAAAGATACCAAGGCAAAAACATAGCTAGTCCCTCACTCTAAGGACCTTACTTGAGGTCCTTTATACACATCTAGGTAAATGGGAGGTCATTTTAGGATGACCTCCTCTAGTCTCTCCTGGAGGGAAAGAAAAGTCTTCAGGTAGGAGATACGATGTGAAGGAGCCTTGAAGGAAGCTAAGGATTCTAACAATAGAGATAAGGAAAGAATGTGTTCTAGACACATAGGAAAGAGCTTGCAAGAATATACAGAATGAAATAGATCAGAGAGTTTGAGAAACAGTGAGCTGACCAATCTGGACAGGATATTGATAAGTATTATGAAATATGAAAGCATTAGAACCAGATTATGTTGGGCTTTAAACACCATGCTGAAGTCTTTGGGTATCATCCAAGGGGCAAGAGGGAGCCACTGAACATTTTCTAGCAGAGAAGTGAAATGGGCATATGTGATTTAAGAAGATAATTTGGATAGCTTTGTGGAGAAAGGAGCAAGAAGAACTTTCTGAAGACTGTTACAACAGTTCAGGTGAAAGGTGATAGGGCAGTATAACCAAAATAAGGCAACAGCAAGTGTGAATGAACAAAAGAGGTTGGATGCAATGTTTTGGGCGTAGAATCAATAAGGTTGATAAGTGATTGGATATGAGGCAAGAGAATAAGATAGGAAAGTAAATTTTGCAAACTTGTTTGACTAGCAAAGTTGTGGGCCTCAACAGAAATTGGAGGGAAAAAAAGAGATGAGTACAGAGCCCTGGTGAATGTTCACTCATGAGGAGCCAAAGATGGAGACTTAAAAGAAGAGAATAAATAGAAAAAAGAAGAACCAGGAGCAAATAATGGTATAGAAATTGAGGAAGAAGAAAGTATCCATGAGGAAGGAACGGTTTGTAGGAAAACAGCTTGAGAAGTCAAAGAGCACAGGGACTACTAAAGTTCTTGGGTTTATCCAAGAGATCATTGGTATCTTTGAAGGCAATAGTTTCAATAAAGTTATGAGATGAGAAGACAGATTGCAAAGGGTTGGCAGGCAAGTCCAGGTCACACCTCACTATCTGTGGGAAAGCCCCAAAGATCTGTCTCAGGCCCTATTCTCTTCTCCCTCTATCTCACTTTATGATTTCATCAGCTCCCTTGGATTCAAACAGAGGATGATTCCTGGGCTAGATATCTGGTCTATTACCTAAGCTCCGGTTATGTCTTTGATATATCTTGAATTGGCTATGGCATAGGCCATAACATATAACATGTCCAAAATAGAATTCATTATCTTCCCCCCAAATTCTCACATCTTCCCAATTTTCTTATTACTGTTGAGGGTACCATCTTTGCAGTCACTCAGGCTCACAACCTGAGACTCATCCTCAATTTCTCACATGTTCTCAGGCAACAGTCAACAAGCTTAGTGCTTACTATGCACCAGGTACTCTGCTAAGTACTAGTGATACAATTACAAGCAAGAAGAAAGATAATTCCTGGCCTCAAGGAGCTTACATTCTAATGTAGGGGAAAACAATAGATAAAACAGAGCCAAAAGGGACAGGGTACCCACATGAAGACATGGTAGCAAAGTCTGCAGAATCTGAATTATTGAGGCTCTAGAAAGAACTCACCCATAGGAGAAGGGGACTGTCATGATGAAGGGAAATTGCAGGGTGAGAAGGCAACTTTGTCATGGTTAGCAAAGTCAAGAGAGTCAAACAGTGATCACGGTTGTTACAACATCTCTTTTCTGTGTCCCCTTCTTTCTACTCATACAATACCCCCACCCCCCCCGCCCCCGACCCCGCCAGTTCAGGGCCTCATCACCTCTTACCTGGACTATTACAATAGCCTTTACTTGGTCTCTCTGCTTCAAGTCTTTCCCCACTCCAATCCTCTATCCTTCATTTAGTTTCCTAAAGTACCAGACTGACAATGTCACCAACCCTCACCTTCCAGCCCCAACTCATAATCCAGCATCTTCCTATTGTCTCCGAGATAAAATAGAAAATCCTCCATTTGGCATTTAAAGGCCTTCACAACCTGTTGCCTTTCCTCCTTTCCAGTATTCTTCCACTTTAGTCCTTTCCATCTCTCCATGTTCCAACAGTGTGGAATTAGACAGTCACAATACTCGTCAGACAACAAACACAGTTCTTACTCAACTGTACATCATTGCTTTCTGTTAACAACGAAGAAGCTGTTTAGCCTCGGCCTCACAGACACGTTTGCAGTCGTGTTCATCTTTCTTTTGGCTGTGCTTTCTCCACTCTGTGTCACATCATGCACCTCTACCCACGTTTCTCTGAGACCTTACATTTGTCATTCTACACAATGCAACAACGTTCCGTTTCATTCATACACCACAATTTGTTAAGCCCTTCCTCATTATTAGGCTTCCATTTAATTATAAATGTAACTGTGGATATTTCTGTGCGTGTGGAATGTTTCTTATCTTCCTAGATCTCATCTCAAACTCTCTCCATCTTCTTATAGAATGAATCAGCATCTTCCCAGTTACCCAGGCTCACAACTTAGATGGCATCTCCTTATTCTTTCTCTTAAACCCGGCCCCCACATATTTATTTAGTTGCCAAGTCCATTTCTGCTTTCTTACCATTTCTCCTCATATGCCCCTTCTCTGTTCTGACATGGCCACCATACTAGTGCAGGCCCTCATCACCTCTTACCTGGACTCTTGCAATAGCCTTCTAACTGATCTGTTTACCTCAGGCTGTTCACCACTCCAATTCATTCTCTGCTTTGCTGTTGAATTGATCTTTCCAAAGCATAAGTCTGACCGTGTCACCACCCTATTCAATGACCTCCAGTGGCTCCCTGTTATTTCCAGAATCAAATATAAAATCGTCTATTGGTCTTTTAAAGACTTTCATAATTTGACCCCTTCCTGTTTTTCTAGTCTTCTTATACCTGACTCTGCCCTACATACTCTACAATATACTGACACTATTATCTTGGCTGCTCCTCAAACAAAATACTCCATCTCCCAACTCTAAGCATTATCATTAGCTATCTCCAATGCCTAGAATTTTCTCCCTCCTCATATTCATTTCTTGGCTCCTCTGGCTTTCTTCAAATCTTAACTAAAGCTATACTTCCTGCAAAAATCCTTCCCCTGTCCTCCTTTATCGCAGTAACTTCACTTGGAGATCACCACCAATTTATTCTGCCAAAATTTTGTTTGCATAGAATTATTTGCTAACTGGCTTCAGTATTAGACTGTAAGCTTCTTGAGAGCACGGACTGTCTTTTGCCTCTTTTTGTATCCTCAGCACTTAGCAGAATATCCAGCACATAGTTGGTGCTTAATGAATGCTCATTACTTGCTTCCTTCTTACCCTTATGGAAAGCTGTCTCTCTCTCTCTGAATGAGACCATATCTCTTGACCACCTCTTCAATGTGGGTCATTCCTCCTCTCTCATATCCTCTGATAAATTGTGTCAAGTGGAATCAACAAACTTTACTCAACACAGCTACTTCCAGGCCCTCCCACGTTTGTCATCACTCAACCTTTCTTCTTTTGAGTTTCACTCCATCTCTATTACTCTATTCATATCCTTAATGCAGTCCTCTATCAGTTTCCATATCACTTTCCTTCATTTCTCAATTAATTCATTATGCAGCTCTCAATGTTTCTCTCCATTCTAAAACCCATTCTCATACTCAGGGACATCAATATATACAGTGATTACAATACTGTAAATGAAGCCAATAAAATTGGTCAAAGAGTGAACAAAATTGGTTCTAAAGGAGTATAAGAACACATGATTCCTTTCTGTTAAAAATAAGCAAATCATAAAAGTCAGTTAGCAATCATTTATTAAGTGCTTACTATATGCCAAGCAATCCTTATGCTAAGTACTAGGGATACAAAGAAAACTTTTAAAAAGCCCAACATGTTCCTTGCCCTTAGGGAACTCATATTCTAATGGGGGAGATAACATGCGAAAAGTTGTACATACAAGTTTTATATACTGTAAGTGGAAGGTAATCTCACAGTGAAGTCTCTAGAAGAGGGATGGGTGGTGGAAAAAGACCACCTGTAGAAGGTGGCATCTGAGCTGAGTTTTGAAGAAAGTAAGGTAAGCTAGGAGGGGGAGGTGAAAAGATGGGCATGGAGATGGGAGAGGAAGTGCCCTATGTAAACTATAGAAGTCATAAGTGACATGTATTATTATAATCCCTATATCAGGTAGTAAGATTTTTTTGTGAGGATATTCATTATATGGGGTTTAAATGATATTGGTTTGTGTCTAAAGTAAAATGTATCTATAACTTTTTTTTAAAGAGAGATCTAGGATTCAGCCCAATTTGTTAACGACAAAAGTGGGAGTTCTAGATGCTGGAGTGGAAAGAAAGAATAATAAAGGACAAAAACTCAGCTATACAGGAATGAAAGGATGGTGAAGGTTGCAGGATAACAGAATTTTCACTAGTGGCTCTGAATCACTAGGATTAAGGGAGCAGATAGCAGAAATTTGCTAACCATTGGTCAGACTAAGAGGCAGTTGATCAGGCCCCCATGCCCCAGGGTCCTTTGATGGCTGGGGGTAACATTGTTTTAGTAGAAGTGGAATTGACTCTTATGACTATCCCTACTCTCTAAGCATCAAGAAGCTATGGTTGAGGCTGCAGAAAAATTAGACTAAGCATCTGGATTCATAAACATGAGTTGGATCTGATCTTCAGGGACAGGCTGACCTCAAAAATAATGGTAGCTACTTGGGTTCATCCAAAGATAGTGAGAAATATGGCACATCTAGGAAACAATCTCACTATGAATGAACTCTCCATTTGACTCCTACTCAGGATGGAGGACTCCAAGTTGACACCAGGACTTCCGCCCTCTGAAATATTGAATGGTTTGGGCTACTATTAGCTTGGGGCCTCTGGTAATACCTGTATGCCTCCATTTCACAGTTTTGAATCATTTCACAGCCATGAAACAGCCAAACAAATATGTTTAGAAGGTTTACTGTATATACTGTGGCATTCAAGATACTAAAGGTGATACATAAGTAACCAGAAGTATGGTTCAAAGCTAAACTATAAATTTAATTGAAGAGACAAAACTATTCACTATAAAAAAAGAATAATTTGTGTAATACTCATAGGTTAGGCATAGCTGTTTGGGGATTATTATTGTTTAAACTGTAGTTGAGTCTCCACTGAATATGCCATTTTATTCTAGGCATAATCAAAATAAATCCAGCAACAAAAAGTATGTAATTAGGACATAAAATAATGTAATTAACCAGGCTATCAAGAAAGGAGTAGAACAGTCTCTATACACATATGCAATTAATCAGTCAACGAATATTTTATAAGCACATGTTATATAGTAGATAATGTGCTAGGCTCTGGGGATAAAAAGACCAAAAATTAAATAATTCCTGCCCTCAAGAAGTTTGTATTCTATCTGGGGAGACAACATGTACATATAAAGAATAAATATATTCAAAAATACAAGGTGGTTAACCGCAAGATAGTTAGGGAAGGAGGGTACTAGTATTTGAGGAGATCAGGAGAGGCTAAATATATAAGATGATGTCTGAGCTAAGTCCTGAAGGAAATGAAGGATTCTGTGAGATAGGGAAGAGGAGAGAGTCTGTTCCAGGCATCAGGGGATGGTCAATGCAAAAGTATCAAGATGGGAGAGATTTCCATATGTGAAGCACAGAAAAGGCCAGTTTTAGCTATAGAGTACAGGAAGGGGAGTAATGTATAATGAGGCTGGAAAGACGATTGGTGCCAGGCTGTGTAAGGCTTTAAAAATCTTTTATTTTACGCTCGTTTAGACACAAACAGGAACTGTGTGAACACATTTATAAACCACTCCATACAAGTAAAGCCAGACCTAAATAATTGGAGCAATATTCATTTCTCTTGGGTCAGTCAAGTCAACATGATAAAAATGACAGCACTACCTTAATTAATTTATATACTCATTACTATATTAAATTACCAAATAATTCCTTCATAAAACTAAAAAAATTGTAATAAAATTCACCTGGAAGAACAAAAGGTTGAGAATATCAAGAAAGTCAATTTAAAAAAAACCAGGAAAAAAGGGGGAACTAACAGCACCAGATCTCACACTATGAGGCAAAGTTGTAATCATCAAAACAATTTGGTACTCAGTAAGCAATAGAGAGACTGATCAATGGAACAGATTAGGTCCACTATATATGAGAAGCAAATGAGCACAGTAACCAGTTGTGTGATAACCCCACAGATTTTGGTTATTGAGGCAAGAATTCATTATATGACAAAAACTTTTGAGAAAATTGTAAAGTAGTATAGCAGAAGCTATGGCGAGACCAACATCTTACCATGTACAAAGATAAATTCAAAATGAATATATGATTTAGATATGAAGTATGATATAAACAAATTATAGAGAATGGAAGAAATTTTTTGTCATGTCTATGCCTAGGGGAAGAGTTCATGACCAAACAAGAGATAGGAAGGTTTGCAGAAAGTAAAATGGATGATTTTGGTTACATAAAACTTAAAGAAATTTTATACAAACAAAACTATTGCAACCAAAATGAAAAAGAAGAGCAGAAAATTGGATGTGTGTATGAGGAATCTTTGCAATAAATTTTTCTGATAAAGTCTCATTTCTAAGATATTATGGAAAACTGAATCAAATTTACAAGAATAAGAGACATATACCAGACAGTTTTCTGAAGAAGTAAAAGTTATCAACAACCATATGAAAAAAATTCTTTAAATCACTATTAGAGAAATATAAATTTGAAAAAACTTTGAAGTACCACTTTACACCCATAAGGCTGGCAAAAGAGGAAGATGACAAATGCTGGAGGGGATGTGGGAAAATAAATACTTTAATGCATTGTTGATGGAATTGTGAATTAGTCCAACCATTATTTGGTTGGGAGTATACCCCAAAACTATTAAATTGTGCACACCACTTGACCTAGCAATACCACTGTTAGGTCTATTATGCACCAAAGAGATCAAAGAAAAAGAGATAGGGTCCAGATGTACAAAAATATTTATAGTGGCCTTTGTGTGTGTGGTGGTAGTGAAGAATTGGAAACTCATGTGATACCCATCAGTTGCAGAATGGCTGAAGAAATTATGGTATATAAATGAGATGGAATATTATTGTGCTATAAGAAATAATGGAGTGGTTTCATTGAAACCTAGGAAAATTTGTATGAACTGATACAAAGTGAAGTAAATAGAACCAGGAGAAGAATTTTGACAATAACAGCAATATTGTAAAAATAATCATTTCTGAAAGACTTAGTAATTCTAATCAACACAATGATCCACTGCAGTTCCAAAGGAGTCATGATGAAACATGTCATCCATCTCCAGAAAGAGAACTGATGAACTCAAAATTTGAAATTGAAGTATATTTTCTTCTGTTTCCTTTTTTAGCTTTCTTTTTCCTGAAATGTGGCTAATGCAGGCATTTGTTTTATATGTATATATATATGTGTAATGATTTTTATTTTTCTTGCCATCTCAATGGATGATGAAGGTTGAGAAGGAGAGAATGTAGAACTGAAAATAAAATAAATTTTTAAAAAGTCAAATGGAGGAGATGCCAGAGGCAACATGGAGTCATGAGAGTTTATTGATTAAGGCAACAATATATTCAGACCTGAACTTAAGGAAAATTGATTTAGCAGCTATGTGGAAGGTGGATTTGAGTGGGAGAGAATTTTCAAACAATGAGACTAAGAGGCTATTGCAGTAGTCTAGGCTCTAAGGGTTTGAACTACAGTGGTGGCTAATTGAGTAGAGAGAAAGGGAGAGATCTGAGTGATGTTATGGAAATAGAAACAGGCAACTTATTAGATATGTAAGGTAAGGGAGAGTAAGGTGCACAATATCAACTTTATGAACCTAAGAGTCTAGAAGAATGTAGGTTTCCTCAGTAGAAATCAAGAGAAATTGGTTTGGAGAGTTTTGTATGTGTTGAGTTTGATATGTCTTTAGATGTCTAGTTTGAATTGTCCAATAGTGAATTGGTGATGTATGACTAGAGGCAAGGACAGAGACTGAGGTTGGTTATATGCATCTGTGAGTCATTTGCATGGAGAAGGTATTAAACACATAGAAGGTTATGAAGTCACCAAGAGAAGGAATGTAGAAAGACAAGAGGACCAAGGACAAAGCCTTTGAGGTTATTTCTTCAGTTGAGAGGCATGATATAGATGATGATCCAGTAAAGGAAACTGAGAACATACAGTGGAGGTATATGGTTCTGCTATACAGGAATGAGAGAATGGTGGAGATGACAGGTAGAAGGAAAACCAGAAGTGAGTGGTGTCACTAAAATCCAGAAAAGAGGGTATTCTGGAAGAAAGGGTGGTCAACAATATCAAACGCAACAGATAGGTCAAGACTGATGGGTATCAAGGAAAAGACCATTGAATTTGGCAATTAAGAGATCACTGGTAACTTTGGAGAGAGCAGTTTTAGTTTAAGAATGAGGTTGTAAAAAGTTGAGACATGAGTGAGAAGAGAGGAAATGTTAATAAGAGGAAATAACAGTAAGAGAAAACAAGTGTAGACAGATTTTAAGACAGCTTGAGGATCTTAGTGAAGATTTTTTTTTTTCAGAAAGTGGAAGATAGGTATATTTGAAGTCAGGAGGGGAGAAATCTGTAGATTGGAAGTGATTTTCGTATCCTTCTCAAATATCAGAGTCTTATTTCTTTCCCTTCTTTGAATCCTTCAGTTCTCAGCATAGCAAAGATATTCCATATTCACAGGCTCAGTGGAAATAGGGAACAATGTCATAGTTCCCCTGCAGCTTTTTCCCCAGTAGTTCCACCTTGAACCAGCAATCAACGTGATCCAGTGCACCTCCCTCAATATGGTCTTGTTTCTATGAACCACACCTGAATGTTTTGTCATTTGTGTACAGATACATTTAATCTGTTGCCATTTTCTGTGTTTGTCCCACTCTTCTTTTAAACACCTACTTAGTAGACTGCACTCAAGTCCTCAGCTGTGAGGACTTGTTGTTGTTGTTGTTGTTGTTTTTTTTTACAAATCCAATAACTGTATTACAATATTATTAATTTCCTTTGTCACCCTACATATTTTATTTTATACATTTAAAAACAAGATTCAGAGAAAGGATCCATAGGGTTCATCAGATTACCAAAGGTGTCCATGACGTAAAAAGTTAAGAACTCTGCTTTAGTTTAAATGCACAGCCTTTACGCTTCATGGGAAATGTAATCTCATAGAGCCATATCTTACATTTATAACTGAATGATAAATTATGTGATATAAAACCCAAGTGCTATAGAAATTCAAAATTGCTGTTTAAAGCAGTTTGGAAAGACTTTGTTGAGTCAAGTACAACTTAAGTTGGGCCTTGAAGGACAAGTCCAGGGCATCAAAGAAATAAAATAATAAAGACAGGAACAGGTGTAGTTTGAATGGGAGACCCATCAATATAGATTGATCACTCAGTAGGATTTTTCTGTTTTATTAGCAGTCTGTGGTTTTAGGGGTTGGGTAGTCTGTTTTTATGGTTACGCTAACCTATTGACTAACCATTTCCATTCAGATTACTGAGATTCAATCTTGTACCTGTGTGTGAGAGTCTATGTTAGTCATTGTTCTGATAGGTTTTCTTAATGCCTTTAATTCTTTTGAAATGAAAAAAATTAATTCAGCCACTAGAACTTTGATATTATAGACTTGTTCTTTGCCAAATATTTTGACTCCAGAATATTTTTGTAGTTCTGTTTATGCTCATTAATTTCTTCCATTTTGCAGAGCTAAAAAGTATGCGTAAAAGGCCATAATACAAAGTGAGATTTAATGTATACAAAAGTACACATATGTGCATAGATATCTGAATAGCTTAGTATTTCATTGAAGATAGTTTATTGGAGAGGCCTCCAAACTGACCTCTTTACCTGCTGACTGTACATTATGTAACTTTGCTTGTTTTGTTATCAACATCAGCAATTTAGACAGTATATGAGCATCTCCTGACCTTGATCTAAAATAGTTTAGTGTATAGCCAAGTAATACCTAAACTTTGGGACATATTTCTGACAGTAAAAAATAGTTGAGCTTTTTAATAATAACATGTCATTGTATTGTTAATAATTGAATTAGTGTTTCCTTCCTGTTCTGTTCACAAATAATTCTTTCATCTCTTTCATTAATTGTTCCTGTTTTTGAAAGATTTCTGTGTAGAAACCACAGTTCCTTTCTCCCTGAAGCATTGTTATATAATAATGTTTTGGAATGCTTTAAGGTGTTTTGCTACAAAGAAAGCCAGTTTAGCACTATGAATTACTGTCATTTGTTTAAAGTTGGTTGACCGATGTTTATAAAACGAAATGAGACAAAAACCTTGAAGAATTGAATTCATTTTGTTGACTGTCACATGTATATTACAAAGTAAAAACAAAGTCAACCAAAATTTGTTCATGTCACTATCTGAATACCCTAGGGGGAAATTGTATTTCTATAGCTAGTAAGAGAATAATTTAGGGCCCTACTTTGAATATTTATATATAAATGTTTTCGTTCAGATTTAGAATTCCATTCTTTTGTGATATATTGATAGGAATGTGCCAGGTAGAAGTATGTTAATAATATAAGGATCTTTGTATGGGTGTGGGAGCTCATTAGATAACTGCAAGGGATTAATACATTGTATATGTGCCAATCAATCTGATAAAGATAGCAGTTTGATAAGAACAGCAATATAGTAGAAGTCACTGCTTTTGCCAAATTATTATTTATACCTCCCAGTGAATAATGTTTATTGTAATTAATCCTAGTATATTAGATATGATGCTTAGCAATTAGTGACTGTGGTACATGTTTTAATGGAAAGAGTCCTGAATTTGGAATCAGAGCAGGGGTGTGCTGGGGCCAGCTCTTACCAACTCAGATTGCTTATGTTTTCAGTGTAAGCATTTGCACTTCAGAAATTGGCAAACGCCATACAGCAGAGTTTGATTTATTGTTTTGTCGATTGTCTAGGCCTAAAAAAGTGACAGAGAAAATGTCAGCAATACAGATTAAGCTTAAAAATGTGCCATAGTACTTTTTTTTTTTGAGAGCTATTAGTGAAACATTTATCGGCACATACTGAGTTAGAAGATGTAAGTTAGAATCCCAGCTGTGCTACTGACTACTTTAGGAAATGCAATTCAGCTCTCATAATTTCCTTATCCCTAAGATGAAAGGGTTTCAAAACAGTTTTTACCCATTGGCCCAGAAAGAGTTATTAGGCATATGTCCCAAAGAAAGCAGAAAAAGACTTATGGGTACAGAAGTATTTGTAATGCCTCTCTTTTTGGGGGCAAAAAAGTGGAAGCAAAATGGATAATTATTAATTAGGAAATGGAAGACCAAATTATGGTATGTAAATGGTATGCAATATGGTTATACTGTAAAGAATGATAAAAGGGAGGAAAGGGGAAAATAGTAATCATTTATTAAGTATCTCCTATGTGCCAGGTCCTGTGCTAAATGCTTTACAAATCATTGGCTCATTTGATCCTAACAATAGGTCTGGGAGGTGAGGGCTTTTTTATCCCGATTTTACAAATGGGAAAAATGACTCAGACTTTTTCATTGCCACACAGACAGAAAATATCTGAGGCTGAATTTAAACTTCCTAACTCCAGGCCCAATACTCTATCCACTGTGCCACCTAAGGGCTTAAACGGAAGTAACATAGCATAATAGAGGAGAAGGGTGTATTGGGATATTTGTCTGGGAGAATATATTTGTGACAGTACCAATTCACAGCTCCACCAACAATGCAGGAGTATGTCCTTCTTCACCATCCTTCCCACGTTGGCTGTTGCTGTTTTTTGTCATCTTTTCCAATTTGCAAGGTGTGAGATAAAACTTTGGGGTTATTTTGATGTGCATTTCTCTTATTACTGGTGATTTAGCTTGAAATACTATTTCAATTCTGCTATGGAAATATTCTAAAGCTTTTTCTGTGTCACTAAACACTCTGAAGCTGAGATCTTAGGTGATGTATCTCTTTTGTACGATGGTAGACCCCTAATAGAGTAATTACCTTTTTGCATGATTATATGTCTCATTGAAAGGATTCCTTTGGGCAGAAAAATGTGCAAAATTTCATTCACAGAGAAACATGACAAAAAAGGGCCAGGAAATTAGGGGAGGAAGAATCTGCAGAATCCATTGCTATATTTACCAGTGTAGAAATCTTCCATGAGTTCCTGATCAAATGAATCTCTATATGGAGTCATTCTCTTCACTAAATCAGTTATAAGATGAAATCAGTGTTTGAGGAAAGTTATCTGTGATGTGGATGGGAAGGAAGGAGGAATTATCCACATTAGGTGGATTGGTTGTTGACATTATCCAGTCATGTGACAGTGCATTCTGGGGTAAGGACAGCTGCATTCAAATTTAGGAAAGGTGGGGGCCATCTCAGAGAGACTGTGGAGAAAGAAAATAATGGGTAGCATTTATATTGTACTTTGAAGTTTGCAAAGCATTTTATGTATGTCAACTCATTTTCCCCTCTTAACAACCCTGTGAGAGAGGTACTATTATTATCCCCATTTTACTGGAGAGGAAACTGAGGCATGAACATCAAATGACTTACCCAAGGTCACACAGCTAGTAAGTGCCTGAGGAAAGGTTCAAACACATCTTCCTGACTTCAAGTCCACATTCTATCCATTGCTTGTCTCATATTTCTACACTGGACATATTAGCAACAAAAACTGATCTTGGCTGCTGGATGTACTTAAATGGATCACTACAACACAAATAGGCATTCCATTCCACCAGCTCAGTTTAAAATACAAATGGTCTATTCCTAAGACAAGAAATAGATTTCAATTTTAATGAAACTGTATATGTACAAATATATGTGTGTTTTATATACATACATACATTATATATGTATTAACAAAGGTTTAGCCGCCAAGCAAAGAATTTTTTTCATCTATAGCAGCTCATGAAGATCATTTGTTGGGGGGATTGCGGTCTTTCTCAGTAGAGAAAATATACTCATATGAATGAAATCACTCATCCTAGATGTCATTAAATACACGTAAAAGTGTATTGTGTATATATGTATATATACATGTATGTATATATGTACATACATATGTATACATTTATATACATGCATATGTGGGGTTTTTTTGCTTTTTTGAGGGGAAAGGCAGGACAATTGGGGTTAAGTGACTTGCCCAAGGTCACACAACTAGTAAGTGTTAAGTGTCTGAGACTGGATTTGAACTCAGGTCCTCCTGACTCCAGGGCCAGTGCTCTATTCACTGCTTGACCTAGATGCCCCACATATGTGATATTTCAAACACTAACATTTCATCATAATTTTAAGTAACTTTAAAATTATATAACAGAAGTGAATTTTATCTTTTTAATCAGCAATATGATCCAGAGTCAAGTGGGGTTAAGCATGGAAGATTTTCTTAAAAAGAAAGAAATGTTTTTCAGACAGATAATGTAAAGGCAAAAGGTATTCCTGGTGAAGAAAGTGACATTCTTCTAATGAATCAAAAGATAACAGAGACAGGAATGAACAAGTTATATTTATGAGGCAACCAAGAAAATGGCTCATCTGGAATGCAGTGTCCAAGTAAAATAGTAATATGAAATAAAGTTAGTGAGCTGTCAGAATGAAAGAAGAGAGGAAATGCATTTGGTGAAGTGTTTCATAAGTTAAACTAGAAAGGGTAGGTTTCAAGCCGTAAACAATGAGCCACATTACATACAGTCTTTTAAATAAGGGAGCAATAATAATGTTGCCATATATTAATATAACAAGTTCTACTTTCCCAGAGCTCTTTCCCTGAACCTTATCCAGTTTGATCATTGTAAATTTTGTGAGATAGGTGGAACAGGGACTTTGATTCTCTTTCAGAGATGAGGCCCCAGAGAGGCCAAGTGACCCATCTGAAGTCACACAGTGAGTCCCCCTAAAGCAGGGACTAGATTCCCACTGTTCTTTGTCCTCATCTGATGTTCTTTTCTGCTGTAATGAGATGAAGAAGATTTGGGGAATATTAGCCCAACTACTCTATGTAAGGTCGATTGAAAGGAAGAAGAAGAAATTAAGGTTAAAGAGACTGCCTAGTGAGGTTTCCAAGTACGATGAGGTTGTGAGGTCAGGTTCAAAGAGCAAGCAAAATAGGTGTCTTTGAGTCTGTTCCCTAAAGATGATGCCATTTACTTCTGAGCAAGCTCATCATTCAACTAAAAACCTCTTTATTTTTACCTTATACAAAATCTAATTAATTTGATTATTGAATTTCTGAGCCCACAGCAGATTAGAGAGGGGGCAATGGATGCCACAGGTAGTCAGTCAGTCACATTGAAACAGGTTCCCTGTTTCTGTGGTCTTCAAGCAAAGGCCAAAGAAACATTTGGTCAGGGATATGGCACAGGGGAGTCTCTTTCTAGTATGAGATAGACCAGATGGCTTATGAGATATCAACTTGGATTCTGTGATTCTTTAATGGCAGCATATTACAAGAAAAGAATAGGGGAAATTATAAAAATCAGACACAAGAGCTGAAAAAAGAATTACTTATAACTGGGAGTGTTTAGTGTGGGAGCGAACTGCCTCAAAGGGGATCACTCTGTTATAGTGATCTTACTTTTTACTACTGCAGTGAGAGATCTCTTCAGTGGGGGAGTCCTTCTACTAATGCTTTCCCATCCCTTGTGGGTTTTGTCCACAAACTCCCATAACTTTTCCACTAGCGGTCCTCCCAGTTTTTGCTGAGGATTTTTCATCATGTCCTTTAGTATCATTTAATGCAGACTAATTTGACCTAACTGACCCATCTCCTTTTCTAGTAATATGTTTCTTTGATGCTACCTTTCAAAAAAAATTGAATCACAGAATCTCATAGGCTATTGATTTTTTAAAATAAATTTTATAGTTATCTTTTGTTTTTGCATCATCTTTATTTCTGAATATAGACACTTTTCTCTGTTCCTACCTTGTAAGCCATCCCTTGCAAGAAACAATAAAAAAGAAGGGGGGGCAAGTCCAACAAAATTAGATAATATATTGAGTATGATGGTATACACAGTGTCCCATGTCCAAGAAAAGGGTGGAATGTTTTTCTCAACCCCTATCCTAACAAGAATACTCTCTGTGCCATACTCAACACCCATCCTTCCTTCAAGCAAGGACTTACAGCCTCATTGAGGAGTTAATTACACACTATCTTTCAAGGCATCACATTCCACTTTTGAATGACTCAAATTGTTAGTGAGTTTGTCCTTAAATCAAGCATAAATTTGCCCTCTGCCCATTGTTCCTAGTTCTGCCTTTGAGGCCAAATAGGACAAAGCTAATCCCTCTTCCACAGGATAACCCTTCAAATATTTAAAGACAGCTATCAGTTTTCCCATAATCCTTCTCTGGTCTAAATAAACCTAGTTCCTTTTAAGTGAGCTTAATATGGAATGGTTTCAGAGCCCTTCACCATCCTCATTGCCCTTCTTTGGATGCTGCCCTCTGACATCTCAATATCATTTCTAAACTGTAACTCAGACTCCAGTTGTCATCTGACCAGAATAGAGTAAAGCAGAGCCATTGTCTCCCTCGTCCTGAACGCTGTGCCCTTCTTTAACATCATCATCATTAGCATTTATATAGCACTTTAAGGTTTGCAAGGCACTTTACAAATATCATTTTGTCCTCACAACAATTCTGGGAAGTTGGTGCTATACTTATCCTCACTTTACAGACAGGACCCTAAGGCAAACAGAGCTTAAGTGACTTGCTGAGCATCATACAGCTCATAAGTGTTTCAGGGTGGATTTGATTCCAGATCCACTGTAGACTGTGAGTTCCTTGAGGGCAGAAACTGTCTCTTGCCTCTTTTTGTATTCCCAGTGCCTGGCACTATCTAGGAGCTTCATGAGTTTACTGGCTGACTTTACTGCCTGGTCTTCCTAACTCCAAGTCTAGCACTTTATTTACTATGGCTGTTGAATAATCTCAGGAATAATAAAACTGAAAGAGAGAACTGGAAGGGAGAACTGAGAACTTTAGGGCTGCTGGCCACAAGAGAAAATGACTATTTACATTCACTGTGAGCAGGGGGATGGGACAAGAGCGGAATGGAGGGGAGGAGAGGGAAGGGCAGGGGAAGAGAAAGGAAGGGAGTGGAGGGGAGGAAAGGGGAATGGAAGGGAACAGAAGGGAAGGGAAAGGAAGGGAACAGAAGGGAGTGGAGGTGGGGAGGGGAAAGGAGGAATTGCCTAACTGGAAATGGCCAGCTGGGTCCCCTTCTAGCTAGGACTACACACAGTGGCCCTCCTGGCTCAGAGTGAGTAATTGTTCCTCTTTTGGCCAGGAACCCTAAGGGCCTTCACCTCCCAGTTTATTTATTTTTTTTAATTAAAAGGACCATCCCTCGACTCACTTCTTAAAGAGGCCTATTCACTGAATTGTTGTTGCCTCACTCAAAATGAGAACTTGAAAAGATCATACCTTAAAAAGGCCATGGTCTCCAATTGCATCCTGGACCATCTCCAGTCATCCTGATCCATATCTGGCCACTGGATCCAGATGGCTCTGGAGGAGAAAGTGAGGCCGGTGACTTTGCACAGCCCTCCCTCACTTAAATCCAATTTGATTGAAAATCGTGTCATCATCTCCCGGATGTCATAGTCCTCTTTCTTACTCACCATGCATATCCGATTAGTTACCAAATCTTTATATTCTACCTCCGCAATATCTCCTTCAGCTGGACCTTCTCTCTCTGGTTTTGATGGCATGGCCAAAACCTACCTAGTTAACTTGGGGTTTACTGACTAGATTTCTTTCTCAAAGACCACACCTTAAACCCCATTCATTCTGGATCTCATTGATTAGACGATAATAGGTCCCTGCCCAAGCACCACTTAATAGTTTTTTTTGGGACTCTCCTGGCTCAGAGTAGGGAGAAAAGGGCAGATGAAAGGGATATTGTAGAAGCAGAAATATAAATGTTTGGTAACTAATCAGATATGTAGGGTGAGGAAGAGAGGGTATTTGAGGATGACATTGAAGTTTTAGGCCTGATAGACTGGAAGAATGGTGGCAATTTTATAAGAAGATTTGTTTTTAGGGAAAGCTAAGTTCTGTCATGACTATTTTGAATTTGGGCTGTCTTCTGGGCCTTCATTTTGAAATGTCTAACAGGCATTTGGTGATGTGCAGCCAAAGCTCAGGAGAGAGACTGGGTCTAGGTTTAGATCCATCTGAGAATTATTTGCACAGAGATAATAATTGAGTTTATTAGACCTGATGAGGTCACTAGGAGAGAGAAGTGAAGAGAGTCAAAGTCAGAGTCTTAGGGGTGTACTAATGGTTGAAAGGGTTTTTCTATGGATAATGAGCCAACAAAAGAAGCTGAGGAGCAGTTAGGTGGGGGAAGAACCAGGAGAGAAGTGTCATGGAAACCTGCAGAAAAGAGAATAACCCTGAGAGGATAGTCTGTAGTCTCAAATGTAGCTGAAAGGTCCATTAGGATGAGAACTGAGAAAAGATTGTCAGATTTGACAATTCAGAGGACATTCATAACTGGCAAGAGTAGTTTCAGCTGAGAGATGAGGTTAGAAGCCAGGTTGCAAAGGACGGAGGAGAGAATCAGAAGAGAGGAAGGAGAGGTAAT
>CM053595.1:233571824-233650330 GCA_028646575.1 Pseudocheirus occidentalis
ACTTGACACACTTACTAGCCGTGTGACTTTGGGCAAGTCACTTAACCCCAGTTGCCCTCCAAAAAGCAAAACAAAAACAAAAACAAATCATATTTACCAGCATAGTCCTTGGACTAGTGGAGGGTTTTTTTTAAGGATGGGAGAAACTTGGGCATGTTCGAAGGCAGTAGGGAAGGGATCAATAGATAGGGAAAAGTTGAAGATTGGTCTGGGAGCAAGGATTGAAGGGATCAAAGTCACACATAGAGGAGTTGACCTTAGCAAGATGAAGAGCCAATGCAGTTTCAAAGACTGGGAAAGGAGGAGAGATGATAATGATAACATAAAAGGGATTTTGAGATGACAAGTAGAGGGAACTCACGGTGAATAAACTAAACTAAGACACAAGATCCTCAGCTAAAAGAGTGGGGGAGTGAGACGCTACCGGAGACTTGAGAAAAGAGGAAAAGACTTGGAATCACCTCCGTGGGGAGGGAGATAGGGAGTCAGTTAGGGAGGAATAAAAAGGCTCCTTGACTGCCGTGGGGACCCAGTTGAAGGTCTATAACATAAATTTATAGCGTACTTGGTTAGTGCCACTGTGTGACTTCACAAGGTCAAAGGAGCTGGAAGGGACTTTGGGGGCCATCAAAGTCTAACCTCCTCATTTTGTGGATGGGGAAACTGAGGCTGATAAAGGTTAAATGATTTGTCTAGTGCACACAACTTTTTTTCTGCTCTGTTCAGCAGCGTATGAGTAGGAATGGAGGAGATAGATGATGGGAATAATCTGCAACTGGTGTTTGGCAAGGGATGAGCCGATATAGGCATGAGAACACACTGAGGGGTGGTGGAAGTCATGATAATGTTGAAGATTAGTTTTAGGAGGGGTGATGAAATGATAGAAGGTTTTGATCAGCTAGAGCAGTGGTTCTCAACCTGTGGGTTATGTTCAATTTGTAACAATGAAAATACATCCTACATATTTACATTACGATTCGTAACAGTAGCAAAATCACAGTTATGAAGTAGCAACAAAAATAATTTTATGGTTGGGGGTCACCACAACATGAGGAACTCTATTAAAGGGTCGCGGCATTAGGAAGGTTGAGAACCACTGAGCTAGAGGAATGTAAGTTTTTGATTAAGGAAGAGGAATTCTTGTGGATAATGGTGAAGTCTAGGGTGTTGCCATGCATGCCCATATAGGGTTGAGATAGAGTGAAGGAGTAAGTCATGGATTAGAGCAGAGGTGTCTAACATGCTGCCCACAGCCCATGTGGCCCATTGTATTAACAGTGCTGCTGGAACTAGATTAAAATATAGTTGGGAGAGAGTAAACAAAATAAATTAAAATACAGCAAAACACAGATAATGTTAATATGTGGTTTTCTAAGTCAATATGTGGCCCACAGATTTAGTAGCCCTTCTTTCTATTTTAGTTTGATACCACTGAATTAGGGCATCAGGGAAGACTAATGGAAAAGGTAACACCTGAACTAGGTCTTGAAAGAAGAGAATGATTTGATTACATGGAGATATTGGTTCTTGTAATGCATTACTCTAGGCAGTATAGTTGGAACCATGTACTTCCAACCATAGTTGGAAGTAATATAATAAGTATCTATATAGTATAAGGTTGAGAACAGCAAGTAGTCCAGTTGGCTGAAAAGTAGAGTGCGTGAAGAGAAGTATGTTGAAATAAGGCTGAAAACATAGAGTGCAGCCAGATTGTTACAGACCTTACATGCCAAGCTAGAGTTTATGTCTCCTAATCATTTGGAGATTAATATGGTCAGACCTGTGAATTAGACAGATTAATTTGGCAGTCATGTTAAAGATGGATTGGAGAGAAGAAAGGCTGAGGGCAGAGAAATGACTTCAGAGGCTATTAAAATAATCTCATTGAAGTGTTATAAAATTATGTCAGTATGAGTGGAAAGGAATGGATCCAAGAGAAATAAATCAGCTTGAGATTTAGTGAATTCTCCATCACTAAAGATCTTCAGGTAGATATCAGATGAATATAGGTAGAGAATTTCATTCGGGTGTTTCTTTTGGATAAGATAGTCTCTGAAGTCTGTTCCAAATATACATTTCTATCCAATTATAGTCCTATATATTGTGGAAGATAAATTGAAAGAACTTGACCCTTACTTAGATATGTATATGTGTATAGTGTTGGGGGGGTGGAAGAGGGGTCTCAGTGATGAGCCTGGGGTTTTGAATGACTAGATATCATGAACAAAAATAGTCTAGTTGAGAAAAGGGGAAGTTTGAGTTCAATAAGTTCAATTTTGGATATGTTGAGTTTAAGGTGCCAGTAGGGCACCCAAGTAGAGGGGTCCAAGTGAGAAGTTAGAAATCTGGAACTGGAAACCATTGGAGAGAGCAGAATGAATTATAATACTTTGAGAGCCATTAGCATGGCAATGATAATCGAACCCATGGAAATAGATTAAATTTTTGATAAAGTAGAGCCAAGGTCAGAGCTTTAGTGAACAGCCAGATCCATACTCTTAGTGGGAATGGTGAGACTGAGATGATGAACCAAGACACTGAAAAGGAGTAATCAGATAGGTAGGAGTCAGAAAAGAGCAATGCCATGGAAGCCAAGGGAAGAAGACTTATCCAAGAGGGAAGGGGTTGGCAAACAGTGTGAATGGGGTGATAAAACCCAGGGGTATGAAAACTGAGAAAAATCTATTGGAATATTGATAACCTTGGAGAAAGCAATTTCAGTTAAATAGTATGGTTAAAGGCATATTGCAAGGAGTTGAAGAGTGAGTGTATTTGTGGTATACAGAAGCAGAGAGAATGTATGCTGCTATTTTTGCAGCATTTGGATGAACAATAATCAAATAATCAAAGATTATTCAAAGGTGATAGAGAAGAGAGTTGTTATGAAGGCAGAATTGATTAAGATGTGGCAATTGATTGAATATATGAGGTGAAATGGAGTGATTGTTCGAGGTTGACTTTGAGGTTATAAACCTGCATGCTATCCTCATTACCAGGAAATTTGCTGCTGAATGTGATTTAGTAACACTTAGATTACTTATTTACTTATAGGAACATATTTTTTAAAAAAAATACTTCCTTTTAAGACCACAAAAGGAAATTTTGTCTCATCAAATCCTAATAACATAACCCTTGATTCACAGGTTCTCTACTTACTTGAAGGACCTGAGTACACTTGTTTTGTTTTAATAATTATTTATATTGCTGTGTTTTGCTTTCACATCACCTTTACTTCTGATATATTTCTTACCTAGCAAGACATCTCTTGTAAAAAAAAAGATCTAAAAATAAAGAAAAAGCAGTTCTTTTTTACAAAAAGTTAATTTCATATTTAATCAAGTATTTTTCTCTCTCTCTTCTATTCTGCAGATAATTATGCTAACAAATATCGAAAAGGCTTTCAACAAAGTGTAGCAACTATTTATGTTTAGTAAACTTGGAGTGACTTTTCTGATTTATTGGCTTTCCCTGGGAGCCATTGGTTCCAGTCTGGGAATATCAGTATTCCATTGAAGTTACCCACTTCCCTTAAAACACACAGAAACACAAGTTTCAAAGCATGAATAGTTTCATTTGCAACTTAACGGAAACATAATCTGCACTTGAGCCCACTGAAATTAAAGCTATCCAACAATCACCAACCCTTCCCTCAGATCATCATCTATAAGATTAAGTTAGTAATACCTGTATTCTACTGCTATCACAGGACTGTTGTAAGCCTCAAATGAGATAATTTATTTAAAGTGCTTTGTAAACTTTTAAGCACCGTATTAATAAATGTAAACTATCATCATCATCATCATCATCATCATCATCACCATCACTACTACCACCATTACCACTATCACTACCATCTCTACTCTACCTCAACTCTAAACTAAATACTTTTTTTTAACTTCTGTGTTGAATTAAAGAAAGTTTAATAGAATGAAGGAAAAGTAATAGAAATAAAGGGGGGAAAGAGAAAGAATTGTGAGATCTGAATTTTGGAATTGTGAAGTCCGGAAGTTGAAATTTATGGAAAGCAGATTTGGAGGAGGATGAGAACTTGAGAAAGAGCTCATAAGGAGAGAGTAATTGGTACAGCAAAGGAAAGGAATAGAGCAAGCACTTCAAAGTGCTAATAAAGTGAGGAAAGTGACAATTTTAAGTCCCTTTGAGTTCTAAATCTATGATTCTGTGATCCTCCCTTCAGGGTTAGAGACCCTCGGCAAGCAGTTAACACAGCAATTCTCCAGGAGGTGGCAAAATGATGGTCATATATTTTAGGAGACCAAATTCCAAAAGATTCAGAGAAAGGTTAATTAATCTTGACTTCTTCAAGGGAAGTCAGCTCATTAGGAATAGAAAGCATTCAAAAGTGAGATTCTGAAGACACAAAGAGAAACAAATATGATGGGGAGGAAATGGGAGTTGTTGAAAAAAAAAACTATGTGGCAGGACAGGGAATTTGTTAACGAACCTTTAGATTTTTAGAAGACATACAGCAAATGGAAGTCAGATTAAGTGATGCATAGTGGATGCCACAGTATGGCAGGGTCCTAAGACAATGAGCAGGGGCTGTCAAGGAAAGCTAAGGATGATTTGTTAGCTGAAACATGGACAGTATTGTTATTTGGTTTGTTTCCCTAAACTTTCTGATGGACTTCAATCTTATGTATCTCACTTCCTGTTGGAAATCTGAAAGTCAGCATGTCCAAAATAGAAATTATTGTCTTTCCCCCAAAACTCTCCTTTCTTCTCAACTTCTCTTTTACTACTAAATGACCAAACTGGGAGTTTAGAGTGTTAGTCTTTGATGCTTGAGAAATCATGAATGTTGGAATCTCCTACTATGAAGGCAGGAATTGGAAAGGAGAGCAAGATAGCTGGCCAAGTACTGAACTCCTTGAAAAAGGAGGGATAATGACCCGGGGGCAAGTAGGCAATAGTGGCCATGTTGCCAGGAAGCCAAGGAGATTAAATTACTAGCCCAGAATTTGAACTAAAGTGCTCCTACCTCTGACATTGGCTCTCTCTCCATTATGTCATGACCACTTATCTTAATTAAATGATTTATAGTCACTTAGCTTTTTTTTTTTTTTACTGTTATTGTTAATCACCTTTTAATGGGTATAGTCAGGCAATAAACATTAATCTCTTACTATGTGCCAAATACTGTGCTAAGCATCTGGAATACAAAGAAAGGTAAAAAAAAAGTCCCTGTTCTCAAGGGGGAGACAACATGAAAATAAATATGTTCTTGATTGTTAGCTCTTTGAGGGCAGTGACCGTCTTGTCATATCTTATACTTGTCTGCATTTCCCAGGGCAGCTATCATACTGCCTTGCAAATTGAAGATGCTAAATAAATATTTTTCATTCATTGGTTTATTGATTTATGAAATATTTCTTCACATGTGTTCTTTAAATAATGAGCTCCCTCGGGAACACATTTATTGACCCAATGCCTCTTTAAAATAAATCATGAAATAAGAGTACCAGGTTGTTGTAACCAGGATGTTTATTGTAGGATTATAGATTTAGAGCTAGAAGGGCCAGTGAGTCCAATTCCCTTGAGAAGTTACGGACTTTCTCAGCAATACCCTGAGGTAGGTAGCTGAGGTAGGATTTGAATCTGGCACCTCCTAACTCCAAACCCAGTGCTCTAATGGGATTTTTAAAGTTTATCATATATCTAATCTAAACTTTTTTGTTACTCTAATTTATTTTCTTGTACTTGAAAGATTGACGTTAAAAAGTTTCTGCCAAGGAAGGCAAAGAAACGAATCCAAAACCAAAATCCTCTTAACTGAACATGACTTTGGAATTCAAAATATCATTGAAAGCTTTGGTCTGTGGGCTAACATCTTGTAGATTACAAACATAAATTTATTTTAAGACATTTAGAAAAGTCTATAACTCTGTTATGTCAGATTTAAGGTTACTAGACTGGTTTTGTGCCAAAGTTGCCATTATTTTCATAAATCATTTCCTTATTGAAATTCTGCATATTCATCAAGTCATAATGTGGTGTTACTATCAGCCTGAAGGTAAAATAACATGGCAGATGACCGGGATTTACTGAGTAACTGGCAATACTCAATACTTAATGAGCAAAGTTCTCCAGAAAATGAATGCTGATTTGGTGGAAGTTGCATAAATGCTTTGGGTCCACTAGTGTGGCATAACTTATTAAGTTGTAGGTGATATATCTTCTTAGAATTATGGCTAGAAAGAAGTTGAGGGAAGTGGGAACTGGAAGACTTTACCTTCAAAAAGAAAACCAGCAAACGTTCCAAAAGCAGATTGAAAAGGAGATCATTGATTAGGAAAAGGTTATCCCAAGATTTTAAAATGTAAATCATTCAGGGAATCACTGGAAGAAAGAAGAGCAGCGGGAGAGTAGGGGACTTGGAATTAGGGAGTAGTTTCCCACTAGATAAAAGACTAAGTAATGGAAGGCTAAAGCCAAAGAAAGAGAGAATTTTAGGGTCCCTAAGACATGAAGAAGACCTGCCAGAACTACATGGAATTCAAGAAAGATTCAAGCTTAGATTTACTCATGCCTAGGAAAAAACCTAGAGTTAAATGGAGCAGTAATTAAGAAGGGTAGAAAGGTGTCTAATTAGATCTGTGTCAGTAATACTTGAAATCTTCATCTAGATTGTATACCATCTATTCAAATATAGTAATTATCATTAAAAAGCCCTATATTGAACTGTTATAATGAGGAATGATAGGCAGCCAAGTGATACATTGGATAAAATTTGGGAAGACTGGAGTTCAAACCCTACTTTAGACATGTACTTGTTGGACAAATCTCTCAGCCTCAGTTTCTTCCTCTGAAACATAGGGATAATAACAGCACCTCCCTCACAGAGTTGTTATGAGGACCGAATGAGTTAACATATATAGTTTTGCAGATCTTAAAGTACTATATAAATGCTAATTAATATTACTGCACAATGCTTTGAATGATCGTAGTCCACCTGCTACTGTAAGAAGCCCATCTCTTTTGTATCACAACTTCCCTGGTGATATTATAAATATAAATTATGAAACACCATGATCTCAGAAGTGTAAAAAAGGCAAATAATATTAAAGGGCCATAGAAAGAAGCAGACTTGATGGAGATAGATTCCCTGGAAAATATTGCACAAAGGATTTACCTCCCCAAGCCTCAGTTTAATCACCTGTAATATAAGACAGTTGGGCCAAAAGTCCTCTTTGGATCCCTTTTGACTCTAAATCTGTGATCCAATGATTTTCTTTCTTTCCTTTCTTTTGGAGGGGGAAAGGCAGGGCAATTGGAGTTAAGTGACTTGCCCACAGTCACACAGTGTTAAGTGTCTGAGGCCAAATTTGAACTCAGGTCCTCCTGACTCCAGGGCTGGTGCTCTATTCACTGCGCTACCTAGCTGCCCCTGATCCAGTGATTTTATTGAAGATAAATATTACTAGAAAAGAAGAAGAGCATGAGTCAAGAAAAAGAGAAAACAGATTGGTGAGCCAAGTGCTACTTTGGTATCCTAAAGATACTAAAAGAATAAGTGTTAACCAGCCATCCTGTCAATCAATTAATTTTTAATAAGCACTTAATACATGCTGGACACTGTGCTAAGCACTAGGCCTACAAAAAGAGGCAGAAGACAGCCCCTGCCCTCAAAGAGCTTGCAGTCTGATGGAGGAGACTGTAAGCAAACAAATATGCACAAATAAACTACATATGGAATAAATAGGATTTAAGTCAAAGAGAAGGCACTAAAATAGAGGTTGGAAAAAGCATCCTGTAGATGATGGAAGCCAGGAAAGCCAGTAAGCAGAGATGAGGTAAGCAAGCATTCCAGGCATGAGGGAAAATGCCTGCAGCCAAGAGGTGGAGTCTCTTGTTCATGGAACTGAGGAAGGATTAAAGCATGTTGGATAGATTTCTCTATGGGGATTTATAAGAAAACATGGACAAGAAGCATGGAGAATAAGGCACAGAGAAGTAAGCTTCATTGTGAAGGCAGTGCTCATTTGGATCAAATCACGGACGCATCAGAGTAGGAAGTGTATCGGATTTGTGGTTAGATAATTTGGGTTCAGATCCTGCATCTGACATGTTATTGTGTGACCCTCGGTAAGTCACTGAATCTTAATATCTTCAGCTGTATAATAACAATAACGTTAGAATACCTAAAACACCTATGTTACAGATAGGGTTGTTATGAGAATCAAATGAGATAATGTGTGTAAAATCATTTGTAAATTTTAATCAAGATATGGAAATGTCAATAACGTTGATTCTGTAGCTGTACTCTTTCTCTTAAATTCAGTAGAGCTCTCCATGCTGCCCTCCACAGGGAATCTTTCCTAATTCCCCTGGTGGTTAGTATTCTCTCCTTCCTCAGAGTAACTCGTATTTATTTGTCTGTTTACTTGTTTAAATCCTACAGTAAAATATAATTAAGCTCATTGAAATCAGAGACCACATTTGGCTTAATTCCCAGCATTTTTTTATAATGTGCTAAAGTTCACAAGGTGCCCCAGATCCTCTCTACGACCTTGTGGGGCAGGTTGTTTTAATATTCTCATTTTACAAATATGTAAAATATGTAAACTTTTTGTAATAAATAATAATAAAAATAATAATATTTAAATATTATTATGTAATGTGTAATAAATGTAATAAACAATAAAAATTGTAAAATTACAAATATGTAATGGGCTGAAAGGTTAAAGGATTTACCCAGGGCCTCATAGTTAGTGAGGATTTGAACTCAGGTCTTCCTGAATCCATGTCTAGCACTTTTCTACCTAGTTTCCCTTTCTGCCTTAGTAACCCCAGTGCTGACACAGTGCCTTGGACAGTGTGGGGACTTAAGGTCATTGTGTCAGAGATTGAGAACTGAAAAGGACCTTGCAGTTCATCCAGCCCCCTCATTCTGTAGATGAGGAAACTGAGGCCCAGAGAATTTTGAGTACTTTGCCCTGGGTTATAGAAGCAGTAAGTGGCACAGCTAAATCAGGACCCTCTGCTATTTATTCTGGGCTAGGTCTCATTCTAGTCCAGTGGTTCTCAATGTCTAATGCCGCGACCCTTTAATATTTGTGTATGGGCATATCTGCATGTGGACGGACCACCCGGAGACAGTTACAGGAGCGGTGTCTCGGTTCCTAAGACCATCAGAAATATGTGTTTTCTGATGGTCTTAGGCTTCCCCATTCGACCCCCAAAGGGGTTGTGACCCACAGGTTGAGAACCTCTGCGAGTCTAGCCAGTCCTCTGGTAGACTCTAAGGTGAGAGAAGTAGCTGGTCACTTATCTTAGCAGGATTGTTATGAGAATCAAATAAGGTAATATACTTTGTAAACCTTGACTTACATGCAAATTTAAGGGGTTTTTTTGTGCCTTTATTTTAAACTTAGTCAATTGTTGAAATGGAAGTACTGGAAAATAGGTAGACCTTTATGTAGTTATGAATTAATCTGGTGAGGAGAGAAAGGGAAAATGCAAAAAGTTAAGATTAAAATTTAAAATATAGGAGTTTAAGATTAAAATTAATTATAGAATATGTTGTTAATTTACCCTTATATGATAGGCTCTCATAGAGCCAATAGTCTTCAAAATGAGAACATGGCCTAATCCTAAAATGTTTGTTGATTAGCCAGTGGGAGGGTGAGAAATTGGGCTAAATCCCACCCTTCTCCCATAGTCAGTCATTCTTCAACTTACAATCTTATCCCTGATACTCCTGAACTCTGATCAGTTCTTTGCCGTAGCATGTTTCCAGCTTCTTCTGAGCTCAGGTAGACCCAGGAAGACAGTTATAATTTAACCTCTACCAGAATTTCCATAGCAGAAGCTATGTGTTTACCACTGGGAAACTTCCAACTTTCTCCAGTAGACCAGCCCCTGCCTTCCAGATCACCCTGTGGCTTAATGTGCTACTTCTGATGTTTAGAGCAAGGGTGTGGTTGTGTTTGGGGGTGGGTGGTCTGTGTCCCAGGGCATGATAAGTAGGTTCTTCATCCCCTTTTCTTTTTTTCATTTTCCGTGGGACAGATTCAGTTACACAAGATGAAGGAGCATGAATGGATTTTGATCTGCATGCATGACATTCTTTCCCTTCCCCACCCCACAACACCTCTTCCTCCCTCATCATATACAATACTTTTCTGAATTTCTAAGTACCACTATACTTTTAGTCACCCAGGTTAAAAACCTTAGTATCATCCTTAACTTCATAGTATCCCTCATCTCATATATTGAATCAGTTGACAAGTCTTGTCATTTCAAACTCCACCTTCTCTCTGCTCACACATCATGTTCTCATTGATCTCACTACCACCTTCCTAGTCATTAGCCCTTAGCTTCCACTCACAAATTTGACTGCTTCCCACCAAATGCTAGTTGTACAAAAGACCATAATAAATGTCAAATACAGAATAAGTTGTATTTTTTCCAAGCATACAGAAACTGGAGAAGTTATACAGATTAGAATATACTAGAAAATGCACAAGAGTGAATGAGCTTTTTAGATAGGAGCAAGGTGAGATCTAAACTCAACCAAAAGAATAGTCCCAGTCTCATCCAAGGGAAAGTGTCTAACATCTCTAGGGAGGCAAACCTGAAATCAGGGATATATCCCCATACATACCTGTACCTTCCAAAGTCTTTGGTTTCTCTCTCTCCCAAAGAATGTTTGGAATCATATGTGCCTCTTTCTGAAGAAGCTGCTCCAGCACCAACTTTGCCCTTCCTCTGGTGAGACAGAGTCCCTTTCAGTATTCACTTCACCAATCAGGAGTCATATTGGGAGTCACATCTCCCATAGCCAATGAAGCTGCATGAAAATCTCTTCTGGCTTAGGTGAAAGCCTGACTACACACCTTTATCATTAAGTGGTCATATTCACAGAGAACATCTAGTTTAGATTTGGAATCTATTAAAGGCATTCCTTAAATTTCTCTTTGCCCTGACTATTCTGCACAGTATTTGGAGTTAGAGGCTCTAGGCTTCAATCCCAGATCTGCCACTTACCATTTTTGCAACCTTGGGCAAGTCATTAGTCCTTTCACCTCTCTAAAATTAATTTTCTTCATCTGTAAAAAGAAGAGGTTAGCCTTGCTGGTCTCAGAGGAACCTTTCAGCTCTAAACCTATTAGCGTATGAACATGACAGTTATATAACAGTCCTCTCACAGTGATTTTCTGCACTTATTCCTTTTCACTAAGGGTTCACTTTAATCTTTTTTTTTCCTTTTCCATTCTAAAATAGTCCCTTCTCAGATGCTGTCATTTGTTCTACCCAAAACTTTACAGGCACATCTCATAGAGTTGAGGCATTCTGTGAGTTTGTTTAATTGAGGATCTGTTAAGTGGTCTGATAATAGAAATGTTTGTGTTAGGTGTGGGGAACCTGCACCCTCAGAGTCACATGTGTCCCTCTAGGTCCTGAAGTGTGGATCTTTGACAGAATCTAAACTTCGCAGAATAAATCTTTACTCTTAAAAGGATTTGTTCTGTAAAACTGAGGACTCAATCAAAAGACCTTACCTTTGTCTTTGGCTAACATTTTGTTTTTAAGGAAATAGTATGTTATACAGGTATATGTAGATGTTACAAATAATTTTCTTTTGGGGGGGGCAAGAAAAATAAGGGCGCCAGTGCTATAGCTGCATTTCCTGTTCTGGGCATTTTCTATGCTGTGGTCAAACTTGATATCTTCCCTAGTGGTGATAGTAGGGACTGGGAGAGACTCAGTTTTCCAATAAAGACCATCACAATTAAGACTATTCAGATAGAGCCCAGACTATTTATGATAGAATAATTGTTTTCAAATTCTTCTCTATCATCCTGTGGGGTGTTTGAGAGCCTCATAGTTTACATGCTTTGCTAGATTTTCAGTTGATTAAACCAATGATTACAGAGAACCTGAATATGATGGATGCATCATATTCAATTCAATTCAACAAACATAAGTCCCTTCATCATGCAAAGGAATATGCTAAGTTCTGGAGATACAAAACCAAAGCTGAGTCAGTCCTGTCCTCATGTAGCTTATATTATAATGAAGTTAAAGAGATATACAGCAGTTACAAAAGTATATAAATACAAATAAATATACAAAGCAAATAAAAATTCTAATTTCTCATCATGGTGTGAAAGGGGATCCTGGTTTTTCAAAGGCTATGTCAGCAGAGTGCTAGGTCTGGCAGTTTTTACCATGCTGCAAAAGATTTTTAAGTACAGTCCTGGCAATGGAGTGAGCAGTCTTTCTCAGAACCAGCCTGGCTAAACCCGAAGAGGTTTATTGACCAGTAAGTAGGCTGGTAACTCAGTCATTCTTTGGCTATGGCAGCATGTGGAACAATGAAAATTACGAAATGGTTTTTCATCCAAAGGGCTCCTCTTTTTTCACTGATTTGTCAAAGAGTAGCCGAAAACTGGACAGAGGGCTCTAAGACTGTTTGTAAATAGGCCATAAACTTTTAACTTAGCCGTTGACATTCTGAATATGAGATCCTTGTCCAAAGATCAGTGAATACTCATCATATTATCGGCACAACTAAAGCATATCAATTTAACCCAAACCAGAAGACAGAAGGAAATTGTACTTAACAGAAGGACAGCTGACAAGTTCTCCCTAGAGTAGAGAGGCAAATAAAGGAGGGAGCAGTCATTCTTTATTGTAGATTCAAAGTCACTAAGAAATATCATTTGATGGGATAGTTGGTCCTCTCATATTGTAATGCTCATAATAAATATTTGTGAAAAAACTACCACAAAAGCAATTGCAAACAGTGTACCACTATCTATTGCAGATTATGAAGAGGTAAAGAAATCCTGCCGATAACTTTGTAAGACCCAGTTAAATCAGCATCACTTTGATATTGAGTGATTTCATTGCAAATATTGAACTAGGTAAAGAAGCTAAAATGGGTTGAAAATATAATATTTAAGTGGGTAATAAGGCACTTTGCAGGATCTTAAAGTGTGTAAGTCACATATGTTTACGTTGAGAAAAAGAACTGGAAGATACTAGACATGATGAACATGAAGTAACACCACGATGGAATTTATTATATTTTAATAGACAGGAATTCACTTATTACTGAAATCAAGTGGCTTTGTATGGTCAGAACATCAACTTTTTAGAGTAAAGATGAAAATGAGTACAAAGTTAATGCTATTAAAGCTACTACTACCTGACTTGTCTGAATTAGTTATAGGCAGAAAAATAGGTTATGGACAGAAGAAAGAACATACACACGAAGAAAAATAATTTCTTATAGAAGTTGAACCTCTTTTTCAAAAATCACCAGCAAGTGACTCAGCAACCACATCAGTCAGGTATTTCAGTAGCCTAGGATGTGTTTGTGCCTGCCTGGTGATTTAAACTCTTTGAGGGGAAGCTAGGCCCATTTCCTTATGTGTCTTGGATTCCAGTTTCTTCCAAGCTTCTTTTCTTTTATCCTTCAAGTATGAAGATCATGTTCCCTTGCATAGAAGACAAAGATGAAATAGAAATGGTCCCTTGATTATCAATTATTATCATCTGATCCACTCCCAAATGCATGCCTTTTTTATCTTCCGCTTGCCTCCAATATAGCTTAAAAATCTTTTTGCTGTTATAATTAACTCTTTGCAACAAGTTTTATCTCCTAGGCTTTAGTGTTCCCGATGTTACTTCTACAAGACCATGCCATACTTTCATTTTCATCCTCAGTTTTCTACCCCTGCTTTAATTTTCTTTACATGCCTTTTAAAAAATCTGGGTTGATCACTATGTATCTATGGAGTTCTCCTTAAACAGTATGCACTTTTCTTCCTTAAGGAAATAATTAGTCTTTATGTGGACAAATTTTGTTCTTGAGAGCATCCCATCCCTCTTGACTCCTTAGGCCATCAGATCCTATCTTTCCTTTCTCTTGATTCTTGGAAGTACATTCTCCCAATATCCAGGGTCCCTTAGACAACATTTGGCATCATCTTGCTTATGTATTACTGTTGTGGTTACTTTCTCCTAAAGTTTCCTTCATTTCTCCCTTGTTCACTTGATTCATATGGACTTTTCACAAATCATGGTGATATTAATATTTGACATCACTGAATAGTGTAGGGGCAGATATTTTAGTTAAACAGTTTACATTTTTTTCTCTTTATTTTTTTGTTACAATTTAAGTTCTGAATTTTCTCCTTCCTTCCCTCCTCACTCTGTGCTAGAGAAGGTCACCATTCGATGCAGATTTATAAATATCTGTAAAACCATACTACGCATGCTTCTTTTTATCAGTTCTTTTCTCTGGAGTTGTATAGTATCTTCCTTCATAGGTCTTTTATAGGTGACTTGAGTAGCTGTAGTACTCAGAAAATGTGGTTGTTCACAATTATTCTTTGTAAGCAGTTTATATTTAAAGGATAATTCTTTTTAAATCTTTGGGAGGGGAATATACCTATTATGATTGGTTTCCAAAGCCAACAAGTATGATCTATTCTCTTCTCCAGAGCCAACGGTTCATTTCTCTCTCCTCACTCCCACCACCATGAATGTAATAGAAAAATGCTTTAAAATTCCCTCCTCCTAATAGTCAGACTACACTTTCGAGGGCCTAAGGATGAGGAGTTTTTTAATAGACAAAATTATAAAAAACAAGTCAATCATAAAGAACCTTTCAATTTGTTGTCTGATTCATGAACCTGGTACAGATAAGGCCTTTCCATGCCTTCCTCGTGCCCCTCTTTCAAAGTCTCTCACACATGTTCAAATATGTCCTGACATGGAACTCTCCTTTCCAGCTGGGACTTGATGGGTAGGTGGGTGGGGGAATTCCCAGTTTTGTTTAAAATCTTAGTTGTGTTGTGGGTTTGGCCAGCATTTTTATGATTAGTTTTCTAATCATTGGTTTTTTTTTTCTTCCTGTACTGTATGTTGTATGATGACTCATCTGCATTGATACTGTTACCTTGGAAGTCAAATGTTTTCTTCCATTGCTGAAATTTCATGTACTAATAGTCACAGGTTATATGCAGGTTGTTTTTTTCAGGAAGATTTAATAAAATAGGAAATTATTTGATAGAGATTTTTTAAGTTGCATTTTCTAATTTGGGAATTAATTATTAAATAATAAGTTGTTATTCCCATCTCCACTAAATCCATTGTTTTCATATTATGCTGATCAATTCACTCCACAGAATTTATCACTGAATTTATATCACATTTTTATTTAGTTGGTAAGGTCTGTTAAAAATAGGACTGTTCGGGGCAGCCAGGTGGCAAAGTGAACGGAGCACCGGCCCTGGAGTCAGGAGGACCTGAGTTCAAATCTGGATTCAGACACTTAACACTTACTAGCCATGTGACCTTGGGCAAGTTACTTAACCCCAATTGCCCTGCCTTCCCTCTCCAAAAAAAAAAAAAAAATAGGAGTGTTCAGGATGTCTGGGGATGGGCAAGTTATGCTACTGAAGAAGGAAGAAAGCAATATAAACTCAATGATATTGCCTGTCTTCCTGTTCTTAGGCAGGGCTATTCAGGAATGTTTGCAGATATTTGGTGTTTATAAAGTTGCAGCATTTAAATTTTGATATAGTATGTGCACATTGTATTGCATCTGAGACAGATAAAGTTCAATTTATTGACTTAAATGAAACAGCACTTTTGTCATATGGATAATTCTAAGGAGGACGTTCTCTTTGCTCTGTGAACTACGGGTTTTTTATTTTTTGTTTTCCTTTTTCACATTAATATGTTAGGACTTGAGGAAGGAAAAAAAAAGTGAATTTCTCTTTTACTACTACATCCTTAATCCAAAATAAGGGATAACTAAAGAGAAAAATACAGTGTTCTGACCTCTCTAGTCCTTGCTGAATAATTTTAACAGATCTTTTGTATAATGATAGTGACTATTTTAACCAAAGTTATATGCTTCTTTAGATGTCACATAATCAAATACTAGATGAATTACATTTGTTTTCTTAGAACAGTTTAGTGTGTTTTACATAATGCAAATAAAATCAATTATTTCTGTAAAAAATAAGCATTTAGTTTATTAGACATTTGATAAAATTAGAATAATCTCAACTCTTTACATCATTTTGGTCAATCCATGGATTTTTCTGTATTATTCCTTATAAACTAAAAAAGAATAAAAACGAGGAATGTATCTGTACTTTTTGTGGAGCTATGTTTTAAAAAATTTTTTGTTGTAATTTCATGATATGTGAAATGCTATTTTTAAGACTCTGGCTCCATGACTAACTGATTTTTTTTTGTTTTTTGTTTTTCTTGATTATTTGAATTTAGCTCCTTTTTGGTTCAGGTGTGCTCGTGTCCCTAAGCCTTTCTGGGCCACAGCTGGATAAAGTGGTGATTGACAGAACCCTGGTGGGGAAGCTCATCTCCGACACCATCAGTGATGGTAATTACACCCTTGTGCAAATCAATTGCCTACATTAACAATAGAACAGGAGAAATTCTCTGTCAACAGGTAGACTAATTATTGCCACTGGAGATTTGCAAAACACAACAAGTAATTGCTTGTAATGCCATAGTTACCACCCTTGGGACCAGAAACAAATTTTAGACTAGTATTTTAATATCAAAGTTGATCTTTGTGTTGTCAAGAATTAAGTACATTTTGAAATCCACATCTGTATTTGGAATTTTGTCCACGATAGGAAATGTCTATAAATATGAAAACTGGGAATTGACAAGAATTTCTTTAATGTTTCTTTATGATGGTATTTGACAAATATTTGCTATACATATTTAATTGTATTAATATCGGTTAATTTTGTTATCAACATCATTGATATCTATGATCTCTCTCCTCTCTCTCTCTCTCTTTCTCTCTCTCTCTGTCTCTCTGTCTTTCTCTCTCTCTCTCTCTCTGTCTCTCTGTCTCTCTGTCTCTCTGTCTGTCTGTCTGTCTGTCTCTCTCTCTCTCTCTGTTTCTGTCTCTGTCTCTCTCTCTCTCTCTTTTTAACCAGACTTCTGATTTCAGTTGGTGTAGGGAATTTCCAATGAACACCTTCTGCCAATGCATATTGGCACTCACTCTGTGATTCCATTGGGCTTCCTGGGGATGATGAGAGGTTATGTGATTTGCTTAGGGTCCCATAACAATATATATGTCAGAGGCAGGCCTCGAACCTAAGTCTTTCTGAGCTTTTTGGTCTACTCTGATGTACACTAGAGATGTCAGACACAAATGGAAACATATTTCTGCATGTGCATATTGACTTAGAAAACCACATATCTATGTTGTATTTTATTTTCATTTATTTTGTCACACATTTCCTAGGTTTGGGCCTACATGAGCCCAAAGCTGAGAGTTTTATGCCTCTGATGTCTACCATATTGCCTCTCTCATAATGTCTTCTAATGATTGGAAATTTCAAAATGTTCAAAAACCACTAAAAAATGTATTTTTCCCATTATGTTGGTTTTCAAAAGAGACATTGTTAAACTTTCAATATTCCATTACAAAGTACATTTGGGAATTTGTTTTTGTCATTAATATTTTTGTTTTGAAAGTCTAAAATATATATGCTGTTAAGGCAGAGTAATCTCAGTATATAGTTGTATATTCAACCCAACTGCTGCTATAATCTTAATGCATGATGATATCTAAACATAATAGGGCACAAGAAGGCTCCATATATGCATATTTATATAATTAAGGAAGGAGCAAGGATAGGATTTACATGTTTCATAAATTGATATTTCATATCTAGCTTTTACTGTTACATATTTATGTGATTAGATTTATTGGCATATACAAAAGTAACTCTCATAATACTATGAGTTGAAGGAAAATTGCTGATCTGGGTTGGTAAAAGGAGTTCCATATACTGATGAAATCACAAGTTCAGGGCCACACCCCCCTCCAACCTTCTTATCAATCCCAACCCACCCTGTCAAAGTCAGATCCATATGATAAGGAGCTCTGTTATCATGAAGACTACTATATTTAAGTAAAAATAATACATATGTAACTATTAAAATTATGTTTGTTAGAAACAAGTTATGGAAAGTCTGATTTTCAAGTTTAAAAAGATTTTGATGAGAATTTTAGAAACAACTTTAGAACTTACGACCTTGTGTAGGCTTTACAGAGACCATGGTTAGCATCTTAAACTGGCATTCTCTTGTTCCTGGAGATATTCCATCATGTTTCCTGTACTCATGTCCAAATATCAGGACCAAGAAGAGAGCAAGGCAATAATGCAAAAGAAATGTGAAGTTCTCCAGATATAATATGGGAGAGTGAGAAAATGTCTAATATCTGATATTTGCTCATCTTTGTCCCTGCTGCCTCTAGGATAAGCTACAAATTCCTGTTTTGGCATTTAAAACCCTTCATGACTTGGGGTCAACCAGCCTTTCCAGGCTTATTTTACATTTCTTCACCTTATGACCTTTGAATTCAAGGCAAATTAGCTTGCTTGTCATTCCCCATACATGATGGGTCTTCTCCTGCCTTTGCACAAAGCTGGCATCCATATCTAGAAAACTCTCCCACTTTACCTTCCCATTGTGTGATCCCTAAGGTTCCTGCAACCCCTCAGCAACTATGGCCTACAAAAGGCTTTTCCTGATCCCCTTAAGAAGTTAGTGTTCCCAAGAAAAATGTAAACTCCTTGACTTTGGTTTTGTCTTTTTATCCCCAGCTTCTAGCACATAGGTATTTGATAAATGTTTTCTCAAATTGCATGTAACTCAGGAAAAAAGTGTGTTAGTAGTATTTGTTTGGGAGCGTTTACTCATACAACTATAACTTTACATGACTCTACTCTCATCTTTGAGGTCCCTTTACTTCATCATCCATTTTTCTTTGACCTGTGATTTCACTGGTCTAGGGCATTCACAAATTATCAACTCTCCTTTACCAATGTAGTTTGGAACTCACTTTGTTAATTGCCTGGGACATGGAGAGGTAAAGTTACTTGTATAGGATCACAGAGCCAGTATGTGTCAGTCAGGACTTCAACCCAAGTCTTCCTAACTCTGATCCTAGCTCTTTACCTAGTAAGTCACATTTCCTTGTTGACTTGAATTTTTAAAAATATTATTATCAATAATTGCTTTTGTGATTAAAGATATATCCACCCTATGGAATCACAGAGAAGTCTTTTAGGAATTAATAAGAAAAACTCAGTTATATACTTTCAGATTTTCAAATAGTTTTCCTTGCAATAATCTGCTGACTAGTAATAGGAGTAGTATAGATAAACATTTCTATTTTGTGATAATGATAATGAGTCCCTTGGGCAGCAAGGAGATCAACTTGGTCAATACTTATAGAAATTAATTCAGACTATTCATTGGAAGGACAAGTACTGAAGCTGAAGCTTAAACAGGATTCATTGGAAAAGACCCAGAAGATGAGATTGACAGATAGTGTCATGGAAGCAACAAACATGAACTTGCACAGATTTTGAGAGACAATGGAGGACAGAAGGGCCAGGGGTACTCTGGTCCCTGAGGGTCACAAAGAGTTGGAAACAAACTGAATCAACAACAACAGCAAAGACACGTGACATTCTTATAGAATGTTTCCAAAGTCTTGGTGCACCTTTAAGCTCTAACTTAGAACTTGTAAAGTTTTGGAACACCCTACATAATACTTCAGGAGGTTGGAGCTGCAAGGTTCTCTAAGTGCTTTAACACATCATCACATTCAATCTTCACAGCAACAACCAGAACTAAGTACTATCCCCATTTTATAGATACAGAGCCCTAGACTCAAAAACGTTAAAGTACTATTCCATAATCACAGAGCTAGTCAGTGTCAAAAGCAGGATTCAGACTCAATTTCCCATCTCCAAGCCCTGGGCTCCCAGTTTCTACTATACAATATTGTCTTTATAGATACAGAAAATGAGGATCATACATTAAGCAAGCTCCCCAGAGTCATAGAGTTAATACACAGTGGATCTGGGCACACAGCTATCTGGCCGTCAGGTTTAATGGTCTTCTAATTTCACCACACTCCTCTCTACCATATCAGTATACTACTATACCTATAAGACATTAATAGACTGTCAGTTTAGTGTTTAATGTTCAGATGATTTTCCCCTCAAAGAGGACTCTATTGTTCTTGACATTTCAAGTATTTTTATTCTTAACTGAATTATGAATAAATAAAACAAGTGGGTGAGTGAGCCAATAAAAGTGTCAACACAAACCCCAGTGAAATATCTCTTCTTGCCTCTCTGTACAATGTCATTGTTTTACAAGTTTATGATAAATCACTTTTGAGAGATTCTAGACTGAATTTTCTTTTCATAAATAACTCTCTACATATAAAATTAGATTCAAATATATTAATTTTATTTAAGCCTCCTAAGACATTAATGTTGAAGTATTGATATTTAGTTTGCAGCATATGAGAAATGTTCAGGTCATTTACTAAATTTTCAAAGATGTGTTAATTCTATACACAGTTAAAAACTATACATTATGATAAAAAGATAAACTTGTCCTTGTCTTGGATTAAACAATCATAACTGAGTCTTGTGGAAATTATTAGCATAAAGGTAAGAAAACATCACTGTTGAACCAACAGCCCTACTGATTTTGTTCAGTTTGTACCACCTACCCCCTTCACACAAAAACCATGAGAATAAACAAGATGCGATTTTGTTTCTCAAAGGCACTATAATTCTAAGGTTGCTATTAATTATCAAATAATGACAACATCTGGTTGATTATTTGCCTACGATTTCCTTTTCCTTACAGCATTTTAGTGCAAAGGAAAGCTTCCATATTGTAGTGTTAATTTCCATATGTGTATAATCCTTGACCTCTCTGTTGACACTGCAAACAAAAGTAGCGGTGGTGGTGATGATTTTGTCATACTGAAGCCTCTTCACTAAGAATTAAGCAGAGGCTACCAACTCCATTTGTATCTTGAAGTCATCTTTTTTCATTTAAGTTTTTTTCATTTATACCCAGAATAATACTCTCTCTTGGGAACCAGATAACAATATGATTCCTTGGCAATTCTCCAGCCTCCTATAATTGTATACATCCACTGTTGTTCCCTGGCTTTTACCAAGGGGTAGAGGAACAAAATAATATGCATAAAACTTTAAATGACCTCTTATTCCTGAGAATAAAATAGTATTCCTCCATTCTGTGTTATTATTATTATTTTATATAGCACGTATTTTTGAATATCATTTATTTGCTTCTGCTATTGAATAAAGTTAGTTGGTTGTTTTTGTTAATACTCTATCATTATATCTGATTAATTTTGTGTGCATCTCATTCCTATTATGATTTATGACATTCAGCTTTCCTGACCCCAAAGGAAAGTGTCTTTTTAGCTCATTTAAAATAGATAAAATGAAGTTGGTTGAGATCATTGGTCTCTAATCACCTATGAATCCAAGCTGGTGATGTTGTTATTTAAAGGCAGAGATTTATAGTTTCAGATATTTTCATTTAGCCAAATGAAGAGTCACATTGAAGTGATTTAAGATATTATGAAAACTTGATCCTGAAAATTACTCTTTTTTATGCAATTTCAGTAGAAAAACATAACTAAGTTGTGGATAAATTAGTAGCCCATGAAATTATATTATCACATTTATTTGTCTTCCAGCTATTCTCACAGACAGTTTCATCATCTTGTCATTTTTGGAACAAAATAAATTGTGCTATATTCAATTTACTAAGAAGTTGGATTCCCCTGATATAAACAAAAGATTTGAAAAACTTTCCACCTCAGAGTACAAGGTAAAGATGCCAGTTAATAATGTTATTATTAGCCACTAGAACTTGTTAGAGCAGCAAAAGGTTACCTTTATTTTCTATTTATCATATAGATTGGAATGCATATTAGGAAATAAATGTTATATGCATGTATACATACATATATTATCTATCTCCTTTGGGATGTTGTGTGTATATTGTATATTAAATTTTATATATACATGCATACATACATACACACATTCATATATATATATATATATATATATATATATATGATATAATAATGAGATAGTGGCCTGGTGCCTAAATTTGTTTCAGTAAAAAAAATGCTATTATTGACCTTGTTTTTATTTTAACAGTAACAGTCTAATAACATTTACATAAATTAACAGAACTTTTGGAAGCCAAAGACTGATAATTGAGAAAATTATACCTAAACTCTTCAAATATTCTGGCTTTTTTACTAACTACAGTAGACATACTTTTATAATCTTTCCTAAAGCCATCATCCTACATAGGCCAGGAAGGTCACTATGGTCTCTATTTCACAGTATAAGAAAAGAAAGGAAGGGGAAAAACACTTTCAAAGGATAATAGAAAAGTATAGTAAAGGAAGGATGTGCAGACTCCTTTAATATGCCTGGAGAAAATATGAAAAGAAAATTCCTTCATATGCTAGTAGTATCTTTCCTTTGCTAACTCTGGGTAATTTGTTTTCTTATATCAGGGACTTTACTACTGTAAGGTAAGATTTTTATTTTAAATGATGTGTTTAATTTAAGTTTTTACCACATTATATTTTAACTTGCTTGGGCGGAATACTCTCTGCTAGGATGAGTATCTAATACATTTTCCAGGCTGTTTCAGTCCAAGGCCTCCTTTCAGCACTGACTTGTGTTTGCGAGATTGAGCCAACCTCTGTAACGTTGGATTTGAGACAGTTCACTGTTCACCAGGAACTGAGCTGATACCTACTTTCCTTAAAAAAGATGCACACTTATGCCATATTTATAGCACCTTTTATCAAAGAGTAAGATTTTTAGAAGCCACCACTTCTATAGCCAGAAACTTAAACTTTATGATTTTAGAAGAATGATATTTAGCCTAATACTGTACTTTAGACTTATTTCATAATTTTTCTGACTATTGACATAACTAAATGGATTTAGGTACTGTGATTTTTTTTAAATAGAAGGAAATATGTTCCTTATGAGCTTTCAAGTGTGGCAGTAAATCAGAATTAACACCTGCTATCCTAAATTGATTGTTAACTGAATTTTGCTGTTTATCAACAGTATGGAGCTTCTAAAAGATTCATTTGTATAGTATCAGCTTTTGTTCCTAGAAAAACAGTGGTAATCATTAGAGATTGTATTTTGTTTAGCAAAAAATGAAAAGGTATTAGTGTTTTCTGTGGGTTACATCTTTATATCAGAATGGCTAGCTATGGTCCAGCATTGAAAGTTATATAATAATTCATATGAGTCACTTTAAAAGAGAAACTAAGTCTTACATTAAAAGTACTTTTAATGTTAACGAATAAATTAATGCATGACTAGTTTCCATCAGTGAAGTATAGCCAGATGTCTTGTAATAATCTTCTTTAGTGATGGATGGCTATTTCTTAATGGCAATAGAGATAAATTATCAAGATATCATACTCTCCTATGGACTTCACTGTTTTGATGAATCCAAGATTTCATCAGTTGGAAAACGTTCCATCACTACAGATCACAACCCATCCATGACATTTCATTTTATGCAACTTATATCCATATCTTTCTATAAATCCTCTATAGAGGATTTGTCCAATACACTACAGGTCTTCCTTTGGAATTCATGCCATCCTTCTGTCACCTGGCTAGCTAACTTTTTTTCCCAGTGTACATATTCCAATGAACTAGTTCTGAAAAACAGACTTAGGATTGAGTCCTTGCTACTCAAGAGAGGTGATAGTTATTTAGTTACTTTCCTGTTTGAATTTCTGTCTTTGAATTTAGGGAATACAAATTTTCCAAAGAATTTCTAGAAATTCATATTTTTCTTCTAAAGATACTGATTTCATTTTCTAATGGCCATTGTGTTTTTTTTTACATCAGAAGTAAACTAAGACAAAATAATATTAGATAATTATGCAAGTTTAAATTTATACTTAAAAGCACAAAACACATATAAGCTTCTATAATTGTCCATTTGAGGTTTTTTTGGTTTTGTTTTTTTTTTAAAGAAATTGCTTAAGTAAAAGTGGGGACTAAAGTGTGATTATTTCATTATTTTACAAATTTGCCATACATGAATTCTTTTAAATGCAAATAATTTTTTGGCAAAGAAAATTGTAGGGTAAAAATATTGAAACTATTGACCTGTAACAAGTTTTTCTTTCTATGGCTTTTTAATCCATTTCAATTTACTGAACAGTGAGGAAACAGTACAAGGAGTTAAATGTTTACCATGAGAGAACAACATTGGTAATTACTTTGATTTCAGTTCCTTTTGATGTGTATTCAGAGGATGAAGAGGTCAATAATATTATGGCCATGCAAATAGAAAAGGGTTCTTTTTGACCATATTTTTTAAAAAAGCAAAGGATTATTAAAGCATTAACCTTGATTTTAATGGCCTTGGTTGAGTGGTGAGATCACAATTTGGATGAGCCTGATTATTTACTAAATACAATACATAAATGCAACGGGTTCTTAACACCCATTGCACTCTGGCATTATCGCATTACTGCCATCCTTTGTTGCCTTGCAGACAGGAATATGAAAGCAATCTGTCATGTAGTGAGACTGGCTCCAGAAGCATTTCTCTGATAAGAGGACCCCCTGCCCTTTGCTAGTGTCTGGTCCAGTAGGCTTAGCCATGCGCTTAATCCCCAGAAAGTGGTTCGATTATTGCTGACCAGCAATGGCAAGATAGTTTTTTTTTTCTTCCTAGCTATCAACCTTCCATTAATTCCTTAAGCAGAAATGCAGTGCAATCTATATTTCCTTGGCATGTGTCACCCAGATGTGGTGCACTGCTCGGGTTTTCAAATAACCATGTTCCAAAATAACATAGTTTGAATAATAAATTCTGCAAATCCTTCCTGAAAAATAGAAGCACAGTCTTTATGAGCTGCATAAAGTTTATGATCGTAATTGTTTGTTTCGATCATGAAGCGTCTGTGTGTGTGTGCATGTGTATGTATATTTGTAAATTCCCCAAGCTGTTTGCAAAATATTTTTTATTCTTTTATTGCCTTGGGTCTTTTTCTCTTTTTCTTTTTAACTATTAACTGTTGTGTCTGAAACAGTCGTCAGAGGTTTCTGGTCAGCAGCACTGAACTTGTCATTTCATATTGCTGGTCTTAAATCCTGTGTGTAGGTCGATGCTGTCAAGCAACCATGACTGTACATTTTGGTATTGATTAGAGTCACTGCAGAAAATCCCTTCTGAACCCACATTGTTCCTTTTTATTCCTTTGACTAAAAATGGGCAAATTTTGAGCATTTATCTGTTTAGATATGTCAAAGGAATTTAAAAAATTCTGACACACAGGAACATATTTAACAGGTATTTTTATGTGCATTTATATATAATCTACATGTTTAGAAGACAATTTAATTCTCATATTTCAAAGGGTTTTCCCCTAAAAAAAATATTTCTTTTACTTCCTCTCCTTTTTTTTTGGGATACCTTAGATATCCTACCTGGAAGTACCTGGCCCAGTATCCCGGAGAATAGTACGTCATCTAGCTATCAACTGCATTCAAGATATGGCCATTTGTTGGTGGGAAACAGCTAGTGATGATGTCTGGCCTTGGTCTCCTATTTCTAGTGAAAAGGACAGAGCCAATTTATTCTTACTAGCTTGTAGCCATGGAAGACTGGAGGTAAGATTCATTGTTTTATTATTCTCAGTCAGTTCTGGTAATGGAAATACTTGCAACTGAAATGTATTTCTATAAAGTATAAAATGTATGGATATATTTTGAAGACTAAATATGATAACCTTATAGTGTTGTGACATCATCTCTCCTGAAATCGGTATCATTGTTATAGTAGAATCTCTCCTAAATGCCATAATTTATTTTCTTTTAAAAAATATAACCTTTTAAATAAAAATTAAAATAAATTAATTAAAAATTAAAATTAAAAATAATAACTTTTTAAAAATATAGCTACATATGAATGGGAAGAGCAGCATGTCCCCATACATTTCTTACATCACCTAACATTTCAGTCTTTCCATAATTTCATAATTGCTTTGCTATTAATTAACATCCTCTTCAAATTTTCAAAACTTCTCCATCAATTATATATGTATATATGTGTATATATTATATATGTATATATTACATAATATAGACATATAATATATATAGTATATATGTATATATATCAACAAATATTTATTGATACTTCTAGATCACAAAGTAAGCAAAAGATTTAGAGCTGGAAGACATCTTAGCAATTGTCTGATCCAAACCTTTAAATCCAATTTGATATTTTTTAAGTGCTTACCACGTTCAAGGTCCTGTACTAGAGGCTGAGAGTACAAAGGAGAAAAAAGAAACAGTTGGTATTTTATGAGGAAGAAGGAGGAGGCAGAGAGGGATCATAGCTGGAGATACTAGGGAAAGCTTCCCGGAGAAGATGGCACGTGAACTGAGCCTCTGAGGTTGACAAGGATTCCACAAGGCAGAGATGAAGGAGAATATTTTCTGGTTTTGGGCAAAGCCTTGCATGAAGATGTGGAATTGGGATATGGGATTTAAACTTCTGGAACACATTTAATCACTTTGGCAAGAACATAGAGTTTGTACGAGAGAGTGGTATGAAATAAGACTGGAAAGGTAGATGGGGACCAGACTGTGGAGGGCCTCAGGAATTCATATTTTGTCTTATGGGCAATAGGACCCACTGAAGGTTTTTTGAGCAGAAGAATGACATAGAATCAGGAAGGTTATTTTGGCCATTGGATAGAGGATAGATTGGAAAGGAGAGAGCTTGGAAGCAGGAAGGCCAGGTAGTAGGCTATTCCAAGAATCTAGGTGAGAGATGATATGATCTTGAAATAGGAAGAGTGTAGAGCAGAGTGAGCATCACAAGACGGTGGAGGTAGAATCGGTCTTGTCTAGTGATTAAGGTGTTTGTGTGTTGGGGGAAGGAGGTGAAGAATAGGGAAGAGTCAAGGATAACTGAAGTCATGAACTTGGGTGATAAGAGAATCACAAAATCTCAGGTTAGGAAGGAACCTCAGAGACCACATAGTTCAATTAATAGTAGCTAAATGAAAATCTACTCAATGTTGCATATTGTTGAGAATGAAGAACTTGCAGTCAAGAAGATTTAGGTGCAAATCCTACTGCAAATATATACTAGTTGTGTATGCCATTCTGCCTTTGTTGGAGTTGCCTGCTGCACTGGGGACACTGGATGCTGTTCTCTCCTTTTCTTCTTGTCTGGTTCCATGCTTTTGTTTCTGCCTGACTGGGCTTATCTCCACTGTATTGATTATCTCCAAACTGTCCTGTAAATATCTTGTTTGTACATAGCAGTTTGCATGTTTTCTCCTCATTAGTACCTTAAGGGCAGTGATTCTCTTTTACCTTTTTATAGCATCTCCCTCCCAGGGTTGTTGTGAAGATAGATAGTATTTATCAAACACTTAGCATGGAACCTGGCACACAGTGAGGGTTTAATCAATGCTTATTGTTGACTGACTGAACTTTTTCATGATTTTTGTCCATCTTTCCTGAAGTCCTAGACAGGAAGAAGGAAATTATGACTTTACTTTTGGTTTTCTTCATCATTGTTCCTTCTGGTGCATTTTAAGAGATTTCACAAGGTGGTGTTGGGAGACCAGGACTCTTCTACATACCAATATTCCCACAATCCCAAAGGATTCTGGAGATAGAATTGGGAGCCCTGAAAACATGGAAGTGACTGTGGGTTTTTGAAAGCTATTCCAGTGTAATCTAGGTTCTTCCAGTAGCTTCCATCATGCTATAAAAAGATTTTGAGCCTGGCATAACGTTGTCTGCTTTTTGAAGACCAGCTTAACCAAGTACAGAGATGCTCATCAGGCTGCTTGGAGATGAATTCCTTGGCAATGTCAACTCATGCAGTGAAGGAAGACACAAAATGACTCTTATACCTTTGTGGCTGGCTCTTATACCTTTGCTTCCCCAAGCAGCAGTGGTGGCAGAGTTGTAGAAAATGAGGCAAAAGGTGCTAATAATAGCAGGTTTTAGACTATCTACAAACATTAATTTAGCTTCTAGTACTCCAAATGTGAGACCTTTGTCCAGTGTCCAACAAGGGACTTATTACTGGATGAGCTAAATTATTTTAACCTTTATATTTTCATTGTAAATGAAACTGGAAAATAGGAAGAAGTTGTAACTTAATGAAGAGATGACTCACAGGCTTTCCATGGAACTGGAAGAGTTGGTTTCTAGCATCTAAGGATAGAATTATTATTTTTTTTTTTGCTTTTTAGAGGTGGAAAGCAGGGCAATTGGGGTTAAATGACTTGCCCAAGGTCACACAGTAAGTGTCAAGTGTCTGAGGTTGGATTTGACCTTAGGTCCTCCTGACTCCAGGGCTAGTAATCTGTTCACTACCCCGACTAGCCACCCCAATAGTATTCTTTCTTATGGATGGTTATATGACTCTAAGTCACTGTCCAGTCTCTGTATTCAAGTTGAAGATTATGCAGAGAGCATAGAAAAATACACTATAAGAGTCCAGAACATGCTACATCAAAGAATTATGGAGAATAGGGAAGAAAAGAAGAAGGGCTCAACTTCCTTACCACTGTTGACAGCCATTACTGACCAACTACCACCAACAGGCAGATGGATACAAAATGCCTGGGAGTGGCAGCACCTCCCAGACCACCAGTCTTGCTTCCAGCCCAGTCCTCACTGCCATCATCTAGGGAAGGCAACGCTTCTGGAGAAGGAACCAGCCAACTTCATGAACTGCCAACTAACTTCAATCCATAGGAAAGAAAAAACACACCTAGCTGAAGCAGCAAGCACCCTGAGGGAGAGATTGGTGGTAAGACATCAGGTGGTAAGGCCAGGCAAGTCCTACAGCCCCCACCACTTTGACCGCCATCTCCTTTCAGATCATAATAGAGATAGCCCAGGATCCTGACCCTAAGAACCTCAGGATTAGCAGTCCTTCCAGACCAACCGCACAATCATCATCTTGGCAGGCAACTCCTGTATAGGGTGCAGTCCATCTTCTGCTCCTGCAGGTGCTACAGTCATAGCTGTTGAAGATCCTGAAAAGAAGGTTCTTGCCACCAGAGTCCTTGGTACTTTGAAACGGTTGAACATCAGAAACTGATTTGATTTTTCAGTGGAAATGACATTAAAGAAGTATTGCCATCTCCTTTGCCCATGGGACCTTTCCATATGACTTGCAGCTGACTTTCCATAGATATTGTCTCCTCCACTAGAATATGAGCTTCTCGAGAGCAGAGATTATTCTTACTTTTCCATTTATATTCCACAGTGCTTAGCACAGTCCTTTATACATAGTAAGGCTTGATACGTGTTTCTTTTTCATTTGTTCATTCATTCATTCATTCATGAAATGTAAAAGATTTTATAAAAAAAACCATGTAAGCAAAAAATGATGGGCAGGTCACACAGTGAGAGTGAGGAATAACTGGTCAACAGTCCTCATGCTCTAATGGAATCCTCATAACACTGAAAGAAAGCAACGAAGTCCTCTAGTACATTAATTTAACCCCTGTGAGAAACTTTTGGGAAAATATGTTAAGGAGATACCATAGGTACAGAGGCATAAATGGGTCGTGATTTGCATAATTGAAGAAACTGAAGACCATACACAAGGGTTGTCTCTCAAGATGATGATCGGGGGGCTGTAGGACTTGCCTGGCACATGTTATCCCCTGTCTCGTCCTCAGGGTGCCTGGTGCTTCAGCTAAGTGGGTTTTTCCTTTCCTATGGATTGAAGTTAATTGGCAGTTCATGGGGTTGGCTGACCCCTTCTCCAGAAGAATTGTCTTCCACAGATGATGGCAGTGAGGACTGGACTGGAAGCAAGACTGGTAGTCTGGGAGGTGCTGCCACTCCTAGGGATCTTGTACCCATCTGCCTATGGGTAGTAATTGTTTAGTAATGGCTGTCAGTGATGGTGAGAAAGTTGGGCCCTTCTTCTTTTCTTCCCTATTTGCCATAATTCCTTGAGGTAGCATGTTCTGTACTCTTACCAAATTTCCTTATCCTCGAAGATTGTTCTTAGGCTAATACTTGTGTGTTATTATATCTCAAACTTGTGAAAAAATGCAGTTGACTTTTTATCGGTGAGGTATCCTAGAATCGCTAAAGTACTTAGAGCAAGTTATGAACTATCTGGAATTGAATTGTTTGAGGACCATCAAATAAAATATTTCATCTGTTATCTCTGTGCCTTGTACAGGCTCTGCCCAGTTCCTGGAATGCACTTATTCCTTATCTCTGACACTTAGAATCACTCGTGTCTTACAAAACTCAGGTCGTGCACCGCCTTCCATGTGCAATCTTTCCTGATTTCCATCCCCACCATCTCCCTGCTAGTTGCTGATATTTCCCTCAAAAAAATACCTGCTGCTTGTTTCGCATGTATTCGTTTACATAAAGTCATCTTCCACTCCCCATTCCCCACCCCAACATAAACTTCTTGAAGGTAAGAAAATTTTAATTTTTGTTTTCGTGTACTTTTGCAGCATCAGGTAGGCGCTTTTAAAATGTTTGTTGATTTATCAGTTGGCTAACCTAGCTCAACTTGGAGAGATCCATCCATTAGTCACAAGGTAATCAATTTTTCAAGTCACAATAACTCATGAAGACCGTAAAAGAAGGTAAATAACAATCAGGATCTATATTATGTGAAGGCATAGTGGTTGAAGTCATAGATCCTTATAACAAATAATGAGTTCAATTCCAGATCTTTTGCTTTACTAATTTGGTCATTTTTTGTTTTTACTGTATTTGTTGCTTTTGAGCATCATATTGTATGAATCATAATCAGGTTTTATTTCTGTATGAGGTTATTACCATATTTTCTTATACTTGAAGATAGTTCTTAGGCTTAGTAGTTAATGCTTATGTGTTATTATATCTCAAACTTGTGAAAAAATGCAGTTGATCTTTTATAGGTGAGGTATCCTAGAATCATTACAGTATTTAGGATGAATTATAAAACATCTGGAATTGAATGATCAAAAGACCTAAATACAGGGGTGGCTAAGTGGCGCAGTAAATAGAACACCAGTCCTGGAGTTAGGAGGACCCGAGTTCAAATTTGGCCTCAGACACTTAACACTTACTAGCTGTGTGACCTTGAGCAAGTCAGTTAACCCCAATTGCCTTGCCTTCCCACCCCCCAAAAAGAAAAAAAAGACCTAAATATGGAACTGAGGATAATTTATTCTAGTTGTCACATTATCTTCTAAGCTCGATGAATGAGAGAGAACCAATATGGTCATGATATATCACAAAGAAAATGAGGAGAAACAGAAATGAAACTGAAAATTTCTGCAGATTGAACTATAAATATACAATAGACAAGAAATTTGCTTTTGAGGAATTAATTTCTTATTTTAAATGAGTTAACATAAAATATATTTTAATTTCTCTTCATTGTGACCTTTATACATAAAACCATTTTTTTCTCTGAGTGCATTACAGGTCCCACTAATTAAGGTATATATTATAGAAATTTATGATGTGAAAATAAAGTAGCAGTTTTCTTAAATCCAAAAAATAAATCAAACTTTTTTTTCATTCTAAAAAAGATAATTCAGTCACAGAGAGATTATTTCTATGTTTTTTTGTTTTCTCTTTTATCTCATTAAGCCAATTTTTTGCTTAGAATCCACTGTTAAAAATCTTATTTGATTCACTATGTAAGCATTATCCATTATTCGCTTTGCAAAAAGAAAAGGATTGCAATTATTTTTGCCTTTGCATTTAAAAATTTGCTGTATGGACACGTCAGTGTTATTTTATATCTGTAGAGGAAAGGGAGAAAATTCTCCTTAATGTTCTATAGCAGAGAGGTTTAATATATATTAAAAGATCAAATCCATTCTCTTTAAGTATTCTGATTTTTGAGTTTTCATTTTGGTATTTGATTGCCTTTTGACTTTTATTCTGATTATCTAGAGAAGTCCATTAACTACTAATAAGAATAAAATAAAAATATGCCCCAATTCTGACCTTTTAGATGATATTTTAAAATGTTTGTCATAATTTTGTTAATATTAGTACCTTATATCCAGGTAACTATCTATGGTTTACAAAGTGTTCTTCACAGCAGCCAGGAGAATGTAGTAGATTGTGGTAGAGTCCCGTTTTGCAGAGATAGAAATTAAGACAGTGACTTCTGGTCAAGATGGCTTCCTGAATGGGAAACAGATTACTTGGGTCACACATATGTCTCTAGGAAAAATCTGAAATTCACATCAGGATGAAGAATGATGACAAAATCCAATGAGAAACTACAGTGAATTCTTCTACCTACAAAATTGGAAAGAGGGGTAACCAGCACAGCCAGCACCAGCGCAGGCAAATAAGCCAGCAGCTTTTCAGCAAGACCAGCAAATGTCCAGAGACACCTGTAGCCTGAAGACTTTGTTTTTGGAGAGATAACAAGAGTAAAAGACTTCCTGAAAAAGTTCCATGAAGGTCAGAAAGCCCTGGGGAGCAGTGGTGGAAAAAACTTAAGAGTGGAAGCCTTGGAGGCCTTTGAGAAACAGCTGTAGAGTAGGACAGTGTGGCAGCTTTCATATCTAGGTAGACCAGGTGTCTGGGCCTCCAAGTACTGTAACTTCTGTTCTGAGATGAAAGAAAGATCCTGCCCTCGGAATCTCAAAGATCCTGGGGACTTAATCCCAAGGGATGGAGGTCAATACAGGAACCCAGGGAACAAGAGCAAAACCAAGCATACGTCCTGTCTTGTATTAAAATAATGCAATATTGATCAATATAATGATCAACAATGTTTCCTAAGGACTGATGAAGAATATTGTCCATTTCCTGACAGAGAAAGATGATGGACTAATATGGAGAATAAGTAATACATTTTTGCATATGACCAACACAGCAGTATGTTTTATTTCACTGTGCTTATATGATATGAGGGTTTTGTATTTCTCTTTTTCCTCCCAATGGGTGGGGGATAAGTAGGAAAGAGAGAAGACAAATGTTTGAAAATTGGAAAAAAAAATGTAGTAAAAGTGGGGGAAAATTATACAACATTCAGATCCAGAGAAAATCACCTTCTTCTTGGACACTGGATTTTTCTTAATACAACCTAAATTTACATTAGTTTTATTGATTGCCATATCACATCAGTGACTCCCACTGGGCTCACTTGTCCACAAAATCCTCCAGATATTTTCCAGACTGTTTTCCAGCCGCACCTCTTCTACTTAGGAAGTTGAGCTTTTGAAAACTGGTATAAGTTTTTGTATTCATTCCTATTAAATCTCACCTTAATAGATTTAACCCAAAGCTGTAGCCTGCCAAGACCTTTTTTAATCCCAGTTCTATTATTCGATGTGTGAGCCATCCCTCCCAGCTTGGTGTCACCTGCAGATTTATTGAGCATGCCATCTGTTCCTTTATTCAAGTCATTAATAAGAATGTTAAACATCACAAGGCCAAACACAGATTCCTCAAGGCATTCCTCTGGAGACTTCTTTCCAAGCTGATATTGGAACCACCAAAGACTATTTTTTGGACCATTTAACCAGATCAGAATCCACTTAATTGCACAGTCTTTTAGATTATAGGGTGATAAATAGACCTTTGCTCTAGGATACCAACAACACTTCTTTTTATTCAGATGCAGCTAAGTAGCACAGTGGATAGAGTACTGGACTTACAGTGAGGAAGACTTGAGTTCAAATCCAACCTCAGACACTTACTACCTGTGCAACTCTGGGCAAGTCATTTTGCTTCTATCTGTCTTAGTTTCTTCAACTTCTAAGCTCTCCCAGGGTTCTTGTGAGGTCATTTCTAAAGTGCTTGGCACAATGCCTGGCACATAATAAATCCTTCTATCCTTCCATCCTTTCTTCCTTCCTGCCTTCCTTCTTTCCTTCCTTCCATCCTTCCTTCCTATAATAATAATTAAGTATAACAACTAGTTAGCTTGAATAATTAGTTAAAATAGTAAACTACCTTCAACATGTCCCATATTTCCTATCCTTAGGTGAGTTTTCCTCCTATGTATACACGTGCTCTCTCTCTCTCTCTCTCTCTCTCTCTCTCTCTCTCTCTCTCTCTCTCACACACACACACACACACACATACACACACATACACACACACACACAAACACACATGCATGCACTGCCTTTTGGTTTGAAGGTCCCTGTTTCTGCCCCAGATCCTTTTAACTAGGTTTTTTCTTAAAAAGTGTATTTGAAGGTACTTTTTGTGTTTCTTCCCCTAAATGGGTTTTGTGAAGTTTGTTCCAGGCACACACACACACATACATACACACACACACACAAATGTAGTTATGACCACATCTCTTTATCTTTTCTATGAGGATAACATTGAAAGCTTTATCAAATGCTTTGCCAAAATCTAGGTAATAAACCATGTAGCATTCCCTTGAGAGATCTAACAACAGAGGTATCTTTATTCAATGCCCTCTGAATATTAATTCCAAGTAAGGCACAAAACATAGAATGGTACATTTGCCAAAGGCGTTTCCCACCCACATGGATGTCCAGCACACAATCCAAATCAAAAAGACATTTGCCCTATAGATGGCGAAGTCTGTCCAATTAAAGGAATTACTTTTCCCCAAAATTGTAATTGGCTCCCTTTCTTAGGGAAAGCCTTCACAAATGTTCACCTTTAATGTCTTGAGATTTACATATCTTTGCAAACTTTGTTTTTTTTTTTCCTTTAGGCTACTAGAATTTTTTTAGTTCTTTATTCTTGAACTTTCCATAACATTTGTCACTACCAACTGCCTTTTACTTTTTTGTGCATTCTCCTTTCCCTTGGTTTCTAAGACACTATTCTTGTGGGTTTTCTCCTCTATTTCTCTCTTCTTTTCTGTCTCCTCCCCCAGTTCTTCTTCTTCCTTGCAATTCTTAAGGTAGGCCTTACATAAGGTTCTGCCCTTGACCTTCTTCTTTTAATCTCTTCATATTAACTATCAGTCATCTCATCCACTGCCATGACTTTAACTATCACCATTATGTAGAGGGTTCCCAAAAATATATATATGTCCAGAGTTGAGCCCTCTTCTGAGCTCCAGATCTGAATCTCAAATTGCCACTAAGACACTACTACTTAGATCTGCTACCTATATTTTAACTCAGTGTCCCAAACATACCTTATTCTTTTTTCCATTGAAACTGTGTATAGGGGGTGGGTGGGCGCAGAGCCAAGATGGTGGCATAGAAACAGGAAAATTCCATGAGCTCTCCCCACAGCCACCTCAAATACCTATAAAATATGGCTCTAAACAAATTTTAGAGCTACAGAGCCCACAAAGTGACAGAGAGAAACAAATCTCCCACTGTCCATGGCAGTGCACTGGAAGCCAAGCCCAGCCCCGCAGGAGCTGCAGTTTTAGCCTCAGGGCAGGCTCAACCAGGAGGGCCAGAGCAGACCTCAGGAGAGTGAATCAACAGCAGCTGTGGCAGTTTCCAGAATTATCAACCCATAAATGCCAAAGGGTAAATAAAAGGTCAGTGTGGAACTTTGTTGGAACTGGTGGAGGGTGGGTGTGGAATGCAAGAGCACCTTCCCATATCGCCCCTGGGGCAAGAAACTACAGGGGCACAGCGGCTATGCATCCACTATGGGGTTGCTTTCAGAGCTTCTGGCCTGCAGATTGTAGGGGGACCAAGGGACAATTCAGCGGGTAATCACTCTTGCTTTAACCTGCTTGGATCTGGATTGCTGTTTTGGGTAGAGGTCCTGAGGTGTCTGATCAGTGACCCAGAGCTTGTGGAGGCTGCAGAGAGGGCACCCAACTAATAGCTCCAGCAGCTGTAAATCCCAGCAATTTGGGACAAAGCTCTCCTCTCTGGAAGCAGAGTTCCACTGTGGCAAAGAGCTCAAAGTCAAGTAATTGAGTGGCAACATGACCAAGCAAAGGAAGCAAAGGAAGTACAGCAATCAAACCTTAGATTCCTTTTTGGGGGACAAAAAGGATCAAAGCATGGAATGGGAGGAAGACAATGACGTCAGAATTCCTGCATCAAAAGCTTCCAAGAAAAATATGAATTGGTTACAGGCCATGGAGGAGCTCAAGAAAGATTTTTTTTTGTTTTTTTTTTTTGGAGGGCAGTTGGGGTTAAGTGACTTGCCCAAGGTCACATGGCTAGTTTTTGTGTTAAGTGTCAGAGGCCGGATTTGAACTCAGGTACTCCTGACTCCAGGGCCGGTGCTCTACTCACTGCACCACCTAGCTGTCCCTTCAAGAAAGATTTTGAAAATCAAGTAAGAGAAGTGGAGAAAAAATGGGGAAGAGAAATGAGAATGATGCAAGAAACTATGAAAAGGGAGTTAACAACCTGACTGAAGAAAATAACACCTTAAAAATAGACTAAGTCAGATGGCAGAAGAGGCTCAAAAAGCCAATGAGGAGAAGAATGCCTTAAAAAGCCGAATTTGCCAGATAGAAAAGGAATTTCAAAAGCTCACTGAAGAGAATCATTCCTTCAGAATTAGATTGGAGCAAATGGAAGCTAATGACTTTATGAGAAATCAAGATACTATTAAACAGATCCAAACAAATGAAAAAAATAGACGGCAATGTGAAATATCTCATTGGAAAAACCGCTGACTTGTAAAATAGATCCAGGAGAGATAATTGAAAAATTATTGGACTGCCTGAAAGCCATGATCAAAAAAAGAACCTAGAAATCAACCTTCAAGAAATTCTCAAGAAAAACTGAAAGAATTCACCAATCACCTCTTGAAAAAGATCCCAAAAAGAAAACTCCTAGGAATGTTATAGCCAAATTCTTGAGTTGCCAGGTCAAGGAGAAAATATTACTATCTTCCACAAAGAAACAATTTTAATATTGTGGAAACACAGTCAGGATAACACAAAATCTAGCAGCTTCTACATTAAGGGACTGAAGGGCTTGGAATATGATATTCTGGTGGTCAAAGGAGCTAGGATTAAAACCAAGAAGCACCTACCCAGCAAAGCTGAGTATAATGTTTCAGGGAAAAATATGCTCATTCAATGACATAGAGAACTTTCAAGCATTCGTGATGAAAAACCTGAGTTGAATAGATATTTTGACGTTCAAATACAAGAAGTATGAGAAGGTAAACAGATAAAAAGAAATCATAAGGAATTTATTAGAGTTGAACTATTTACATTCCTACATGGAAAAAATGATCATTGAAACTTTTTTTTTTTGCTTTTTTTTTTGAAGGGCAGTTGGGGTTAAGTGACTTGCCCAAGGTCACACGGCTAGTTTTTGGTGTTAAGTGTCTGAGGCCAGATTTGAACTCAGGTACTCCTGACTCCAGGGCCGGTGCTCTATTCACTGCGCCACCTAGCTGCCCCAATCATTGCAACTTAATGAAACTTTTCTCAGTATAAGGATAGTTGAAGGGAATGTAAACGTACATATACATGTATGTATACATATATGTTTATATAGGAGGATATATGGGTGTATAAATACATATGTGACTGTGTATAGGTATGTGTACAGGTATACATAGACAGAGAGCATAGGATCAGTTGAATAGGAAGGGTTGATATATCTAAAAAATCAAATCAAGAGGTGAGAGAGGAATATAATGAGAGGAGATAGGGAGAGAGAGAACTGTTTAATTATCTCATATAAAAGAGGAAAGAGAAAACTATTACAATGGAGGGGAAGAACAGGAAGGCAAAAGAGAAAGGGTCAACCTTACTCTCGTTGAATTTGGCTTAAGGAGGAAATAACCTACACAGTAATTTGGTTATCTTATCCTACAGGAAAGTAGGGGGTAAGGGGATAACAGGGGGGAGGATAAATGAGAGGGCAGATCGAGGGGAAGGGTAGTTAGAAGTACACACTTTTGAAAAGGGACAGGATAAAAGTAGAAAATAGAACAAGTTGGGGAGCAGGATAAGATGGAGGGAAATATAGTCAGTCTTTCACAATATATCCACTATGGAAATGGTCTACATAACTACTCATGTGCAACCAATATTGAATTGCTTATCTTCCCACTAAGGGTGGGTGAGGAGAGAAGAAGGAAAAAAATCTGGCATTCAAAGTTTTAAAATCAAATGTTTAAAGAAAATTATTATTATTTTACATGCAACTGGGAAATAAGATATACAGGTATTGGGGTATACAGATCATCTTGCTCTACTGGAAAGGAGGAGGGGGATGGGGAAGGATATAGGAGAGAGCAGATTAGGGGAGGGAGTATTCAGTGGGATTGCTGTTTTGGGGTGGTGGGCAGGGGAAAGACAGGGAGAAATTTTGTAACTCAAAATCTTATGGAAATGAATGTTGTAAACTAAAATAAACAAAATTTTAAAACTGTGTATCTGCATGTGATTATGTCTGTTAGTGGCATCACCATTTGTCCAGTATCCTGTATTTGAAATTTTGATGTTGTCTTTGATTCTTGCCTCTCCTTTACTTTCATGTTTAATTAGATACCAAGTCCTATTACTTCTAAGTGCATATTGTCTCTTATTTCTCTCATCCATCCCCCCCTCTTGATTCACTCCATCACCATTACCACCAGCTTCCTAGAATCTCACAGTCACCTTACAGATTTTCCTAATTCCATTCTCTCCCTATCGAGCCATCCTTCCCAGCACTGCCAACCTCTTCTTCCTAATGTATAGATCTGGTTATGTTACTCCTTTCTTCAAAAATTTTGTGTGGCCCCTTTTGACTTAACAAATAGAGAACAAACTTCTTTTGCTTGGCATTCAATAATATTGATTAATAAAGTGGTTTTTACCTATGCTGCTTGAAAATGCACAAGGAAACTGAGGATCATAGAGGTTGAATGACTCATCTAAGTTCATACAGTTAATAAGCGTCAGAGCTAAAATTCATTCTCAGGTTCTTTGACTTCAAATAAGATTTTTTTTTGGGGGGGGAAACCAAAGTATTTATTGAGCACCTATTATATGTTATGAGATACAGTAGACATACAATAAAGTCCCTGCCCACAAGGAATCTAGATTTCACTGAGGGAAAATTTTCACAAATGCATAAATACAAGCTATGTTGTAGAACCACAGCATATTTACATTTAACTGACATGGATTTAATCTACCCACCATTCCACTCAGTGTGCATGTGCTCTAGATCAGTGTGAGATGGGAGACATGAATCTGCTGTTCTCTAAGTCAGTCCTAGTTTCTCAGCCTCAGTTCTCAACTTGGGAAGAGGCTCACTAGCCTGACCCAGAGGCACGATAGAGGACTTCAACTATCCAAACATATGCTAGCATTTTCTGATGTCTTTCTGCCAAAATCAGACATTTCAGTTTACCCTAATTACCCTTTCATCCTTCACAATATAAACTCACAAGAAAACGTTTTTGTTTTGTTTTTTCCTGGATCTGATTCTTGCTAAGAGGAAAGAACAGGGATTTTTTTTTTGGTTGGGGGAGAAGAATGAAAACAATGGGAACTTGAGGCAAAAGAATTTCTCCCTAGAGTTGGTGATAGGAAAGGACATGCCGAGCATAATCTGATTTGCATGCTAGATTCCAGGAGAGCAGACTTTAAAGGGTTCAGTGGAAAGGTAGGTAGGAAGCCATAGACTACAATGCTATATAAAAAGTCAGCCCAGGAGGGGTAAGCTCTCAAGGATTACATTCTGAAGACCCAAAGGGAAATAAAGCATTCTAATGAAGAGGGAAAACTGGAGTTGTCTGAAAAGACACGTAAATACACAGAGAGCTCACTAAAGCATCTTACATTTTTAAAAAACTGTATAATGAAGATAAAAGTAAAGGCAAGCAAAAAGGAACGAATATCAGGTGTTAGAGCTTAAAATGAGTTGAGGTTGGCAAGGGCTTAAGGACATAAAAAAATTTTTTTTAAACTATATTGAAGGAAAAGGATTCATACTTCATCTGGGCACTAAAGAGCCTGTCAGAGCAAGAGTCCTCATCCCCCAATCTCCTTTCTCCCTCCCAATTGGCCACTGACTCCCCTTATCAATCTCCACCCCTACAGGATCCTAGAGCACCTGTCCTAAACTTCTCCTCAGACTTACTTCCTAACGGGGATGAGCAAAGGCCCTAGAAGCCCCTTGTCCTGCATTGCTGCTGATACAACTTGGATCCATCGATCATCCAGCATTTTTTAAGCACTTACCACATACCAGACACTGCGCTAGGCACTAGGGACATAAATACAATAAATAAAGTAATCCCTACTTTCAAGGAACTTATGCTTTAATGGGGGAGATTAAAATTTGCCTTGCTACTATATCCTATATCCTCTGAGCTTTACCATCTTCCCTGAAGAAGTGGCACAGGGGATAGAGCACTGGACCTGAGATTAGCGGGGCCTGGATTTCAATCCAGCCTGACATGCTTACTGGTTGTGTGACACTGGGCAAGTTAACTTCTGCTTTCCTCAGTTTTCTCATCTGTAAAGTGGGCATAATAATGATACCTACTTCCCATGGATCAAGTGAGACAATATTTGTAAAGCTCTTACACAGTTCCTGGCACTTGGTATGTGCTCAATAAATCCCTTCCTGAAGCTGAACTTTTTTTGTAAGATGTTTTGTCTCTCTTAGTATATGAGTCCTCTGAGAAGAAGAATTGCCTTGCTTTTATTTTTGACACTCCAGTGCTTAGGATTATACTTAGCACTATGCTTGGGACCTGGTCATTGCTTAATAAATACTTTCTCCGTGAGTCATCGGAGAATGGATAGGACCACTGTTAGGACACAAGATATAATGATAACCGAACAGAGAGAGGGTAGGGCTGCCCAGTTCATTTTGCTTTCCTTTGCCTACTAGAGACAGGGAGAGAAAAAGAAACAGAGATTTGTGCTCATAGGAGAACAATTGTGAAGGCAGAAAAAAAGACTGATGTACAAGGTATAAGATGGAAGGAAAGATCACAAAAGTAATGGGAAAATCTTGGATCTTATTAATACTGCAAAAGGTAACAGAAAGCATCAATAACTACTGACCCATAGACTTACTCTTCCCTCTATAGAAAATCTTTTTTTATTTTTTTATTTTTTGGCGGGCAATTGGAGTTAAGTGACTTGCCCAAGGTCATACAGATAGTTTTTTTGTGTGTTTAGTGTCTGAGGTAGGATTTGAACTCAGGTCCTCATGACTCCAGGGACAGTGCTCTATTTACTGTGCCATCTAGCCACCCCTCTATAGAAAATCTGTATGGGAGTCATCAATGCACAGCCTGAAGTCCTCTTAGATAAGGGCATTCATAAAGAACAAGGTTTTTGCAAGCAGTTTTCAACATTGGTCTACACCTTTATCATCTCTCAATTAGCTAAAACAAAGTAAGATCCCATGTACTTATTATTAAAAATTAGATGAGGTACAAAGCAGGGAGGTATATGCCTTCCGTGTAATTAGAGGAGTCCCGGTCAGGCAGAGATTCCCGACAGATGGTGAATAGATCTGGCTTGCTCTTGATTCTGGCAAACAAGAGTTGCCTGGGATGGGCAGGCATGGATGAGTTGCCAGTTGATGATATCACAGATGCATTTGGGTTTTAGATTATCAATCTAATGTCCTAAAGATTAGTACTTACTAATTCATACCTCAGTTTGCTGGCAATTTTGTTTGTGACATCCTTTTTTTTTTTTTAGCTTTTCTCGTTTATGTAATACTGCAATAATATTCTGATTCCTCTTGTTCTTGAATACCACACCCCCATATGACTGTTAATTTGTGATTTGTCATTATCTCTCTGAAAGATATGTTAGAGAGTAATTTAATTTTAAAGTTTCTCTTTTCTCATATTCTTTCACATAAACAAATTGATTAAATTGGCAACATCCATTGGTTTTTGGGTTTGGGAAATAGTTTTGCTATTGTCTTTTCTTTGGTTCTTTCTAGAGATGTATGTATAAGGCATGCTGTTAATTTATAGTACAGTAGTTCTTTGATTAAGATACTGGGGCAGCTAGGTAGCACAGTGAATAGAGCACTGGTCCTGAAATCAGCAGGAGCTGAGTTCAAATCCAGCCTCAGACACTTAACACTTACTAGCTGTGTGACCTTGGGCAAGTCACTTAACCCCAATTGCCCTGTCCCCCCCCAAAAAAAGAAATGCCTTTACTGTAGCAGCCTCCTAATTGATCTGCCTGCCTTAAGTCTCCCCTCCCTCTAGTCCATGAGACACATGGTTGCCTAATTAATTTCCATTAAATTCCAATCTTACCTTGCATCTCCTCTCCTTGCTAAACTCCAGTGGGAGTTTTATCCTTCAGGATAAAAAAAAATAACCTCTTCTGTTTAGCTCTTAAAGCCTTTCATGGCCTGTCCCCACCCTATTCATCCAGCCTCAGTGAACATTACCATCCAGACAGGCTGGTCTTCTTGCTGTTCCTCACATTCCTCCGGTCATTTTTGTACCTTTGTCCTGGCTACCTCCTATGACGAAGATGTGTTCCCTTATTACCTCTGCCTCACAGACAGCTTCTCTTCCTTTTACTCAGCTCATCCATTATCTTTTCCATAAAGCCTTTCACGATTCTCTCAAACACTCTTGCCCCTCCCTCCCAAACTATCTTGCATTCAACTATTTTGTACCTATTTGTATTTATTCAGCCTATATTCATACTGTATGTTTTCATTTGTAATTCTCATTTTCCTCTGCCCCCATTAGAATGTCATCTCAGGGAGCAGGCGTTGCTTCGCCTATTTCTTCTGGTTTCGCCAGTGTCTGGCACATATTAGGTACTTAATAAGTGTTTGTTGATTGATTGATATCCTTCTTTTTGATAGAACTCCTTTTTAGGAAGTCAGATATTACTTTGATTAGCATTTAATTTTTTTTTCATTCAACACATATTTACTGAATGCCTCTTATATCAAAGGCAGTGTGCTAGGTCTTGTGAGGTTTACCAAGCTTGTACCTTGAAGGCATTTGTAGTCTATTAAGGATGATGAGACTAGCACACAAGTAGTTTTTCTGCAGGAAGGGTCTAAATTTCATAAGAAAGGTAGAAAGTGTTATAGAAATTCAGAGAACAGAGAGATCACTTTTGGCTTAAGGATCAAGTAAGGTTTCTGAGAAGAAGTGGTATTTGTACTTTCTTTTAATCTTTATCATGTGATTTCACAAGGGAGGGAGAAAAAGGGCTTCCATCAGAGACAATAATATGAATAAATTTATGGAAGTGGGAAATCAGTGGTATGTTTGGGCAACAAGTGATCTCATTTGACTGGAGCATAATGTATGTTTAAGGAAGTCAAAGGAGATATGATTGGAAAGATAAATTTGGCTTAAATCGTGAAAGGCCTTGAATAGAAGGCAAAAGTAGGCAGTGGGGAGTCATTGAAGATTTTTGAGCAGAGACGTGTGCTGGCAGATTTATCAGGCACTAGTGTGTAGAGAGAAAGTGGTGTAAGATGCCCTGTAATTCATCTTCTATGTATCAGATATAAAATTTTATTTTAGAATCAAAGTGTTTTAGAGCTTAGAGTTGGAAGACAGACTTCAGAGGCCATCTAGTCCAACTCAGCCTTGAAAGAATTACCTCTATAATGTTCCCCCAAAGAAGTCATCCAACCTTCTATTAAAAGTCTCCAGTGAGATGGACAAATGAGGTGAATGAGCAACTTTCCAATGAAGCAATCAATTATCTTGAAAAAATGATCCAAATTGCTGAATGCAAATTAAAACAACAGTGATATTCTACTTCATACTTATAGCCTAGGCAAAAATTTAAAAAAAAATGACAGTTGTATACACTAAGAGAAAGTAGACAAATGAATACAAGGTGGGTGGGACAGAACATTTCTAGAAAGCAGTTTGGAACTATAACCAAAATGGTCACTAAATTATTGACTCAGTCATGCTACTACTAGGCCTTTACTTTCAAAAAGGTGAAAAAAGACAAAAATGTACAAAAACATTTATAGGATCTCTTTCTGTGGTGGCAAAGATTGGGAAACTAAGGGGTAGCCATCAGTGAGTTAATGATGGAACAAATCATGTATAAATGTAATGGAATTTTATTGTACCATAAAGATGATGAAAGGAATCATTTCAGAGAAACCTGGGTGGATTTATATGAACTGATGCAAAATGAAGTGAGCAGAAGCAGAATAATTTATTTAGTAACAATGACTTTTTTAAAAAAAACAACTTTGAAAGACCTAAGAACTCTAATCAATATAATGACCCACTATGATACCAAAAGAAAAGATTAAACATGTTACCTGCCTCCTGACAGAGAGGTCAAAGTACAGAATGACACATACACTTCTAGAACGTATACCTAAGAATGTATGCCCTATGTGGGAATTTGTTTTACTTAATGCAGGTCACATCCAAGAGTTTTGTATTTTCCTTTGATTTGTGGAGGGTAGTACAGGTGATGGGGCTCCAAAAATGGGAAAAAAAAATGCATAGAACACTGGTTCTCAACCTTCCTAATGCTGCGGCCCTTTAATACATTTCTTCATGTTGTGGTGACCCCCAGCCATAAAATTAGTTTTGTTGCTCCTTCATAACTGTAATTTTGCTACTGTTATGAATCATAATGTAAATATCTGATATGCAGAATGTATTTTCATTGTTACAAATTGAATATAACCCACAGGTTGAGAACTGCTGGCATAGAAGAAACAGAACAAAAGTCAATAATAAATATAGTCAAGTAAGGCAGATTTGGAGATAACATGTTGAATATATTAGAAAAGCTCACTGTTCATAAAATATTCATGGTTTCATATATGGTCTTTTTTTCTGTTCTTTGTATATGGAAATACTCACCTTATTTGATGTTAAGTCCAGAATTTCTTTTGAATATTTTATTTTTTTCCCAATTGCATGTTAAAACAGGGGTTTAAAAAAATTTTTTTTAAGTTTTGACTTCCAAATTCTATCCTTCCCTCTCCCTCCCATTCCCCCCAAAGCAGTAAACAATTTGATTTAGATTATACATGTGCTATCATGTAAAACATTTCTATATTAGACATTTTGTACAAGAAGGAAGAGAGGAAGGGAGAGAGAGAGAGAAATAGCATTCAGTATTAGTTCTTTCTTTGGAGGAAAAAGCATGTTTCATTGTGAGTCCTTTGGGATTGTCTTGGATCATTGTATTGCTGAGAATAGCTAAGTCAATCACAGTTCTTCATTGTATAATATTGCTATTACTGCATATAATTTTCTCCTGGTTCTGCTCACTTCACTTTGTATCAGTTCATGTAAGTCTTTCCAGATTTTTCTAAAACAATTCTGCTTGTCGTTGCTTATTGCACAATAATATTCTGTCACAATCATATATTACAGTTTAGAAAAGTAACACTATTTAAAAAATATAAAAGAAAACCTCCAATGACACGGCCATTCCACTTTTAAATAATGCTTAGTATTAGGATGGTTTTCTGATATTGAATCTCCTTTTAATTTCCCAACCATTACTCCTAGACTATGCAGACCAAGTCTAATTCATCTTCCACATGACTACACATACCTTTCATATTATTTTGGCCTCTGATTATGGAATTTCTGACCAAGATATCGGTCATTGGGACACATCCATTTCAATAAAGAGATATTTTTGTGCCTGCTTTTACTTTTTAGTTTTGAGTTTTGTTCATTTATGTTTATATGCACATATAAATACACATATGTGTACATATATGTATGTACTTACATATATGTATATGTGTGATTAAAATGAATATCCAGTATTCTTAGATTTTTTTTTTTTGCTGAGAGGCAGCATGCTATAGAGGAAAGAGCTTTGAACATCATTTTAGGAAACCTGAATTCAAATCCACCCCGAATTTAGCTAGTCATGTGACTTTACTAGATTCTTGCTCCTCCCCTTCCTCCTCTGAAAAATTTAAATAACGATATTTGCACTGTCTACTTCCCAGGGTTATCAGGAGGAAGGTATGTTATAAATCTTAAGTGTTTGGCATATACAAATTATTATTTATTAACTCCCTGACATGGTTATTATAGGAAAAGTTCTTCATCACTCTCAAAATGCTATATAAATGTGAGTTACCATCACATTCTTCCTTTGTTATATTTTTTGTTCTTTCTTGTTTTGAGAACAATTAGTACTGATGATAGCATCGATTGAGGATGATTAGTATTGATGACAGTATTGATAATACATTAAATTGGTTTTATTTACAGAGTGCCTTTACATTATTTTCTTTGATCCATACCAAGCTGTGAAATAGGCAGAAAAAAGAATTTTTCCCCCAGATAAGGAAACAGATACCAAAAAGAATTAATTTCCTGAGTAACATGACTGATTCCCTCCAAGCCTGCCACCTGGGTCATGTGAGTTTGAGTCGAGTGCTCTTTTCCCTCCATAGTGCTGTCTAACTAGTTTGTTCCTTTTGTTACTAAAGTATTTTTTAAAAAGTTCCTGTGGCACCAATATCATCAGCCTACAATAGTCAGTGGGTCTTTACCTGTAATTTTTTTTTCTTACTTTAAAAACAAATTAATGATTATTTTTGATGACTAACTAGGGTAGAGTCTTTGCCCCAGGACACTGGCGTTCAGGGTGGCAAGCTTCCTTCCTGAACAATAGGGAGTCTGGAGAGTAAAGGCAGATCATCTTCCTGAGAGTTTCGTGTTTTGTGGTCCTCTACCTACTTGTGTTACGTGACTTTACCCACTTCCCTTATAAGTCTTCTCTAGGGTCATATTGCCATAGAATTCTTTTTCTAGGGAAATACTCTCCCTCTGCAGACCCCAAAGGGGTGCGGCCAGGTTTCAAGGTTGGGGGACAACAAAATGTAAACCTCTTGAAAGCAGGGACTCTATTTTTTGGACTCCATATCCCTAGTACCTAGCAAAAAGTAGATACTTAATAACTTTGTTCATCAATTGATGACTGATTGATTGATGGGCTACCCATCTTCTAGCATCCTAAAACCACTACCACCCACTCCTACCCCCCCCTCCCAATTTAGTTGTCTTCCATGCTCTTTTCTTGCACTCTTCTCTGTACCATTGCCATCACCACTATCATCACGAGCTCCCAGGAGAAAAAAAATTTCCCTGAAACTTACAGCGTCATATTTACATTGATATTCTAAACAAATGATCTCTTCCCTACCTATCCCAAATAGTCATTAATATTTGCATTCACGTATTTGATAACAAGTATGCTAATGGGAGACTGTGGTACAGTGGAAAGAATACTAGCTCTTGACTCAGAGGACCTGGGTTCAAATCCCACCTCTGAAGCTTACTACCTATGTGCCTTCAAATTATTTCACTTCTCTGGGTCTATCTTTTTCCTCCAAACAAATAGCATTAGAAATTTTGGTGCCATTTCTATTTCTTTTGCCTAAAATAATCCTCATACGTAGACTATTTAGTTTAATCATGCATTTAATACATAGATGTTTGTTGATCTTTTTATTTTATGCTTTTTGTAAACCTTCCCAAAAAGATTAAACTGATATATTTAATGATAAACTTGATTTCTGCTATTTTATTTTTATGTTTATATTTTGTATTGCTGAGTTCAAATTGGGAAGTGAGTGGTTTCTAATAAGATGCTAGCACACTAGTTAATATACAGCACATTATGCAATGAAAGAAGAAAATAAATGTTTATCTGAATATACTTTTTTTCATACAGGTTCTGAGTTTCATCCGTACAGAATGGAATCCACTTGATGCTAGCTTTAGCACTAATCAGCCTTATCAGGTGCACACAGTAGAGCACTCCATCAGTGTAGACAAAGAACCCATGGCTGACAGCTGCGTTTATGAGTGTGTTCGGAACAAAATCCACTGTGTAACAGTCACCAGAATACCACTACGATCAAAGGCCATCAGCTGCTGCAGGAATGTCGCTGAAGACAAACTAATTCTAGGCTGTGAAGATTCTTCAGTCATTCTTTATGAAGCCCATCGAAGAGTGACTCTGTTGGCTCAGGCTGAAATTTTGCCTACATTCATTAGTTGCCACCCAGGCGGGGCCATCCTACTAGTTGGAAGTTCCCAAGGGGATCTGCAGATTTTTGACATCGCACTATCGCCTGTTAAAGTGCAGCTTTTAGCAGAAGACTGCTCACCAAGGAAGACCCTGCAACTTAGTAAACATTTCGATGTCTTCAGTAGCCTTATTCAGATGCAGTGGACAGCTCCTCTGTTCTTTTCTCAGACTACAAACAGTATTGACATTCATGATCTCCTGTTCCTTAGGTTTGACAAAGGGCCACTGGGGGTACTCCTGTTTAAACTAGGTGAGTAAAAGAAAAGGAGAAATTGTGAGTTAAAGTGTTTCTATTACTGGTGTTAGAATTAAGGGTGTAAAACTATTCCTATAATACATTCACTTTTTGATCAAATCAGTCTAGGCTTTATCCTTTCTACATGTGGTTTCATTATGAAGATTATTTCATTCATATCCCAACAGAGACTTCAGACATTTATCATAATAATTACATTGATTTGTGTACTGCCATAATCAGAATTCCTGAATGTTCAAAACTGAAATTAATACAGTTCTCAACAAAGCATCCCAACCAAAAATGTCTTGAATTTTTAAAATAAGTATGAAATATATCCATTTAAAAAATCCTTCCAATTAAAAAAATAAAAAAATTGAGACTACTTTGATATTCTGATAGATCTGTAACCTTATAAATATGAGTTTTTCACCCATTTACACAAATTGTAAATCATCCATATTTTCTCATCCTGTGTAATTCTTCTCCTATCCTCTCAGAAATGCTTAGTACTGGAAACCTTTGCTAGATCATTTAACATTTAAGCAACAACAATAACAGTGACTGATATTTACATAGTGATGTAAAGCTTACAAAACATTTCCCATACATTGTCTCATTTGGTCCTCATGGAAACTCCATGAAGTAGAATATGGCAGGTAAATTATCCCCACTTTGTAGATGAGAAAACTGAGGCTCAGAGAAAAGTAACTTATGTCAGGCTGCTAGTGTTCTAATAAGACTTTGAATTTGGGTCTCTTTCTGACTCTAAGTCAAGACTCTTTCTCGTAGACCTTGAAGGGACCTTAGAGACCCAGTCTTTTTTTCATTAAATAGATGAAGACATAGGCTCTGAAAGATCAGATGATTTACCTATGACAGTTTATCAAGTCAGTGTTTAGAGCCAGGCCTTTTGGCTTCCAGTTTAGTGCTATGGTGCTGTCAGTGATCAAAGCTGAAGAATAAATGACAAAACCCAAAATGAGAGAGATAGATAAGCATGAGAAGAAGGAATAATTATGTGGCACCTACTTGTGCCAGCATTGTGCTAAGCACTTTTACAAATATTATCTCATTTGTGCTATAATTATTATTACCATTGTACAGTGGAGGAACCTGAGACAAACAAAGGTGAAGTGACTTGCCCAGGGTCACGTGGCTAGAAAGTATCTGAGTCTAGGTTTGAATTCAGGTTTTCTGAGCAAAGGCCCAGCGCTTATCCACTCTACAAATGGCATGATTATCACACATGATACTTGCAAATTAGAAGTTGCAAACAGAAAGGAAGTACATTTTAAAATTCTGACAAACTTAGCCCCTCTTTTTACAAATAGTTTTATGAATCTCATTAATTAAATAATTGCCAATGCAAGCAAATATATTAAATTTCCCTAAGACAGTGACTTAGGCAATATGACAATCATTTTTAGGTCTTGAATTTAAATTAATTTATTTCATCTGACTTTATTAACCTAAAATAATAATAATAATAACTAACATTTACATAGCACTTTAAGATTTGCAAAGTGCTTCTCATTTGAGCTAAGAGACAATTATCTATTAGTCAACAGACTTATTGTACCGTAGTTGACCATTTTTCCAAATAATAGAAAATGTACCTCAATATACCCAAAATGTCATTGTTGTCCAAGAAGAATGTTGAGAAGGTAAAAAGAAATGTGTCGAGTGTCACTTATTGTAAGATAAATAATCCAGCCCCACTTTGCCCAACAACAGGTTTTATAGTTGTACAGCTCCACATTCAACACAAAGTGGATGTTTGATGTTTTACATGTTGTCTGTTACAAAAAAGAAAATACATCATCTAAATGACCCAGTTAACTATTAAGCAAAAGGCTCCCTGCCCACTATACCTAGCTTTTCTTCAGTCCTCCCTTGTGGGACTACTCACAGCAGCTTTCCAGAAAGCCCAGCTCTCCCTGCCTATCTCTAGCACATTTATGTTCTTACTAAAGCAAACAAGCTCTCAGTGCAGGGATTTAGAGGCCTTCCTGCTAATTGCCGGCTTGTAGACTTAATTGGACTATCTCCCTGGGCACTATTCCTAAATCAATTAGGCAATGAGTTGGCTGTCACCTCTTTTTCCCAAGAAGGTCTCTTGAAAGCCTAACATCCAAGAAAAACCAGGCCTCCCAGATGGGAAGATGGTGACCTCTCCAATTGAAACATATCATTTTAAATTTGTTTTCCTATCATTATGAATTTTGTAGGCTGGGGAAATGTTCCTATCTTGCAGCATCTTTTAAAGGTCAAATTATGCAGCACTGCATTGATACTTATCTTTCTCTTTTGCCAGTTTTCATGCATTAATAAGGTTAATAACTACTATGCTGTGATTAGTCATTTTTTTCCTTTTTCAGAATAGTGAATGCATCAGATCTAACACCTAACATCTTTTTTTTTTTCTCCACAAAAAGTTACACTGAAATAAAACTAAAGACTTAACATTTATTAGCATCTGCTCTAGTTGCAGTACATGCATGCTTTTCTTGTACTAACCTATTTCTAAATCTGGGCATTCATATGGATTTTTCATGTGTAAATTAAGTCATTGCAAACATAAACAGGTAGTTGCATGTACACTTTACTCAGGGCATATTTATGAGGTTGGGTTGTTTTTTTTTCAGGTGTTCATTGTGCAAACCTTTGGAAAATTTGACATTAAAGGTGTGGCCTACAATTTAGCTGTGATTGACCAGAATTTAAAAGGGAATTTTTTTTTTAGTCATTAATGTGGTAGAGCCAGGTTGTAATTTGAATCCATAGGTCAGTTGATTTCACCACAGAGAAAAATTCATTTTCATTGCTACAGACCACTCCCCTTAAAACTGACCAGACATCTCATATTTGCCAAGGCACAAGTGTGAATGATGCCCTCGGTAAAAATTTATCATTGTTACTGGAAGAAAAAAAAAGTAGCCAAGGAGTATGTGTTATTCCACAAAGAGTCAACCGTGTTGTCTTAATATAAAAAGGGCAGGATAATGTATTGTTTAATATCGTTAAGCCTTCGGAATCTCTTCACCTAAGAATTATAACTGTCTTCGTCATCCTCAAAAAGAACCTTCAGAACTCATCTTGTTCAACATAAAGCAGAATTAGGAAACTACTTTCTAGTAAAACTTTGGCCACATTAATCCATTACTTAAAGACTTCCAAAGATGGATAACTCCCGAAGCCCAAGGGTGATGACCCATCCTACTTTGTATAGCACTAATTGTTAAGCACTTTTTCCAGTATCTGTCTGTTTCTCCTCATCTTACCTTTTGAGACCAAGCAAGCCTGACTTCTCTTCCACATAACCACCTGTCACAGACTTGGAGATAGTTATACCATCAACCTCTTAATCTTCACATTAAACATTCCACATTCCTTTAATAGATTCTCATAAGGCTTGAATTTGAATCCCCTCACCCTCTGATCAGCCTCCTCTTTATGTAGTCGAGAGTACCTGTGACCTAGTGGAACTTGGTTTCACTGGTTCAGTCAAAGTCCCCAGAATGTATGTGTGCGATGCCATAACTGACCGGAAGACCTGGCAGCTCCACCTTCCCAGCTGCCATTACATTTTGACACAGTTGGTGTTGTTTCTTGGCTCCCTACCCTTCATTCAATCAATCATTCATGAAACATTTATTAAGCACCTATTAGGTGTAAGCCCCTATGCTAAGTGCAGCCCCCCTCATTCCTTCTTTTTAGGCAGTTCAGAGAATGCCCTCATTTCAATGATCCCCACTGTAGCGTCCTACTGCCTTCCCTCACTGGTGACTGAGATGTACTAAATTAGCACTATTTCAGCTATTGGTCTAAAAGCTCTATCTAAGTGAGTCACTGACTGGCTCAGGGCCCATGACCCAAAATGGAATCACGTACATCCCACTCTGCATCCACACCACTCACCATATGCCATCTGGGGAGGCAGGGACAATGGAGTCCCCACACCTATAGGTATTCCCTCCCTATTGGTATCAATTCCTTTCCTATGAATGCTACCCATGGGTGGCAGTGTTGCTCTTTGCGACCAACTTCTTCCCCTTTTGTCCCTGCAGTATCAATGCACTTTGTAAAATGTGGCTCTTGGGGAGAATATGAGGGCTGATCAATAGACAGTCTATAGGGGGGCCGTCACATCCCTCATACTGTACGTCAGTGAGCTCTCCTTAGGTTTTCTTGCTGCCTTATCTTAATTTAGCTAATCTACAGAGTCCACTAAAATCTACAATCACTTTTCACATGCTCTATCATCTAATCCTGTCCCTCTCATCCTATACATGAATAACTGAGTTTTTAACACTTAATTAGAGGCAGCTATGTGGCACAGAGGATAGAGTGATGGGCCTGGAGTCAGAACCTCAGTTCAAATCTAGTCTCAGACATTTATTAGCTGTGTGACCCTGGGCAAGTCCCTTAGCCTCCATTTGCCTCCATTTCCTCAACTGTAAAATGATAATCATAATGCCCCCTACCTCCCAGGCCTGTTGTGAGGACCAAAAGAGATGATATTTGCAAAGATCTCATTATAGTGCCTGCCACGCAGTAGGTACTGTATAAAATACTCATCTCCTTTCCCCTCTCCCCCAGCCCAAATGTAAAACTTCTCATTTGGCCCTTTTGAGTATCATCCTATTGAGATATACCATGGCAGAGTAAATAGAAAGCTGGCTTTGAAGTAGGGGAAACCTGAGTTCAAGCCCCTCATCTGACAAATACCAGCTGTAGGAGCCTGAGCTACACCTCTCCGTCTGTAAGGCAGTTCTTTAAGATCAGAAGAGGCAGAAAAGGTCCTTAGCTGAATTAGCAGAGAGTTTCCTTACCAAGAGCTCCCTGCACTAATGAAATCATGGGTCCATCCCCAAGATGTTCATCTGTCCTAAATTTTATCTCATTAGATGAGACCTCTGATTGTAGTCTGCCAAAATCTTTTTGAATCCCAGTTCTTTCATTCAATATATAAGCTGTCCTTTACAGTTTTGAATCATGGACAACTACACAAAGCAGAGAGCAATTAAGAAACAATAGTAGGGGGAAGACAGGTGGTACAGTGGATAGAGCACCAGCCCTGGAATCAAGAGGACCTGAGTTCAAATGTGATGTCAAATACTTACTAGCTGTGTGACCCTGGGCAAGTCACTTAACCCTGATTGCCCAAAAAAGAAAAAAAAAGAAACAATAGTAGCTATAATGAAAAGACTGAAATGACCTTTGTAAAATTTTAAGTTATCTATAAGTATGACATTTTATTAACTATCTTTATTAGCATAGCTGATATGTAAGTGGGAGCACATAAAAATTTTGACAAGTTCTTAACACTTTATTTTCTTTTATCCATTCTGTAACAATTTCCTTTGAGGTTTGCTTGTTTTTAACATGTCCATCAGTTATCATGATGATTTATTTTAGAGTAAAAAAAAAAGATTAAAGAGTATTCCCTTTAATATCAATTAGCATGAGTGACCTACAAATGGTTAACTTCCCTGGAAGACTCCAGAATCTTGGGTAGACATCTATGGAGATTTTCTAAGAGGAATCAGAGAAGAATCGCACAGGACAAGCATGAATGGTCCATACTGTGCACTCTTGGAGGGAGCACCCCCAGTGATGAGAGCTACTTAAGTAGCACATCACTTGCAAATGATAGGATAGAAATAGCAGCCTAGTTATGTGAACTGTGTTCTCCTCAAGAGTAGCCAAGTTAGAAAAGGTCCTTGGGTCCAAATGATCAAATTAAACAACAAACCAGGGAAGCTTAGAAGAGTCTTCTGCCAAGAACTTGGTCTCAAGGTGACTCTGGAAGGGAACTATGAAGTGCACGACAGCGAGGTGAGAAGAGAGAACTTTCCACAAATGGTGTAAAACTGGTCCAGAGTCAAGAAGGGCAATGATGAGATATCATGTACAGAGATTAGCAAATGGTCTAGTTTGACTGAACCAACATATTTGGTCAATATTGATACTGAAACAACTAGGCACATGAATTGATACAATTTTTAAACATAAATTTTACCATAATTTCTATTTCTGCCAATGCACTTTAAAGACAAATAAATGTAAGCGAGTATTTTATTTTTATTTTGAAATAAAGCATTTCCGTCCTTCCAACTCTATTTTCTTTTCCTTGTGAATAAAAATAAATATGCACTCTGTCGAAATGTCCTTCAAAGTGCTCTTAAATTCTGGTCCTTATGAAGACACTGTGCTACATTCTAGGGGCTCAAAGATAAAATATAGTGTATCCCTTCTTTCAAGAAATTTAGAATCATATGGAGAGAAAGGGACTGTACACAAATAAATATGAGTGTGAATGGGACAGGGACAAAATGAATGATTTAAACAAAATGCTCTGAATTTGCGGACAGACTTGCTCAGTGGGGGCAGGGAGAAACTTCATGGAGAAGTCAGCACATGATCTGGACCTGGAAGAACATAATAGCTACAGAGGCAAACTGCAAGGGGAGCGTTTTCCAGGCTTTAGAGATCTTTGTAAATGCCTGGAAGAGGAAGAGTATAAGACAAGATCAGGGAACAGCTAGCTCATTGATTTTTTTTTTCTACTAAAGTGTTCATTGTTGGTATCATTACTGGAGAGGATATATAAGATATTTTAACAAAATTAGAGTCACTTTGAGTCACATGAATTCCATTAAATTTGTAATTAAAAGGGAGATTTACTGACAAGATTTATGTTTCTACTAAATTAATCATAGACATATGAGACAACCACAGAATATAAACATCCATCCTATAAGAGTATAAGATTCCATCATGAGGTCCATCCATAAGGACAATCTATCTAACCTTATTCCCTAATCGTTAACAAACTGCTCCCAGTCAACCCCTCCTCATTCCCATGACCCTAAACCCCTGGTGGTCATCATTCTAGTCCTGTTCCCTGTATACCAGTGCCTGATTCCTTATTTCTATCCCTTTCAACTCCCTACCACAATATCTCATGCTAAAACTATGTCCCCCCCTTCCACTGTGCTCTCTGGAATACTGCTCCATGGGCAACAAATTTGCTTTCATCTTAAGTCTTTCCCTTTCCTACTCCTTCCATCTTCTGGCTCTCCCAGAGACCTGGCTCACTCCTGGGGGCAAAGGCTTCCTGGCTCCCTTTCTAGCACTAGCTGCACTTTCACTCATTCCCTCTGACTCAGTGGTTGGGGTGGGGGGTGAGTCGGAATACTCCTTATTCCACATTGCCACTTGCAAGTTCTCTTTCCACCACTATAATTCAATAACCTCTCCTCCTTTGGAGTTCACTTCATCCGCATCTGCTACTATATTAAAATTTGTGTACAAAAATTGTGCAAAATTTGCCATCCTCTAAGACCCAACGTTTTTTTTTTCATTTCGTGCATTCATTGCCTGCCTCACAATCTTTCCTTCCTCCTCACCTCCACATACAAGGAGACTTAAACATGCATATTGATACTCCCTCAAACATACTAACCTCACAGTTCCTCAACTTATTCAGTCCTCATGACCTGTACCTCCACCCCATCTTAGCCCCACATGAATATGATCTTGCCATCATTCACAAATGCACCATTTCTGTGGTCATGAACCCTGAAATTCCCTAATCTCATCCCAATCTATTGTCAACCTACCTGTACCTGTTATCAAACCCTGTTCTTTATACATGCTGTGACCTTCAGTCCCTTGACCCCTCAATTCTCTCCTAGGCCACCGCACTTATACTAGTTCTACTCCTCCTTTCTCCATCTTTATCCAAATTCAACTGTCTACTTTGCTTTCTTGAGTAGCCCAGTAGGTAGAATACTAGACCCGGAATCAGGAAGACCTGAGTACAAAGCTGGCCTCAAACACTAGTGATGTGATCTTGGGCAAGTCACTTAACCTCCAGTTGCCTCAGTTGCCTCTGCTCTGAAACAGCACCTACCTCCCAGGGTTATTGTGAGGATTAAATGAGGTAACATTTGTAAAAAGACACCTAGCACAATGCCTGGCGTACAGTGGGCCTCCTATGTAAAAGCTTCTTCTTTTCCTCTTTCCCCTTGAGCCCCTTACACTTGTTGTGTAGCCAGTCTTGCCATACCAAGCTTCAGCCTTTGATCACTCCCACTATGTTCTTCCTTTGCTCCTACAACGTGTTGCTGAATGAAGCTGGAGAAAATAATGAAACCGTGAGCACTAAACATAATGCAAATTTATGTTACATATCTTCAACTGGGCCCTCAGTACTACAAGTCAATCCTTTTACATCTCCCTCATTTATTCACTTCATGAGTTCAAATACAACCCCTGACACTAGCTGTGTGACCTTGGTCAAGTCACTTAACTCTTTGCCTCAGTTTCCTCATTTATAAAATGAGCTGGAGAAGGAAATGACAAACTACTCCAGTACCCTCGCCAAGAAAACCCCAAATGGGGTCACAAAGAGTCGGACATGACTGAAAGAACTCAACAACAACAATAATTTATTCATAGAAAATGCCAGGCTGGATGAATCAAAGCCAGAATTAAGGGTGCCAGGAGAAATATCAACAATCTCAGATATGCAGATGATACCAATCTGATGGCAGAAGGTGAAGAAGAATTAAGAAGCCTCTTGATGAGGGTGAAAGAGGAGAGTGTAAAAGCTGGCTTGGAGCTTAATATTAACAAAAAGAAGATCATGGCATCTGTTCCTATTACTTCCTGGCAAATAGAGGGAGAAGAGATGGAAGCAGTGTCAGATTTTATTTTCTTGGGCTCAAAGATCATTGCAGATGGTGACTGCACCCATGAAATTAAAAGACGCTTGCTCCTTGGAAGGAAAGCTATGGAAAATCTGGATAGCATACTAAAAAGCAGAGACATCACCTTGCTGACAAAGGTCCATATAGTCAAAGCTATGGTTATTCTAGTAGTAATGTATAGCTATGAGAGTTGTACTATAATGGGGGTAGGAAACCTGTGATCTTGAGGCCATGTGTGGCCTACATCTTTGGGTGTGACCTTTTGATTGAGTCCAAGTTTTACAGAACAAATCCTTGTATTAAAAGAATTTGTTCTGAGAAATTTGGATTCTGGCAAAAGGCCACACTTGAGGACCTAGAGAGCCACATGTGGCCTTGAGATGACTGGTTTCCAACCCTAGCACTATAAGGAAATTAAGTACAAAAGAAGTGACACTTTCAAATTATGGTGCTGGAGAAGATTTTCGAAAATTCCTTGGAAAGCAAGGAGATCAGATCTATAAATACTTAAAGAAATTAACTGACCATTCATTGGAAGGACAAATACTGAAGCTGGAGCTTAAGTACTTTGGCCATATAATGAGAAGACAGGACTCACTTAAAAAGACTCTAATGCAGAGAAAGATTGGAGACAAAAGGAGAAGGTGATAGCAGAGGATGAGATGAATATATAGTGTCACTGAAGCAATGAACATGACCTTGGGCAGATTTCAGGAGATAGCAGAGGACGGAAGGATGTAGCATGCTATGGTTCATGGGGACATGAAGAGTGAGACAATTGAATGAGTGAATAACAACCAAATTTATTCATTATCCCACTCAATGCAATGACTCTTCCAAACCTTTTCATCCCTCCCCAAACCTCTCATGGCTCCCTGTCTCAGCACCTTCTTAGCTGAAAAGTTTGCCTCTTATTTTACTGGGGAAAAAAATGGATGCTATTTGCTGAGAGCTCCCTCTTCACCCTTCCTCCTTACTTCACTTGACCCACATACCTTTTGCCACTAACTCCTTTCCCCATATCTCACATGATGAGGAGCCCTTCTCCTTGCCAGGGCAAACTGCTCTGCATGCACAAGTTATCCAATCCCATCCCATCTTCTCCAATGGATTGCCCTATCATCCCTGCTCTCTGATTTATCTTCAGTCTCTGTCTACTGGCCACTTTCCTATAGCCTCCAAACATGCCCATGTCTCCTCCATCACCAATAAACCCCTCATTTGATCCATACATCCCTACCAGCTATTATCCTGTATCTGTCCTCCCTTTTGTGGTCAAACTCTTTGAAAAGGTTAACTGCAGTAGGTGCCACTGCTTCCTTTCTTTTCCCTGTCTTCTTAATTCTCTGCAACCTAGCTTTCTACCTTATCATTCACCTGATAATGTTTTCTCCGCAGTTACCAATGATCTCTTAATTGTGAAATCTAATGGAATTGTCTCAGTTTTCATCCTTCTTGGCCTCTTTACTACCTTTATACTGTTAATCACCTCCTTCTCCTTGATAACCTCTTCTCTTTAGGCTTTCATGAAATACTTTCTTCTTGTTATCCTCCTAACTATCTTACTATTACTTCTTAGTCTCCTTGCCATATATTTCATCCAGGTTACATCTACTGTGAGCCTCATGAAGCTCTGTTCAGAGCTCTTTTCTCTTCACCCCCTATACAGTTTCACTTGGTGAGCTCATCAATTCCTATGGATTCAATTATCATCTCTATGCTGATTGATTCTCAGACCTACTTATCTACTCCTCACCTCTCTACTGATCTCCAGTCTCACGTCTCCAAATGCCTATTGGACATCTCCAACTGGATATCCTATGGACATCTTAAACTCAGCATATCAAAAACTGAACACGTCATTTCCCCCCTCCTCCAAATTCTCCCATCTTCCTAACTTCCCTATCACTCTTGAGGGCACCACAATTTTTCCTGTTACCCACATTTGCAAACTATCCTTGACTCATCACTCTCAGTCCCCATACCCAATCTGTTGGCAAGGCCTGTCAATTTTACCTTCATAAGATCTCTTGCATTTGCCTCCTTCTCTCCTCTTACATAGCCACTACCTTGATATAGGTCATTCCTCATTATCTCTCACTTGAGCTATTACAATAGTCTATGAATTCATCTTTCTGCCACAAGTCTCTCTTTATTCCTGTTTATCCTACATTTGGATAGTCAAAGTAATATTCCTAAACCACAGGTCTGACCATGTCATTGTCTCTAGTCAGAAAACTCCAGTGGCTCTGTATTGCCTCCAAGATCAAATATAAAACCCTTTGCAGGGGCAGAGTAACTTGCAACAAAGATTTTTTTCCCATTTTCTTTCTTCTCTTCTAACTTTAGCTTCATTGGTTTTGTTTGTGCAATAACTTTCTAATTTTATGTAATGAAAAGTGTGTGTTTTACCTCCTATGATTGTCTCTATCTCTTGTTTGGTCATGAACTTTTTTCTCACCCATTAATCTAACAAGTGATTTTTTTCCTTGCTTCTCTAATTTGTCCATTATGTTAGACTTTTAAAGTTCATCTTTGCCAGTTTGGTGGGTATGAGGTGAAAGCTCAGTGTTTTGTGTTTTAACACTCATTTATTTTATTAATTGTTACTCATGTGGAGCTGTCTTTCATTTAGTTAAGAGTTTGTAGTTCTTCTTTTGAGCACTTTCCATGTCTTGAAAAAAAAAAAACTGTGTTTGCTAATGAGTTTCCTGTGCATCTATATCAGCCTCTTTCAGCCGATCCCTTTTTTTCTTCCTTGTTGGCATCATTGCTGTTTGATGTGTTATTTATTGGTGACATGTTTTGCAAATGTTATAAAATATATCTCAGTTGAATGGAAAAAGTGATATGTAAGCAAAATGCCTTGTGAAATTTGAAGAAAAATAGGCCTTGTGGGAAAAGCCATTGAAGGACTACTATAGTAGAAAATGCAAGATCCAAACTAAATGTAAGAAACCTCTTTTATTTGGACCCCAATAGTTCAGTTTACTTCAAGAAATGTTTATTAAGTATGTGCTATATGAAGAAAATTGTGCTAGTTGCTAAGAGTACAAAGACAAAAACAAAAACAGTCCCTACCATTAAAAGTAGGGCAGTTCAGTAGTGAAGTGGATAGAGTACCAGAAGACTTCCTTTCCTGAGTCCAAAGTTGGCCTCAGACACTTACTAGCTGTATGACCCTGGACAAGTCACTTAACCCTGTTTGCCCAGTTTCCTCATCTGTAAAATGAGCTGGCAAAGGAAATGGCAAACCACTCCAGTATCCTTGCCAAGAAAACTCCAAGTGAGGTCACAAAGTCAGACACGACCGAAATGACTGAACATCAAATACCTTTAGCATTTAAAAAACCCACCTGTGGCATTTCTCTCATTCTTCATGGTCTTTTGCATAATACTGGTAGCACCTAAGAATCATATTAACAGTTTTTTTCCCCTATTACCTGGCATACAGTTTAGCCCTTAGATCTTCAAAAGACTTTTCAGAGAGAAGATAGCATCATGTCTGAATTACTTGAGACAAGCAGTAATTTTGACATGGTTCCATTTTGTGAATAGTCATGTTTGTGCCTCTGCAATAGTAGGCTGGCTCCGAGTATCTAGCTTTAACCAGATGAAACTGGATTTATCTGTTTTCCTGACATTTAATTAGTTTTCTGTCAGTTGAGTAATGGGGATTGTGATATACCTACATTTTTTATTTCTCTCTTATGTTGTGTTTTAATTCTTTGGTTTTTAAGAATGGATATTACTTCAAGGAAGTATGCAAAAGTTGTATTTCTTTAAAGAGTATAGTAAGAGATATCACAAAGGCTGTTGGTATAGAAGTCAAGAGTTTCAAGGATTATTCAAGTCCACAATGAAACCAAATACATTGCACCAAAGTACAAAGGAAGGTGCAGTTGAAGAGTTAAAATGAAATGAAAAACTGACAAACTGTTATTGCAAAACAGCCTAATAAATCTTCCCCAAAAAAGCAAAGATTTTCAGAGGGAACAAGCAGGTGGTATGGTTGTTATTGAGTCCTATACAATAAGGTTTAAAGTTGGAAGAACAGTGAAAAGACCAGTTTTTTTTCCTTAAAAGGGTACTAACCACTTCTTTCTAGAAACAATAACTTGTAATGGTCAAGACAATACAAAAATTAGAGTACTAAAGATTGGGAAATGGTTGTTTATCATGATGAAACTTCCTTTTTTTCTACTTAAGGGTGTTTCAAAACCATCATCAGAAGTTCAGAAGAGCATATAATATATTAGTATCTCCATTAGACTTTAAAACATTGACCCAGGATAATGTTTGGGCAATTTTTTATTTCCAGTGGGTCTGGAGGTATTAGTGATGTCTAATAAATGTATTGATATGCTGAGAAATAGAATTGCCTTGGGATTATAGAAATTCCCAAGCAGAGATTTAATATTGTATGCAACATGGCCTTACTCTATGCCACAAATTGTGGAAGGTTAAGAAAGTTATCCAGGATGGAGATCAATATGCTTCATTGCCCTCGGAATTTGCCTGATTAAAACTCCATTGAAAACTGGTGGGTTATAATCAAGAAAAGATTTGGAAAAATAATGGACTGTTTATCAAAAACATGCTCTCCAATGTGATACAAATATGGTTTCATAATAAATTAAAAGTGTCAATGTTTTGTGTACTCAGTGCTGAATTGTATAAAACAAGTAATTACAACTAAAGGATATGGTGCATATGAAAATGTTTTAAAGACATATAAAAATTATAAGGCTTTGTATAAGGTAATATATTTAGTTATTTTACTTTGCCCCAATTAATTTGAACACTATTGTAGGTACTCTCACTATCTCCTTATTTATCTTAGGTTTCAAGTTGCTATCAAATATTTTTGTTTTGTTCTTTCCAGCCCCAAAATAATGCTCCTCAGTAGAGAAACAAAAACCAAATGAGTTTAATTTTTCTGCCCTCTCGGTCAACAATGATCACTCTCCTATCCAGTACAAGTACCAATCCTTTTTCCTCTTTGATCCTAAGTTGGTTTATCAGTTTCCTTTGCATCCATACTAGTTTAAGGTGATTCCCCACCCTTCATCATGGGAATTAGAGTCAATTTCCATATATTTGAAAGAGCTAGAAAAAGCATGGACTTTGTACCAAACTCTTTTATGGCAAAGTATAGCCATGATGTCTGTCAAAATAGGTATTATACTGAAAATTTCATATGACTTTGGAACAATATTATCCCTACTGTTAATTTTGAAAAAAGAAGAGCAAGTTTAATGATTAAGTGTTGTGGAAGTTTTTATCTCTAAGAAATTAGAAAGAAGCTTTGATTGGGAATATTTCTCAATAAATTAAGGTAATTAACTCTCTTCAAGGTCACCATTATTGCCCTATGATACTCTGATATCTTGTTAGATTATGTTTTGTTTTTAGCTATTAATTGGTTAATTATATAGCTTAGAAGACATGAAAGTGATTAGTAAATTGCTAGAATAAAATGCTTTTCTATATGGAAAATACAGGCTATCTGTTAGTCTATACAGTAAAACACTTTAGTAGCAAATTGACCAGGTTTTTAAAATGCAGTGACTGTCATTATTTCCTACTTTTTCCCACACCTAGTTTAAAATTTTTCTGTTGCAGGAATCTTCACAAAAGGCCAACTGAGTCTTGTAGACCTCATCCATCAATATATTCGTTATGATGAGATCCATGAAGCAATAAGTGTCCTAAGCAGCATGAACTGGAACACCATGGGTCATCAATGTTACATGAGCATGAGTGCCATTGTAAACCATCTTCTTAGACAACGGCTATCACCGGAGAGAGAAGGTCAGAGTTAAAATGCAGTTCTTTAGTGCATCATATCTATGACACGATGTCATCCTTTTTGTTGGTGGTGGTGGCTGGCTTCTTCAGGTTTTTGGAGGCAGTTAGGGTTATGTGATTTGTTTGCACAGTTAGTAAGTGTCTGCGGCTGGATTTGGATTGAAATCCTCCTGGCTCAAGGCCAGCACTCCATCCACAGCACCAGCTAACTGTCCCATACTATTTCTTTTTGTTTTATTTTTTGAATTGTCTAGTTTATTGTGAACTTTAAAACTCACTAACAAACAAGAGCCTTGTTTAGGAAATTGTCAACTCATTGAAGTTTGATTTTTTTAGGTGTATATTAAATTTAACAGTTGTAACATAATATCCCTGTTTCTCCATCTCAAATATGTATATGTGTGTATGTAAATTTTAATCAGTTATTTTTTCTTTGATTCTCACAAGAGCCAATAAGTAAAGCAAGCAATTCTAAAGCTCATTGAGGTTAGGATATTTACTTAACATTGGATAGCTGCAGAGATGAGTCTTAAACCCAGCTCATCTGATTTTGGGTACACTATTCTTTCCATAATCCTATGATCCTAGAACATAGATTTCAAGCTAGCTGGGTGCTTAGAGTTTGTTTCATCCAGCTTCTTCATTTTAAAGATGAAGGGCAGAGATGTAGGCAGCCAGGTGGTACAGTGGATAATAGAGCTCAGGACCTGGCTTCAGAACGACCCCAGTTTAAATCTAGCCTTGGTCACTTCCTAGCTATGTGACCCTAGACAAGTCTCTTAGCCTCCAACTACCTCAGTTTCCTCATCTACAAAATGGGGATAATAATAGCATCTTCCCTCCAGTGTTATTGTGAGGTTTAAATGAGATAATATTTGTAAAGCATTTTGCAAACCTCAAAGCACTATGTAAATGTTATTATAATGGACAATTTTTAAGTGCCATACCAAAGTTACACAGATAGGAAGCAACAAAATCAGAATTGAATCCACTTTCTCTGACTCCAGGTCTAAGATGCTTTCCACCATACCATGTTTAATGCTTCTTCCTTTGTTGTTAATTTATTCAATTAGCGTCAAATACACAGTTGCTTTTAAATATATATATATGTATATATGTATATATACATATATATATAAAGACTGCTTTTATAATAGTCAGTTGAGTCATTTGAGACCAGGAGAAGGGAAGTGATTTACCCAAGTTGATATAGTTTATAAGTAGCATATCTAGGATAAGAAACCAGGTCCTCTGCTTCCAAATCTGGTGCCCTTCCCATTACATGGGAGTTGCCTCCATATCAAGAAGGTTCTCATTTAATCCTTTGGCATGTAATCTTGGAGTGTTTCAAGATACTCCCATGACTGGCTCGGTGTTCTTCCATTTTCCACTCATAGAAAAGTTGGACCATCTTGAAAGGCAAAAGGGGGCATTCGTCTGCCATCATGAAGGTGGCCTTAACTATAGTCATTTTAGAGACCCAAAAGAAAGAGGCAGCAACCCACTGCCCTGGTTAGTCTACACCATGGGCATTTGCTCAACTTGCTCTGTGGCAGTGCTCCAACCAATTCGGACTACTTCCAATATTTCTCTCCACTTAAAAAGAATACGTTAGCAGCTAATGAATAATAGTTCTCATTTACATGGTACCACATAGTCAGACAAAGCTTCCCTCAAAACCACCCTGTGAAGTAGATAGTGTTGGGACTGTTATCCCTGTTTGAGAGATGAGGAAATGGAGGCTTAAGTGAAATTACTTACTCAAGCTCACACAGTTAATAAAAGCCGGTAGGAACCTTTGAGTTCCTCTTGTCCAACCCCTTCATTTTATAGATAAAGAAACTGAGGATCTGAGAGATTAAGGGATTTGTCAATGAGCCAGTAAGTGCCAGGCCTGAGCTTTGAACCCTAGGCGCTTTCCCTTCCATTCTGCTGCTAGTTATGAATATAATATTTCTGATAGCAGCAGGTGGGCACACTCTAGGATCAGATGTATACCATTGAGTGATGAAGTTCCCAGAGACCTTTGCTGTTATATGGGCCTCTCATAGCCAGGCTCCAATCTTAGTTTGAGGAGGAAGGCTTAGCCTTCAGGAGGGAGAACAAAGAATGACACTAACCCCTGAGTGTAGATTTCAGGGGCATTTACTAATATGCAATATAAGGATATCTTTAAAAATACAAAACTTATATGAAACTGAAATATAGAAAACATGCACATTCTGAGTAGATGGTTATGTTGTTGTTTCCTTCCCCTCCCCTTCCTGCCCCGTGGATCTTACAGACACATTTCTAAAAAATACAGAATTCTTTTCAGCCAAGATTTATTCCATATCTAACCAATTTGCCATGGCAATGTTTTCCTTTTATTAAGGAACCCCAGCGAGCCCTTTTATTTATAATAATGTTATAGTTATCTTTGGGATCTTCCTGTCTGCCTTCAGTATCAAGCTGGGCTATCTAATGAATCTATAACTGTGCTGTGGTTACTCGTATTCCTTGTAGGTTGGAACATTTCAGATGCACAAAACATATTGTCAAGAAAACAAGCAATGGAAAGAGGATCCAGCTTGTTTTTGCAATCACGTTGCAATATTTCCATTTTAATCTAAATTGACTGCTGCTTTGAAAGAAAATACCCTTCAGATTCAGCTTATCTTACACTCAAAAAGTGAGATAATGAGAAACTTAATTTACCAACAGTTTGGCCAAGTACATAGCAATGCTTTCAGATCTGACAAACTAAAAACTTAATAATTGTGCCTAGATTTTTCACTAAATGCTAACATGAATCATTCCAGTTAATGGAAGAATCATGGCTTTGACCTTTCTTTGTGGGAGTGACTGACCTTATAGTTCACTGTCCATGCCTTCTGCCACCCATCACTACCTCAACTTCAACTTCAATTCAATGGATTAAACATTTATTAAGTACCTGCTATATAGCAGGCACTGTACTAAGCACTGGACATACAAAAAGAAGCAAAAGACAGTCCCTGCCCCCAAGGAGCTTACAATCTAATTGAGTTTCTCCAAGACCTATAAAAATCTGTCCACAGAAGCTTCATTCTTACTAAAGTATAAATGACTGATAGCAACCTAAATAAATGGACTAGGAGTATGTTAACATTTTAATAGAGTCTAGAACTATAGCCTAAAAGAATAGAACGTTCCAGTTACATTTCTGGCTTTTGTTAACAGATCATACGGGCAGAACTTGATGCCCTTGAAATCACATTGTATAAGCCATATGCCTACACCTACTCTGCCTACACATAATTGTGGTGCTAGTTCTAATACTTGTATTCATTTGTTCACTTAAGCAGTAGTGCACAATGTACTGATTCCACTCCCCTGTCAGGAAAGGGAATTTTTCTTCCCTTTGGTTAAAGAGAGCAAATGTCAAGTTTGTGAGTTGATTTTACTGGAAAAACTTGTTCAAACTGTGTTACTTTGATGAGTCACCGTTTTAATTACCCATTTGCGGTGAGAGGTTGGTTCATTATGGATTTCTTCACTTTTGACAGCTTTTTGTTGATCAGAGTCATTGTCAGCTTAGCCTTAAGTGAAAGTTTATACACAGGTTTGTTTTTGTACCAGCTGTCATATTTTAATTTCATCTTTCCTGCAACAAGCTCATATTTCATCTAAGTCGGCAAAACCTGACTGACTGCAAACATGAATGCTTGCTTGTAATTGAAGCAGCTTCCCTTGTCTCAGTGCTGTCTCTGTTTGAACTCCACAGCACAGCTTGAGGCAAGCCTTGGATCCTTCTATGCTCCAGCAAGACCCCTCTCCGATACAACTATATTGGAATATAGAGACCCAATCAGCAAATACGCAAGGAGGTTCTTCCACCACTTGCTCAGGTGATCAATTGACAGTTTTCACTTTAATTAGTTTCAAAATTACTTGTGTAGTTCGGTGGTCATATGTCTTAATTAAAGTATTCTTTAATATCATTACCTGTTGGTTTCTTTTTCTTTTTATCAGTCCACTCCAGGAAGAGAAAGCAACTACCTTCCCCAATCATGGTTTACTTAATTGGTTCTTGTTTTCTTTTTAAGCATTATAATGGAGCATTGTGGAAGGCCCTTCCCTCTCTGATACCTTTTAATATGTCACTTCTTCTCTTTTCTTATGCGAAAAGGATGATCATATGTGTGGTCAATTTTTAATTTCACTTAGTTGTATTTCTAGCACAAAGGAAACTTGAGAGTTTTAAAGGAATACTAGAAATGCAAATAAGTAACCTGTCAGCCAAGGATACTTTTAACTGGAAACCTCTGAAATGTAAATCATTTCCCCTCACATTCAGAATTGTTCTTATGAAATGGCTCTTTCTTTGTCTCATCAGGTAATGGCATGTAACTTCACAGTTGTTTTATTTACAGTACTTAGCAAATAGGGAACAGAAGACATTTTTACCTCATTCAGACTTGTGACAAAGAATTAAATAATGTAAGCGATAAAGAAAAAAACCCTAAAAAGTCAATATGTTATCAACACATATAAGATGTAATCATTTTCAGTGCCATACACCAAGAGGAATGAGCTATTTCAAAATTATAATTTCACAGCCAGACAATTATTATTATTGCTATGGTTATTATTGTGTCTTTAAAAATAGAACTTTTCATTTTTTTCAAATTAATTTCACATCTTTAATTTATTTTCAGTAAATCTATGTAGTAGGGATGGTGATCATCATTTCACCAGTTAATGAATTGAGGCAAAGAGAAATTAAGTGACTCAAGTAAATCATATAGCAAGATAGTGATAGCAGCAAGATCTCATGATTTTAATCCCCATTCAACTGAACATGCATTTCATTAAGTGTTTACTAAGTGCAAAGCCTTGGCCATGCAAACATAAAAGCCCTGCCTTCAAAAAACCCAGGTTCTAATGGGGGGAAAAGAACATACATGAAGATAAGTAAATACAAAATAATTCTGTCATCTAATAATGTGATAGATAGAATGCTGGACTTGGAGACAGAACACCCGGATTCAAATCTCGTTTCAGATATTTATTGGGTGAGTAATCAGGAACAAGTTATTTGACCTTAGACAGTCTGTTTCCTCATCTGTAAAATGGGGATATTAATACTTTTGTACTATCTAACTTCCAGGGAGACAGTATGAAAAAAAGTGATTTGTAAATTTGAAAGCGCTGTATAAATATGAGTTTTCATTCTTATTTTACATCCTCTGTACAAAATGATTACTGGAAACTTTCACCTAGTACAGAATACAATGAATGGCAGTCTTTGCTGTTTGTCTACCTACTCACCCTTTAATCGTCCCCTCCTTCCTCTCTTCCCCGCCAAAAAAAAAAAAAAAAAAGGACACAAAGAAACTAAATTGGCATGAATAGTTACTATTTGTTCCGGTACTTTCTGAATGCTGGATCAAGATATAGGGGGAAAATGCTGTGCTGTAGTTTTTCATTTTCCATAATTAAGCTTCTATTTTTGATGTGGTGCTTTTAACTTTGAGTAGTAATAAAGGCTGTGGAAAACAAAGTATCCTTAAAGGTTCTAAAGTGTTCAGATGTTGCTAGAATGTGGTCTTCAGTTGAATCCTTTTTCTGAATGATTCAATGTTGGTGTATTCCAAGTGACTTCACATTGGATGAGTCAAGTGTCTATGCAATTAAGAAAGTGTCAATAACATATGGGACTTCTATTTATATTTTGACTTAGGTAGTTGTGAGAATCTGTTTGGGATTCATTGCCTCAGTTATCTTGAACTCTGCTTGGTGGGAATCTCCAGAATGGAGAAGGTATTGGGTAATAGAAGAAGGAAAGAAAGAAAATAAGGGGAACCACCTGCAGATTCTCCCTACCTACCGTGCTGCTCCACATAGAAATAGATGCTCTTTTATTTTTCATGTTTCTTGGTCAAGATCATTTTCTCACCTCCTTCCTAGAGGACCAGACTGTAAAAAGGTGAACAACAAAGAAGTTTAAATTCTTCTTTCTGGCCCGTCTCATAGACATCCTGCTGCAGTGGTCTGGGGATGTTGAACTTCACATAGTCTGCAAATATGGGGCTTTATTTTCCCTAATGTAGTAGTGTAATTCTGCCTTTGGTATAGCATTCTCCGAGTGGCTACATAGTTGTTGGGATTAAATTTTTTTAAGACTAGTTCTTCTTTGTGGTTGCTTCTATAATTGTAGTTTTTCCTCTAGGGTGTACTGGATCTTTGTTTCCTTTTCTATATGTTACGACTGCTCCGGTTATAATGATTTTTATTAGTTCTTCTGACAGTAGGCCGTACATAGGATTATGGGGGAAAAGATTAAATAACAGAGAAAATTAAAAGATATCAGAGACATATTTTTTGTTTAAACTGCTGCCAAGTTTGTCCTCTGCTTAGGGGGAAAGAAACAGATCAATTCCCTTTTTCTTTAATAAATTACAAGTACAGCATCCCCCTGTATTTTCATCTGGTTGTTCATTACTTTAACATAGAATTATGAGAAATGTTACTAAATATCTAAATAGTCAGGGGCAAGCTTGAAGACTTCAAATGTTAGTTTGAGGCAGCAATTTTGGCACTGCTTCTGTAATAGCACCAAAAACGTTTGCATAGCATCCGGATTTCTTAAACTTAGGTAAAGAGAGTTTACTTTTTTTTTTTTTTTTTTTGGTTTGGGCTTTTCTTTTATTTTGCTGGTTTCTAATCTTTACTCTAGAAAATATGCAAATCATAATTCTCACCACTTTGAACTTTGTGCCCAGAATACTGTGCCCTACTGATCTCCACACAGGTCCAAAAAATCTTAAGTCCCAGCCACTATCTTACCATGCAAGTTTAGGCAAGATTTTATGTTTTCAAGAGCCTGGTTTCTCCAGCCAAAGATAATACTGACCAGTTCTGTATCCTTAAATGCAATAGCCTCAAGGAATTGCTCCATATGTTCCATCAAATATTTTAAGGGTTTTATGAATCAACTCTAGTCCAAAAGTTTTGAGATTTTTTAAAACTTGTTCAGTTTTTTTTAATTGTTAAAGTTAGTATACCAGGGCGGCTAAGTGGTGCAGTGAATAGAGCACCGGCCCTGGATTTCAAATGCGGCCTCAGACACTTGACACACTTACTAGCCACGTGACCTTGAGCAAGTCACAACCCTAATTGCCCTGCCCTCTAAAATAAAAAAAGGAAAGTTAGTGTATCTCTTTGTTATACTTTCCCCCTTGAGATTTTAAAATGCTTACTAGTAAAACTACTTTGTAGTTTTATAAATTCACCCATTTTAATATATTTTAGGTCAAATCAGATGAGGTTAGTTGTATTTATTCCTTACTTGTAAGGGTTGAAATACTTGACCTAAGAATCTATATTCAGACATAGGAAGACAATAGCATAGCTTAGTGGGTAGAATGCTGGACTTCAAGTCAGAAAGACCTGGATTTGAATCCTGCCTCAGATGCTTATGAACTGTGTGACCGTGAACAAGTCATTTAATAGCTTTGAGCCAGAGTTTCTTCATCTGTAAAATGGGAATAGTAATTCACTCATAAGGTATTTGTGGTAAGGATCGAATGAGGTCATGTACACAGAGCATTTTGAATCTGCAAGGTGGTGTGGTAGAAAGGGCACTGGGCCTGGAGTCAGGAGGACCTGAATTCAAATCCAGCCTCAGATAATGTACTACCTGTGTGACCCTGGACAAATCATTTACTATCTCTCGACCTCAGTTTAATCATCTGTAAAACAAATGCATTGGACTCAGTGGCCTCTAAGACACCTCCCAGGTTTAAGTCTATGACCCTGCATTTCTAACAGAGGAAGTAAAAAGGCAAAGATTAGGAATTCTTTCCTCTTTACATCCCTTTCCTAGTCATCTGTATCTCTGCATTACCCAAGGAAGCAATGTTCGTAAAGTGGAAGACTCCTATGATAACCAAGATACTAAATGACAATAAAATTTTAGAACTGGAAGGGTCCATGGAGACAGTTTGATTCCATCATCTTCCAGATAAGAAAACACAAAGAAACTAAGTGATTTATTTACCCAAGAATCTACAGTTAGTCCATCATACCTGGTACAAGAAGGTAGATCTTCTGATTCTTAATTTGGTTTACTTGATTTGGATAAATCTTCAGAAAATCTCCCAAGATCTTAGTTTTAGCTGGCATACAAAAAGAAGCAGCATGGCAGAGAGTGTAGAGAACTGGAGGGCAAGACCTAAGTTTAAGTTCTGCTTCTCATGTATACTGACTATGGGACTCTCTGCGTGTAAGACACTTAAACTCTCAATGCTCAAGGCAACTCTAGAATTATATATTGCAGAAAAAGTGCTGACCTGAATTGGTGGAGGAAGCTTCCTCTCTTGGAAGTTCTTTTTAACAATGAAATCACAGGTGTCCAGTCCTTGGATAATCATGTAGCTTCTTAAAATTAGTTTGTTCACACCAGACAAGTCAAATGCTGCCATCGTGGAACCAGATTAAAATGTAATTGGAAAATGTTTTATAGAAATATTTAAAAAAATACAATAGAACATAGATATTGTTCATATATAGCATCAGGAAGACTCATCTTCCTGAGTTCAAATCCAGCCTCCGACACTTACTAAGCTGTGGGACCCAGGTCAAGTCACTTAACCCTGTTTGCCTCAGTTTCCTCATCTATAAAATGAGCTACAGAAGGAAACAGCAAACCACTCCAGTATCTTTGCCAAGAAAGCTCCAAATGAGGTCATGATGAGTCAGACATGACTGAAAAACACTTAACAACAGCAGAGTCAATATGGGCTGCAATGATCTTTAGGTAGCTTTAGTGCTACTCCTGCTTTTATTTGAGTTTGATATCACTGATGTTTTAGCAGTAGGGAAATTTCTTAACTGTCTCTTTTTTCCCCCTACAAATGTAATAAATTGCTTTGATGACATCATTAAGAATCTGAATCCAAGTTTAACTTTAAAAATGTAATGTCTTATGGTTTTAAGTCTAGAGCAAACATCTTTCTGGCTACATATTAGGGGTTGTAGTTTTTCTAGGGAAATGTTTTTTTTAAACATTAGTGATAATTTTTTCACAAATTAAAAGACAAAAAAATACAGTGTATAGCATTAAGTAGAGATGAAAACTTACAGGGACTTAACAGATCTCCTAGTATATCTGCTTCATTTTCCATATGAAGAAACAAGTCTAGCAAAATTAAGAGATTTGTCTAATGTCTCATAACTTGGTAGTAACAGCTGGAAGCCACATCTTCTCACTTAATCCAGTGCTCTAATTGTGATGCCAAGATCTACTTAATAGGCTCACAGAGGTGAGAAAGTTTTACTGTTGAGTCTGAATGTAACTTACTAGAAGATGTGGCAATGGGAAGAGCCTCAGATACTCCAAATGCTAGCAGAAAGGTTACAGGATAGGAACACTCATTGTCAGAGGAATGAAGGGAAGAAATTCTCATTCACTGCTGAAGCTTCAGAACTAGTTCGGCTGTTCTAAAAACATTTTGGAATTACGCAAGAAAAGTTACTAAATAGTTCATACTCTTTGACCGAGAGATCCCACTACTGTATTTATTTGACAAGGAAGCTGTTGACTAACCATATGTTCAAAAATTTTCATGGCAACATTATTTGCAATAAGAAAATAAACTAACAAACACATAGATACTATAATCCTTGGCTGCTTGGAAGGATCTGTGATTTGAATTTGAGGGAGTTGGATATTCCCTTGAATAGCACAGATCATAATCTATACAAAATATTAAAGGGTTGAATAAAATAGAGGTCCCAAATTGCAAATGAATATGTCATTTCTTCAGAAAGTTATTTGTATATAACTGGAATACTATACTTCACGAGACAAATACTTAAAGTATTCCTAATCATTTTATGAGAATTTTTCATTAATCCTTGGTCAATACAAGGATTTATTGGGTTAGTCAGTAGGATATGTTGACTTAGTAGGTAGATGGCATAGAACAAAAAGCAATATCTAAAGCTATTTATAAAGTTATTTAAAATTATTTAAAAAGTTGTATGTTCTAATGGAAATATTTTAAATAGAAGCTTTCTCCCTTAAAAAAAGAAACTTTATATTTACAGCTAATGTGCATTTTGTTAGAAAATAGAAAAAAATATTTTATTATTGTTTGTCCTTTATGCAAAATATGCCTCAATGGCAAAAAAGAAACTGCTTATCATTGGAAATAGTTGTTAACCAGTCTGCTCTTTAAATAGACACTTATTTTAAATGGCCACTTATGCCAATTCCTAAGAATTTTGAAGAGGTTCTTCTTGAGTGTAACTTTGTCAACACATTTTTTATTAGCAAAATAATTGTGTGAATTTTTCTTAAAAATCAAAGACTGGAAAAAATTTACAAGGACTTGGGTTATTATAATGTAATATTTCCATGAGAATGTCACCATCTTACTTTACTCAATTTTAAGCAGAATTTATTTTAATTCTGAAAGGCGGGTCATACAGTTACTAACCTACCTCTGTTTAGATAGAGCCATAGAAAAAAAGGGGTGACAGTATTTTTAACAATCCTTTAAGCTTATGAGAATAGTATGAAAGGGAAAAAAACAGCTTATGAATAGCTAATATAACATTCATTCTGGTTTTAAAATAGCCTTTAAAATCAAAATTTCTTTAAAATTAATATTTTTATACAGCTTTACTTACTTTCAGTTATATCAGCTTATTAATCCTCCATATTTGGCTAACATTTACTTGTCTTTTCTCTCTGATGTAATAGCTTGAATTTTTTTGATTGCATCCTCATATGATAAAGTCATAGAATTTAAGAGCTGGAAAGAAAACTTCTAGTCCTACTCTTTCACTTTATTAATTAGAAAATTAGACCTAAAAAGGTTATTGACTTGTCAGGAAGTAAAACAGAGGCAAAGCTGGAACTAGAATCCAATTATTTTGATTTTCTTGGCTGGTATTCTTGGCATCAAATAAAACAAAAATTTGAATAGCCATCTTAATAATATACTTATTAATTCCAACTTAGATTATTCCCTCATTTAAATTTATTTCCATTGTTACAATGTGTGTCAGTCATTTGTTTCAGATAAAAAAAAGTCTAATCTGACATAAGGATAGAGAGGTAAGAGTTAGGATAAAGATATTTCTGGGAATAAAGATATTTCTGTCTTCTCATTAGGAATTACTTTGTATAGTTGAATTATGGCTCTTCTTTGATCTATTCAAATATTCATTATTTTTACATTTCCTTCCTGATGCATGAAACTTACCCATGCTGTGTGGCTATTCAGAACCTAATTGTCTCTCTCCTTCTCATTCTCTCTCTCACTTCGGATTTTGTGAGTGACACTCTAGGAGCTGAGTGAAAGGCCATTTTTATCAAAGAATGAGCTGCACCTGCAAATGTGGAACATCCTATATAAGGAATCCTTCAAGGCGATTCTTGACTCCAAGCCCTAGATTGGCCCTCACTGATGGTTCTTTCTTTCAGGCAGGAAGTATATTTCTAACTTGGAAATTATTTGTCTTTACTGTGCCAAACAAAAGTTTGTTAGTTTCAGTAGAATAGCCTGTATTGAGGCTATCCATAAAATAGGTGTTATTGGTCTGTTAGCCTACGTTAAAATGCTGAAACTGCATCAAAGCAGTACAAAGAGGATGAGCTTTGTTAGCATGGTATAACTCTAATTAGAGATTAACTATGTTGCTGTTGGTGTTCAGTTGTGTTTGACTCTTTGTGACCCCATTTGGGGGTTTCCTTGGCAAAGATACTGTAGTGAATTTTCCATTTCCTTCTCCAGCTCATATTACAGATGAGGAACTGAGACAAATGGTTGAGTGACTTGCCCAGTATCACACAGCTATTAAGTGTCTAAGGTCAGATTGGAACTCATGAAGATGAGTCTTCCTGACTACAGACCTGGCACTCTACCCACTGTACCACCTGGCTGCTCCACAGATCATGTGTAGAATACACACAAATTGTGGCTTTTAAGAGAGTTATAGTGGTTACCTAGGCTGTTGTAACTTAGGAACAACTTGTAAACTAAAAGAGAAAGTTTATTTTATTCAGTTTTTACACCCTGTTAGAGGTTGTAGAAGTTTGTACAGAAAAAGATACAACCTAGAATTTATTTTAAAGCTTCGATTACTTTTGTAGATCCAATAGATAGCTAAGAACTTAAAAGTACAGACTGTGCATGCTATGTAGAATTTGAAAGTCAATAAGCAAATTCTGAGTAGTTTGTATGCCATCAAATGTATTTAGGAAAATCTAGATAATGATTTTAGATTTTGATTTTTCCTTGATGGTAATGTAGGTAGGGGAAACCTTAATACATTTTAGACTTTCCTTCTTTACCCAAACTTAATAGAAATAAAAGAATCCAGAGGAGATTAGAACATTTCTCAAATACGAAGTGCTAACTCAAGGCTCTACCTGCCTCTTCAAATAAAACAATATCCACCATAAACTACTAATTTTTGCATGATCCCAAGCAGTCAAGGTCAGTTATTTAACTTGCTGTTGATTTTAGGCCTCTTGTGCTTGTTTCATTGAATTCCACAAATATATGGAATTCAGTTATTACCCAGTTTATGAATTGGAAATATATGGCCAAAAATCAGGGGTTTTAGGACAAAATCATGTTGAATCAGCAAGCAGAATGTTTCTTAAGGATTTGTCATTATTTCTGGGCTCCAGGAATACTGGGGTGGTTGAATGTGAAAGCCAATCCATCTTTAACCAGGAAAGAGCCTAATCATGCATATAGTAACTTGGCACTGTCTCCACTTAGCATTATCTTGCGAATGCTTCTCACTGAACCCACTGAATTCCTAGAAATACTCCTGTTGCTGGGCACCTCAATGTTTACTAAGGTCCAATTAGGATCGACTGAGATGTAACTACATAAGAAGCCCTGATTTTCACAATTTTGGGGGAACACTTATTTTCTTAAGAATCTGATTCACAAGTTCTACAATGAGGTGACCCAAGGAAATCTCTTCAATTATCCTGGCCTTAATTTTCTTACCACTTATTTCAAATCAAACACAACATTTGTTATGAACCTAATATGGCCAAAGGGCAGCTAGCTGGCACAGTGGATAGAGTGCCAAATCTGGAGTCAGGAAGACTCATCTGGCCTCAAACATTCACTAACTGTGTGACCCTGGGCAAGTCATTTAATCCTGTTTGCCTCAGTTTCCTCACATGTAAAAATGAGCTGGAGAAGGAAATGGCAAATCACTCCAGTATCTTTACCAAGAAAATCCCAAATGGGGTTGGCAAGAGTTGGACACAACTGAAAAACAACTGAACAACATTATGGATGAGACACTTTGAGAGGTTCTGAGAGACAGAGAGAAAAATGAAACTCTTCTTACCCTTAAGAAGGCAATATTCTATTTGACAAATAGAATATTTACATATAATTATATGTAATGTAATTATTATATACCATATACATATATTACAGTAGACAGTGCAATTTAAGGGTAGAAAGAACAGTAACTGGGGGAGTCAGCAAAGGTTTCACAGAGCATGTGGCAGCTGTGTTAAGCCTTAAAGGAAGACAAGAAGGATTCTGAGACTTAGAGATGCGTTCTAGGCATGAGATGGCTTGTACAAATACACAGAGAAAGGAAATATGTCAAATTCAGAGACCAGCCAATGGTCCATTTGGGCTGGGTTAGAAAGATTATTTCAGCATCTATGTGGAGAAAGGATTGAGGGGGAAAGAGATTGGAAGCAGAGAGACCAATTAAGAAGCACTTAAAATTGTTGAGAAAAGAAATGATGAGGGTTTGAACTAAAATGATGAACATGTGGGTAAAGATAATGGGTCAGCCATGAGAAATGTTATCATCCGATTCAATGAGCTTTTATCAGACAAGGCACTATGTGTGTTGAGAGGAAATTGACAAAAATTGACAACTGATTGTATGGGGAGAGGTAAGAAAAGAGGAAGAATCCAAGGTTGTACAGCTAGGTTACTGGGAGGACTGGTGACCTCAACAGATAAGGGAAATTTAGGAGGACCAGGCAAAGTGAGAAAAATGACCAGGCAGTTCTGTTTTCCATATGTTGAGCTTGCAATGCTAACAAAACATGCAGACAGAGGTGTCCAGAAGGCCACGTGGAATTGGAGTTCAGGAGATAGATTGGAATTGGATTTGGGAATTATAAGTATATAGGTAACTGAACTTATGGAAGTTGGAAAGGTCTAGAGACTAGAGAGAGAGAAAAGGAAAGAGGAATCAGGAAAGAACCTTTGTTTGGGTACACCTGGGCTTAGCTGTGGGGACCTAGGTGATCATCAAGCAAATAAAAGTGAGTAGTGTTTGGATAGGTAGGAGGAAAATGAGGAGATGGTACTGTCATAGAAGCTGAGGAAGGAGACAGTATCATGGGAGTCAACAGTATTACAAGCTATAGAAACTTAAGAGAACATGAGCTCAGAGTGCTATGGGAAGAAATTGAAATGGTATTTAAAATGAGGGGAGGAAGAGTGTCTGGTCCCGACATGTAGAAATTACATGTAGAAAAATTTAGAAAAACAGAATTTAAAGTTGGAAGAGACCTTGAAGGTCTTCTAGTCTAGCCTCCAGCTTGACATTTGAGGAAACTGAGGCCCAACAAGGTTAGGTGACTTGCCCAGTTTAGTCAGTAGCAGGGCTGGGATTTGAAACTAGCTTTTTTCTCCCCAAGTAATTCTCATTACATTACAACAAATTGTCTTTCGGAGGTTTGTGCTAGAGGTAGGCTGATTTTTAAAGCAATAGGGGATCCTTTTTCAAGATATTTCAAAGAGGGAGAGATTCTAAAAGAAAGAAAAAAAAATATATATATATATATATATATAAAACAGTTTACTCTCTCTCCCCCAAATAATTGACTGAGATGTAATTAACTACTGTCCCCTATTCTTATTTTTGTGTAAACCAATGAGATGGGTTTATGTCCATGTCAAAGTTATCCTTTGAGGTTAGGGGTGGAGGAGAGAAAAATGATGAAACAGAAATGAGCAGGCTTTGCTGATGATTTTCAGCAATAGACTGTCTTTGTGATTGCTGAATCAACCGTGATTTATAGAAAATATAAGATCTGATCATGTTTGCTGTTTATTGATTTTTTTAAAACAAATATTGGACTCAGTAAAGGAGCTGGGTGTCTCAGTGTCTCAGAGCATGGGGTCTGGAGTGAGAAACACCTGAGATCAAATCTGAACTCTCTTACTAACTATATGGACATGGGCAAGTCACTTAGCCTCTCTCTGCTTCAGTTTTCTCACATGTAATATGGGGGTGGAGCAACTAGGTGGCACAGTGGATAGAGCATGAGGGTCTAGAGTCAGAAACACCTGAGTTCAAGTCTAGCCTCAGACACTAACTAGCTATATCACCCTGGGCAAGTCACTTAACCCTGTTTGCCTCAATTTCATCATTTGTAAAATGAGCTGGAGAAGGAAATGGCAAACAACTCCAATATCTTTTCCAAGAAAACTCCCAATGGAGTCAGGAAGAATTGGACACAACTGAAAAAAGACTGAAAAACAAGAAACAATCTGAGGATCATAATAATGCAGAAGATGATATGTTTATAGTACTCATTTGGTGCCTGGCACTGTGCTAAACACTTTGTGAACATTAGCCCATTTCATCCTCACAACAACCTTGGGAGGTTGGTGGTGTTATGAGCCCCATTTTACAGATGGGGAAGCTGAAGCAAATGGAGGCTAATATTACAGGCTGCCAAGAGGAAGCAATTTGAATATTGTGGAAACACAATCAGGATAACCCAGGATCTGGCAGCTTCTACATTCAGGGATTGAAGGGCCTGGAATATGATATTCCAGAGATCAAGGGAGCTAGAATTAAAACCAAGAATCACCTACCCAGCAAAA